>CM042838.1:160553485-161028911 GCA_023653725.1 Bungarus multicinctus | reverse complement strand
CGACAGTGAGAACAATCAACCAATGGAACAGAAATTGCCCTCGGATGTTGTGGGAGCGCCATCACTTGAGACCTTCAAGAAGAGACTGGACTTTCATCTGTCAGAAATGGTGTAGGGTTTCCCGCTTGGGCAGGGGTTGGACTAGATGACCTACAAGGTCCTTTCCAACTCTGATGATCTGTTATCTGTTAAACCTGAAGAAGGTGGATATTTTTCGGTATCTAGGATCCCACCTTCAGCAGGTATGTTTTCATTGTGCCCAGAAAGAGAACTATCTGCCTCTACCTAGGATCAAACTCACAGCCTCCTGATTGTGAGGTGAGACCTCTAGGCCACCACACGATCCCACATTGGTGACAGGAAGGGCATCCGACCAGTGAACACTCTGCTCCATTCAGTTGACTCCACCCTGCAAGGGGTTATGGGGTTGTTAAAAGAGGATGAGGATGATGATCAACTGAACTGTCATAAGCTGAGGACTACCTGTAATGCGAAGGGGCTGGATTTAGGAGCAGTGAAATCCAGGTTCTAGTTCCCCTCAGGCATGGAAGCTGATTGGTTAATTTGAGACGAGTCCCTCCTTCTCAGCCTAAGAACCAATCAGGAGTAGTGGAGAAGATACTTGAATAGGAGGGGGAAGATCCAGGTTCGAGTCTCCCTTCGGCCCCAGAAACTCATTGACTCAGTGGGCCAGTCCTTCCCTCTTAGCCAGAAAAGTATAAAAACTCTTTTTGACACAAAAGACTCTTTATCATATATTGGCCATCCTTTAGATGTATAGATTCCAGGGTCATTGCTAAGAATTCTGGGAAATGAAGTCCACACACCCAATTTAAAGCACATCTGCACTAGGCCAGCAGTGAACTACGAAGAAAACTTTGCATTTTTTAAAAAAATTTGCTAATCCGTTCATCAATTATAACTTGAGAAATGTACTTTGGGGACCAGGCTGCACATAAATGCATATATTCATGAAAATAATGTATAACAGAAGTACAATGCATTAGGGAAATTTATTTGCTAAAGCCTTTTAGATTAGACAAAAAAAAGCAATCAAAATGCATGTGTGGAGAAGTGTGCCCAAAATACATACAAATGCAACTTTTTTTTAACAAAAAAAACCAACACTTTTTTTGATGACTCGACGGCAATGCGGCAGCAAAAAAGAAGAAATGTGAAAATCAAAATTGTTAGTACCTTGCCTACCTTTATGAGTTTAATGAAAAGAAGGACTAGGGGGTGACAGGATAGCAGCATTCCAATATCTCAAAGGCTGCCACAAAGAAGAGGGGGTCAAGCTATTCTCCAAAACCCCTGAGGGCAGGAAAAGAAGCAATGGATGGAGACGAATCCAGGAGAGAAGCAACTTAGAACTAAGGAGAAATTTCCTGGCAGTGAGAACAATTAAATCAGTGGAACAACTTGCCTCCAGAAGTTGTGGGTGCTCCAACATTGGAAGTTCTTAAGAAGAGATTGGAGAGTCACTTGTCTGAAATGGTATAGGACAGTGGTGGCTAACCTTTTTGGGCTCCTGTGCCAAAAATTGTGCACGCACTCATGTGCCAACACCCAGAAGGCAATGTGTGCGTCCCCAATGCCCCCTGCGCATGCATACACAATCCATCCCTGCTGCCCTTACCTGCACTACACCTCTCAGCTCATTTTCGGCCTGTTTGAGGCCTTTTTTGGCCTCCCAGAGGTTTGAAGAAAGCCTTTGCAGGCCGAAAAATAGGCCCGTCTCATCACTTCCGGTATTTCCGGAAATACAGGAAGTGACGAAATGGGCCTATCTTTCATCCTGCAAAGCCTTTGGGAAACCAAAAAATGGCCTCAAACAGGCCGAAAATGAGCTGGGAGGCGCGCGCATGTGCAGTGAGGTAAGTTTGCCTGCGGCTCGTGTGCCGGCACAAATGGCTCTGCGTGCCACCTGTGGCACACGTGACATAGATTTGCCATCACGGGTATAGGATCTCTTACTTGAGCAGGGAGCTGGACTAGAAGACTTCCAAGGCCTCTTCCGGTTCCTTGTAGGGTTTTAATTGGTTTTAAATGGTTTTTAATTTTAAAACTTTTAATCTTGATTGCTTTTATTTATCAGCCATCCTATTTAATCTTTTTAACTGTTCTTAAATATTGTATTTTTCATTGCATTTTATCTGGCTGTACACCGCCCCGAGTCCTGTTGGGAGAGGGGGCGGTATAAAAGACCAATAAATAAATAAATAAATAAATAAATAAACAAACAAACAAACAAACAAATAAATAAATAAATAAATAAATATTCCATTCTATTCAGGTCTGCTCTGCTCTGCTCTGCTCTATTCTATTCCATCTGTTCTGTTCTGTTCTGTTCTGCGCTATGCTATGCTATGCTATGCGGAAAATGGTCATAAGTCATTGGACAACTATTTACCTGAAAAGATTTAGGGTTTTTCCCCACAACTCTGTCTCTATGCTATATCATCTATATCTATCTATCTATATCTATCTTTATTTACATCTATATCTATATATCTAATCTGTGTCCATAATTACATCTGTATCTATATCATCTATAAGGGCCTTATCTATATAAGTATCTTATATAATATAATATTATATTATATTATATAATATTATTATATCTTATATACTTATCTATATAAGTATCTGTATCTATATCATCTATAAGGGCCTTGGTGGTGCAGGCTGTTAATCATCTAGCACTTAGTGCAAGCTGCCTACAATTAGTGCAGGCTCGAATCCCACCAGGCTCAAGGTTGACTCAGCCTTCCATCCTCTCGGGGTAGGTAAATTGAGGACCCAAGATTGTTGGGGGCAATAAGCTGACTTTGTAAAAATGCCGCTTGGGGGGGCCAAAAGCCCTAGTAATAAGCAGGCATATACAATGGAATGAAGGCTATTGCGAGCACTTAGCATGGTGCTCCATAGACTGTAAGCCGCCCTGAGTCTCCGGAGAAGGGCGGCATATAAATGTAATTAAAAATAATAAAAAAAAAATCTATCTACTCTACTCTACTCTACTCTACTCTACTCTACTCTACTCTACTCTACTCTACTCTACTCTATTCCATTCTGAATACACATACACCCTGTGTGCGTTACCCACAACTGGCGATGAAAAGATATTTCAAATAGAGTTGCCAAATCCCATGCTCCTCTATTTATCAGGACGCACAGTAAGTATTAACTCAGCAGAAATTCTTCTCTCTTGGGAATCAGCCAGTCCCACTCCCAGCATTTGCCTGGCGCTGTTGTTTTAAATCTTCTTGTGCAAAAGAGACCTCTGTTTCCAACAGAACAAATCACAGACAGTCCTCAAACGTATGACCACAACTGAGCCCAACGTTTCCACTGTTAAGCAAGACTGTGGTGAAGTCAGCTTTGCCCCATTTTACTTTCTGCCACATGAATCACTCATGCGGTCATTAAGTAAATCCATCTTCCCCCATTGAATTTTCTTCTTGGAAGCCGGCTGGGAAGGTTACAAATGGTGACCACATGACCCCAGGGACAGTGTAACCGGCACAAGTACATGCCAGTTGCCAAGCACCTGAATTTTGATCATGTGACCATCCGGAAGCTATAACTACAAAAACCAGTCATAAATTGGTGTTTTTTTTCTGTGAGGTAACTTTGAACGGTCATTAAACAAGTTGTTTAAAGTTGAGGACTATTTTTATTTGTAGAATTTATGGGAATGGGCTTCAGGAATGGCTGAATCTCACTTCTGGGTGTGAGGAAATGATTGATCAAGTGAGGTACTAATACCACTCTATAAAGCCTTAGCAAGACCACACCTAGACTAGTGTACTGCACCCAGTTTTGTTCACCACACTATAAAAAAGATGTTGAGACTCTTGAAAATACAGAGAAGGGCAACCAGGATGTTTAGGAGATTGGAGGCTCAAACATATGAAAAACGGTTGCAGGAACTGGGCCTGGCTAGTCTAGTGAAGAGAAGGACCAGGGGAGATATGATAGCAGTCTTCCAATATTTGAGGGGCTACCACAGAGAGGAGGAAGGGGTCAAGCTATTTTCTAAAGCATCCGAAGGCCAGACAAGGAATAATAGATGGAAACTGAACAAGGAGAGATTCAACCTGGAAATAAGGAGAAACTTTCTGACCAATGGAACAGAAGTTGCCTTTGGAAGTGGTAGGAGCTTCATCACTTGAGACTTTCAAGAAGAGATTGGACTGCCATTTGTCAGAAATGGTGTAGGGTCTCCCGTTTGGGTGGGGAGTTGGACTAGATGACCTACAAGGTCCCTTCCAACTCTGATGACATGTTATCTGTTATTGCCACATTTTACCCCAGCCTGTTCAGTTATAAGAAGGTTTCTCCCAAAATGGTTCCCTTTGCCAATGTGCGAAGCCACCCACCACCAGAAGAATGAAATGTTTTGAACAACTTTTTTTAAAAAGGCAGGAAAATATATTTCCCCTAAAAAAGAAATAAAAAATCTTAAGGGAGACAAAAACTCAGAACCCCAGCTCCCGGCTCCCAGCAGATATTTGATGCCCATTAGGAAAGACTGGGCCGTCATATCTACAAAACAAAAAAACCTTCAGCTCCAGGATGATGGGATTAAGACATGACCCTTCAGGACATAAAAGGATTAACCCGCTACTGTTTATCAGCAGAGCTCACTAAATTGCACAGTCTCTTAAGGACATTGCATCACCCTCCAAACTTCAACCAAATTTAGCTGAGACAACCTATAGAGCCAGCTCTGACCCCAACATAATCTCCGACAACAGCCAATAGAATATATTTCTTCCCCAAACCCCAAACACTTTAACCTTAGACTATCTACTATTGACCTCACCCCTTTCCTAAGAGGCCTGTAGGGGATGTGCATAAGCACACCAACGTGCCTACCGTTCCTGTCCTATTGTTTCTTTTTATTGTTCTTATACATATCCATCTCATGTATTCAAAACTGTGTTTATACTTATACCTTTTATCTTGTAAGCAATTGACAAATAAATAAATAAATAAATAAATAAATAAATATGTTCTTGCACAGGAACAGGACGCTCAAATGCAAATCCCAAGAGAAGGTATAAAAACCCCTCACTCTCAACTCCATGTGGTCAGCTATCCAGAATCACACATGCTTGGTGGTTCTGCTTCATCAATAAACGGACCCTCTTTCCAGTCAGCCTCCAGCCTCCATTTTGTCGCCCAGGGCCTTTCTCCAGGCTTGGAACTGAACCAGGTGGATATTTCTTCCAACACCAGGGCACTGCCTTGGAATTTGGGTGCACCAGCTTGGAGGAAGTCCTTTGAAACCTCTTCTTCTCCCCACCATTTTTAGAGACCCCTCTAAGGTCCGAACTGGCGTCTAACTGTCCCTCTTCTAAACCTTTGAGGGCTGCCTTTGGAGACTGAGTTTCTGAGCTGGAGGAGGCCGCCCAGGTGATGCCTCCTATTCAATCAAATAGCCTTATAAATTAAATTAAATGCTGGTTTTGCCCCACTCAGTCCTTGGGAAGGGTTAGGTCCAAGCCACCCAGCTCATCTCAGAAAGGCCAAGAGCGACCTCTGGCCCTGGGAAAATTGTGCACCTCTGCTAGAAGCTGCACAGTTATCAATACCATTTCTCAATTTCACACCAGTTCACATTTGGTCAGCATTTGTATTATACAGTCTTCAAGGTGATTAATCATTCTTTTGTTCTCCTTTTCTCGCCCTCCCTCCCTTTCTGTTTCCTTCTTCTCTCCTTTTGTCTTCTTCCTTCCTTCCTTCCTTCCTTCCTTCCTTCCTTCCTTCCTTCCTTCCTTCCTTCCTTCCTTCCTTTCTTTCCTTCCTTTTCTTTCTTTCCTTCCTTCCTCCCCTTCCTCTCTTTCCTCCCCTTTCTTCTTTTTTCTATCCGTCTCCTTCCTTCTATCCTCAACTTCTTTCTCTCTCATCAAACTCCTTCCTTCCTTCTATACTCATCTTCCTTCCTTCCTTCCTTCCTTCCTTCCTTCCTTCCTTCTATCCTCATCTTCCTCTCTCCCTCCTTCCCTCCCTCCCTCCTCCCTTCTTCCCTTCCCTTCCTTTTTTATTTCTCCTTCCTTCCTCCTTTCCATCTGAAAGGATGAGGAATGAACTTCCTTAGTCGCTTTCAGTTCACTGGCCTTCCTGCTGAAGCAAAACCAACCCGGGAGATTTCCCACCTTCCCGTCTTTAATAAAGGAAAATTGAAAACTCGGAGTCCCTCCATCCATCACTCAGGTGCAGAGGTGTTGGTTTGTGTGTGTGTGTGTGTGTGTGTGTGTGTGTGTAGGTGGGGGGAAAGTGGCAACCTCTTGAGTCCAACTTCTTACAGTTCCTGGTGAGAAATTGTTGTGCAAAAGTGGAAAGCAGAAGAGAGAAGGACGGGGAGTGAATTAAATTAGTGAAACTTCTCTATAAATATTCAGGCTAGGATGAGGTAGAAACGCCACAGAGAATGAAATTGGGAGAACGTGTTGGCACTTCTTTCTCCTTAAAAGAGGATTTCTGGAACCCATCAAAGAGGACGCAGGCCTGGAGCCAGTTCAAAGGGAGCTTCCATCTTCTCCTTCTCCCTTAGAAGGGTAAATTTAGGGCAGATTTTTGGCTGGCGAAAGCGATTTCTCTCTCCCTGCCTACATTTCTAGAAAACCTTTGGGGAAAACGAACGGAGAGATATATTAACATTCCCTGCCTCGCTTGTGCTTTGCTAGGCTGCATTCCTACTCAGAAGTAAATCCCAAGGAATTCGCTTCTTCCCACACTAAGCAAGCAAAGGTACTAAATGCCTTGTAAATTACAGCATGGCCCACCCTGCCATGGTTGGTGGTTTTATTTTTTAACTTTATTTTAATCTCCTTTTTAATGCAAGCTGGCCCAGAGCTCACAGGATTGCACTGGCATATTTTGTCTAAAATATCACACTTTGTAAGTTTTTAAGCTGTGCTCTTCTGTCAGGTATTTTTCTAACTTGTCAATTCTAAGCTACATCATTGGGATCACCTCATGGTCTCTCATCCCAGATCTTGCTCCAGACTGCAACACTCTCTCAACACTTTAGCCCAATGTTTCTCAAGCTCTACAACTTTAAGCTGTGGTTTACTTCCAATTATTTTTTAAAATAATTCTAGCCAACGCCCTTGGCATCTCCTGTTGGTTTCTCATTCCACACCCTGTGGTTGATTTCTGGCATAAATCCTCAACCCAGAAGCTCAGTGTTCCTGAACTTCTGCAGCTTTCTGGGCTTCCACAAATTCTGGGAATGGAAGTCTGCATCAGTGGTGGGGTTCCATTTTTTTTTACCACCAGTTCTGTGGGCGTAGCCAGGGGTGGGATTCTACCAGTTCGCACCTATTCACTAGAACCGGTTGTTAACATTCTAAGCAGTTCAGAGAACCGGTTGCTAGAAGAAATTCTAGTCTAATCCTGTAAGGAAGGCAGGAAGGAAACATTCTGGTATTGCTTACAGAAACTGCCTCTGTTAACCCTTATTACATTCTTGGCAGAACTAGACTTCCTGTCTTAGGAACATCTCTGGAATTTTCCCCCCCTTCTTTGCTGGTACTTTGCTTGCGTGGAGTGACCGTTCAAAGTTACAATGGCACTGAAAAAAGTGACTTATGACCATTTTTCACACTTACGACTGTTGCAGCATCCCCACAGTCATGAGAGGCCAGGTGAGGAGATGCGTGCCTCGATGGGAGTGACATTGAGTTGGCCACGCCCAGCCAATAACATGACCACCAAGCCACGTCCACCCAGTCACATGGCCACCAAGCCACACCCACCAACTAAGCCACACCCACAGAACTGGTTGTTAACAATTTTGAATCCCACCCCTGGGCGTAGCTTGGTGGGTGCGCTTTGTGCACACGGAGAGGGTTTGCTACTAACCTTCTCCTGCAATCCTGCACTTTCCCTGTGTCAGCTGACATGTGGCCATCCCCTGTGCTGTGTGAAGCATCTGAGCTTCAAAACCAGGAAATAAAGATCAGAATACAGCCGGGGCAGGAGGGAAGGCCCAGCAGCTGATCATCAGAGCGAACCGGTTCGCTCACAGATGATCCTTGGAGATATTGGTTCGGCCGAATCAGGCCAAACCAGTAGAATACCACCACTGGTCTGCATAATTTCAAGGCTCAGAAACATTGTATTAGCTCTTTGCACTTCCATGCCTGGGTGTTGGAGAAAAGGCTCTTGAGAGCCCCTTGGATTGCTAGGAGATCAAATCAGTCGATCCTAAAGGAAACCAACCCTGATTGTATTTGCAGACAGATACTGCAAATACTTTCGCCAACGGATGAGAAGAGAGGACTCCTTGGAGAAGACCCTGATGTTGGGAAAGATGGAAAGCAAAAGGAGGGGGAGACAGCAGAGAATGAGACGGTTAAATAGTGTCATCAATGACACAATGAACATGAATTTGGTGAAACTGTGGGAGACAGTGGAGGATAGGGAGGCCTGGGGTGTTATGGTCGATGGGAATCACAAAAGACACGACTTGGCGACTGAAAAGCAAAACAAAAACAAAGAAAACCTTCACTCCCTAGCTCTTGGTTTCTGCTCCAAGCCCACTACTCCTTAATTCTTTAGTGAACATGGGTTCAAAGTGGGGAGGGTGGTGGTAGTAACTGCAAGAGGGATCTTGGAATCCTAGTGGATCTGGGCGCACTTCGCACAGTCACTTCCGCCCTCGTCATCTCCCGCTTGGACTATTGCAATGCTCTCTACATGGGGCTCCCCTTGAAGAGTCTCCGGAGGTTGCAGCTGGTTCAGAATGCAGCCGCGCGGGTGATTGTGGGTGCCCCTCGGAGCTCCCACGTAACACCGCTTCTCCGCAGGCTGCACTGGCTTCCTGTGGCCTTCCGGATTCGATTCAAGGTGGTACTGATGGTATTTAAAGTGCTCCATGGCTCGGGACCTGGGTACTTACGGGACCGCCTGCTGCCATCAACAACCTCCCGCCGCCCAGTACGCTCTCATAGGGTTGCCCTCCTTGGGGTGCCGCCGCCTGATCGTTGCCGGCTGGCGGCCCCAAGGGTGCGGGCCTTCTCTGTGGGAGCCCCCTCCCTGTGGAATGATCTCCCCCCGGAGATACGGGCCATGACGGACATCCTGACCTTCCGGCGCGCAGTTAAGACCTTATTTTTCCAGCAAGCCGGCCTGGCCCAGTAAATGGTTTATGGGTTTTAATCTAATTTGGTTTTAAATTTTTAATTAATCCCGGAATTTTAAATTTGTATTTTGCAATTGATGGGATTCAGCCGGATTCATATATTTAATTTGTTTTTAAACTGTATATATTCTGTTTTTAAGTAGGCTGTACACCGCCCCGAGTCCCTTTTTTGGGAGAGGGAGCGGTATAGAAATTTAATAAATAAATAAATAAATAAATAAATAAATAGTGGACAACCACTTAAAATACGAGCTGGTAGTGTACTTCAGCTGCCAAAAAAGCCAATACAGTCCATTAAACAGAGGGATAGAATCATAACCAGGTGAAGTGTTAATACCCCTTTAAAATGCCTTGGTAAGACCACCCTGGGAATATTGCATCAAATGTTGGTCGCCACAATGTAAAACAGATGTTGAGACTCTAGAGAGAGTGCAGAGAAGTTCAACCAAGACGATTAGGGGAGTGAAGGCTAAAATATACTGTATGAAGAACACTTGCAGGAATGGGGTATGTCTCGTGTGGACCGGGACCGTCCATGGACTGAGGCTTGAGGACAGGGCTGGGCTGCAGGGGTTCGGGAGAGCTCCTAAGCTAAGATTCTGTGCAGTTCGGAGAACTCCCCAAATCCCACTCCTGGCTGGGCTTGCCCAGCCCTCCCTTCCCAGGAGTCCGCACGCAGCCCGTTTTGGATAAGTGCAGGGCGTGCACGGAGGCTCAGGGAAGGCGAAAAACGGACCTCCCAGAAGTTCAGGAAGGCTGGAAATGGGCCCATTTCTGGCTTACAAAAAGCCCCCGGAGCCCGGGGAGGATGTTTTTGCCCTCCCGGAGGCTTGAGAAAAGACTTCCGAGCCCAGAGAGGGCAAAAACAACAACACGACCCCCCGGGCGTGGTGCAGGAGGCCGACTAGGCCACGCCCACCATGGCCACACCCATCCAGCAACCGGGCGGAGAACCCTTTGCTAAAATTTTTGAAGCCCACCCCTGGGGTTTGGGGACCGCTGGTCTTGGATCCCCTGGTTGGATTAGACCAGGGGTCTCCAACCTTGGCAACTTTAAGCCTGGCGGACTTCAACTCCCAGAATTCCCCAGACAGCTTTGCTGGTTGCCAAGGTTAAAGTTCCCAAGATTGGTGACCCCTGAACTGGAAGACAACCCCCCCCCCACCCTCCGATGTCCCTTCCAACTCTGTTATTCTGTTGTTATTATATTCCAGGAGCCTTTTTTTTCTTCCTAATTCTGAGAAAAGCTGCCTTGATATTTGTACATTGATCTCCAGATATAAGTATCAGCCCGGTTTGTGGTTGGAAGCCCCACAGCACGCACACACATACACACGCACGCACACAAACACACACACACCCACTCTCTAAATGTACAATAAAAACGATGTAGCCGGGTAATCTAATTGTTCTCTGACCACAAGGGAAGAATGGCTGGGGAGGCAGCAAGGGCAGTGGTGGAGGCGAGGATGTAATTGACTCATCCCGTCGCGAAGCTCCTGTCTCATTAACTGTCCTGTCTCGGGCTACTGCTAATTGCTGTAATTAGTTTTCCGCTGACCAGCTGTTAAGCTCTTCGGCGAGGTTGTCTTGTTTTCCCCCATCTATGATTGAAAATCAATAAAGTAGAAAATTGCAAGAATACATATCAGGGAGGGTCTTGGGGAAAGGAGAGGGTGGTGGTGGTGAAAGGAAGTGAGAGGGCTGGGCCAAGGTGGAGGCACTCACTTAGCGTCTGGTTTGTGAAGCTCCAGGGTTGCAAATGGGCTGCACTTATGAAAACTGAACGGGTTTGCAACTGGTTGCCGTAATGCAATGTTTTTCAACCTTTGGCAATTTGAAGCGATGTGGATGTTCGATTCCCAGAATTCCCTAGGCTGATGGGGAATTTCACATTGGATGACCCCGCCTCCCCCATGCCTTCAATTAGGCAATAATAATTTAAATTCCCTTGTCCAGAGTAAATGTCACCCTTTGGATTATGCACATCTCAATTTTTATAGCTGCCTCACAGATTATGACATATTTTTGCTCACATCAAGGCTTCATTAAGCTTCCCAATTCCCAGATCTATATGTCTATCTCTCTCTCCCCGTCTCTTTCATCATCTATCATCTTATCAATCATCTACATCCATCCATCCATCCATCCATCCATTGTCTATCATCTGTCTGTCTGTCTATCTTTATAACAAACCTTAGCTTTTCAATCAAACACACACACACACATATATCGGTCCTTCCTCCCACTGCCTTCCTGCCTGCCTATCTCTATCATACATATACATATACACATACACATACACATATACATATATACACAAACTTTAGTTTTCCAATGAAATATTTTATATCGCTTTCTCCCTCCCTCCCTCCCTCCCTCCAATATATATATATATATATAATCACAAACAATCAATCAAATATTTTATATATCTCTTTCTTTCTCTGCTCCCTCCCTCTCTATCATCTATCTGTCTGTCTGTCTTTCTATCAATCATCTATCTCTATAATCTATCATCATAAACCTTAGCTTTTCAATCAAATATTTTACATCTCTTTTTCCTCCATCTACCCATTATCTATCTATCTATCTATCTATCTATCTATCTATCTATCTATCTATCTATCTATCTATCTATCTATCTATCTATCTATCACCTGTCATCTATCATCAAATTGCATAAAACAATGCCAGAGATGATCACCTGGATACCCAAATTCGGCATCTAGTTATGAGGCCACTGCTTAAACTTTTGTATATAATTACATGGATTGTGTGTCTATGTTTACTTCTTTCCTGCTATGTTCTCATCATACGCTAAATAAATAAATAACTCCTCATCATCATTTATCATCTTATTTTTGGTTAGAAGTACTGTTATTTCTTCTTAGCTTATTTAAATACTTATCCAGATTTTGCAGTTCTCAGTATTGCTGGTCCTTGCTTTTGTTGTCACAGATGAAATCTCTCGGTGTCTTGTTAACAAATTGGGTTGCTGCTTTGTTCATTAAATATATATTTTAGTGTTTAGGAATGCTTGTGGACAATGTGCATTCTTAAAACATTCCAAAGAAAGCAACCTCAGTGTAATTTGATATGTTCCTGTATCAAGATTGTCCTGTGCTAGGTTCAGACTGGCAAGTTGGAGCAAAGGGGTGCATCAGTCAAGCTGGATTGCGAGGCAGCAACACACACTGACACATTACTATTGTGCATGCAATGTTTTGTCTGTGAACAAAAGCACCTTGGTATTCCCAAGGCGTTCAACTAAAACACTGCACAATGAGCAATCAATATAATCTTATGGATAATTGCTTCAGAATTCTTTATGCCGTGTTTTTCAAATGCTTATCCTCAGTAAAATATTAACACAACAGCTCTTGAGGTCATTTTATGTCTGATCACAACAAACACTGCTTTTTGGAAACGGACTCTCAAGCAGGGGGGTGTAGATTTCATAAATAAGAGGACAAAAGAGATGTGAAGAGACAGATGCAGAGGTGACCAGTTCTGGAGAACCGGTAGCGGAAATTTTGAGTAGTTCGGAGAACCAGCAAATCCCACCTCTGACTGCAGATTTTGCAGTATCCTTCCACTACCATGCCCACCAAGCCACGCCCACAGAACCAATAGTGGACAGGTGTCTATAAACCTCTGAAATATAGCATGAAAGACAGGTAGTTCCCAACTTAAGACTGTCAACTAAAAAGATACTCCTTTGGTCTTTTTAACTGCCAGAAAAAGGGAGTGGGGAAAAACAGTGCATTCCTTAAGTGCCTAGATAATCACCCTGGCAGCCCAAAGTTGTTGGAGCACAAGAATATAACTGGAGAGCAAGATTGATGACTCTTGGCTATGGATGTGTCCCATTGGAGAATATACATCCAGGGGGTGGGGGAAAGACAGGGTCAAGGGGGAAATGAGTGATGTATTTGAGCATCAGCTGCATCCAGCCAACTCCAACATAGCCACTTCTAATAAATTAATTTTCTTTTCTTGGAGATGTGGCTAGAGACTTATGATTTGAATGGGGGTGGATTTGTTGAGTCCTGACACACAGGTGGTCCTCGACTTATGACCGTTCATCCTGCCACCATTTGAAATGACAATGGTGCTGAACAAAGACACTAATGATGCTGTACCCAAAGTTATGGTCGCTTCAGGATCCCCATTCAGGCCCTTGTCAATCCACCCACCCTTATGGCCCACCTCAGGGGTGCTGCAATTGGAATACCCCACCCCATCTTCTCCCCATCCCACTCTGCTGGGTCTCTTGGGGCCACCTCCCACCCAGCTGGGTCCCCACATTTATCAGGTTCCGACTTCCAGGTATTATTTAACATATACTTTATTTTAATGTACAGGTAGTCCTTGACTTACAACAGTTCACTTAGTGACTGTTCAAAGTTACAATGGAAGTGAAAAAAAGAGGAAAAAAACCCACACATATGACTGTTGCAGCATCCCAGTGATCACGAGATCAAAATTGGGATGCTTAGCAACTTGTTCCTATTTATGACGGTTGCAATGTCCCAGAATCATGTGACTCCCCTTTGGCAACCTCCTGACTAGCAAAGTCAATGGGGAAGCCGGATTCATTTAACGACCGGGTTACTAACTTAATAACTGTAGTGATTCACTTAACAATTGTGGCAAGAAAGGTCAAAGGGGCAAAACTCAGATAACAACTGTCTCGCTTAGCAGCAGATCTTTTGGGCTCAATTCTGATCGTAAATCAAGGATTACTCGTATTAATATATGAGAACAATTATCCAGTGGAACGGCTTGCCTTTAAAAGTTGTGGTACTCCATCACTGGAGGTTTTTTTAAGAAGAGATTGGACAGCCATTTGTCTTAAATGATATAGGACCGTGATGGTGAACCTGTGGCACGCAGAGCCATTTGTGCCGGCACGTGAGCTGCAGACAAACTTACCTCACTGCGCATGCGCATGCCTCACACTGATTTTCTGCTGATTTGAGGCCTTTTTCAGCCTCCCAAAGGCTTTGCAGGCCGAAAACTAGCCCTGTTTGGTCACTTTCTGTTTTTCTGAAAATACCGGAAGTGACAAAATGGGGCTGGTTTTCGGCCTGCAAAGCCTGCAGAAGCCTTCCTGAAGGTTCTGGGAGGCCAAAAAAGGCCTCAAACTGCCCGAAAATGTTCTGTGAGGCACAGTGCAGGTAAGGGGGCAGCGTGTGTGCGGGTGGGATTGCACGCCCATGCGTAGGGGGTATGGGGGGGTGCATTGCCTTCTGGGAGTTGACTCGCGAGCGCAAGCATGCAAGCGCGTGCACAATTTTGGGCACAGGAGCCCAAAAAGGTTAGCCACCACTGGTATAGGATTTCCCTCTTGTGCAGGGGGTTAGACTAGAAGACCTCCAAGGTCCCTTCCAAATCTGTTGTTTTGTTAAAACAAGAACAATACAAAAACAAATCATACTTGCATCCTTTCTAAAAATGTCTCCAAGCTGCAGAGAAAACTGGCTGGGATTTTTAGAAGCTCTGTAAACAGAGATGGGCATTAAAACATCTTGCTGTTTTTAAGCAGACCGGTGTAATTCACATTTCGGGGACTAGCTGCAGGTCAAAACCCAGCCAATCTTTTTCCATTTCTCAGCTCAATATGGGATAGCAAGATATTAGGAAAAGCTGCATATAAAAAGATGTAGATTAGGGAAGCCGCTTGCCGAAAATGCACCTATTAGAAGAACGATGGGTATATTAGCGGAAAGGGATCCAAAAGGCATTAGGAGAAATTGCGTATTAATACATATATATTAGTACGTGTATTAGTATATCTCTCTCTCCACGCGTATGTGCTTGTCTGTGTGTGTAGGTGTGTGTTTAGTTGTGGACATGTAGCAATTGGATGGAATGGACTTAGAATTGAATAAATGTGAAATTGACCATCACACAAATAGGATCAGGCAGTCATCCCTAACTAAAATTTATTTCTTTACACTGTTGGAGATGAGCTTAAAATCTCTTAAAGTCTTCTGACTGAGAATTCATCCAATGCCTCCCTACCTGTCTCCTCCTCTCTACGTTTCCAGCAAGCCGCCATGAACCACCCCAGATCCAAACAACCTCGAGCAAGCTGTCTGTCTCCTTCATAAGGGCTGGTTACTTGTTTCTGCATTCCTCCTAATCTCCTTGTGGTAAACCCCAGTATCAAAATATTGCACCATCTTGTATTTGAGGGGTCCTTGGTGCTTGTTTTCTTGCAGGCATTTGCAGAGCCAAATTAGGTAACTACCAGTAACATTGATTATGTTACCTAGCAATTGACAAACCAAATAAGATAAATAAATAAAATAGTTTGGTAATGAAACAACCAAGTTCAGAAAGTATCAAGGACCCCAAAGTCCTCCCCGCCCCCTCCAAATCCCACTCCAATCTAACACTGTTGATGTTACCTAGTTTGGTAATGAAATGTCTGCAAGAAAACAACCAAGCTCAGAAAGCATTATGAACCCCATAGTCCTCTTCCTCTTCCATTCCACTTCCTCTTCCTCTTCTCCCTCCTCCTCCTCTTTCGATGATGATGTTACCTAGTTCGGTAATGAAACATCTGCAAGAAAACAGCCAAGTTCAGAAAGCACATGATCTCCATTATCATCTTGGATTGATTAGATTTGAAGTTCTTCCAACAACCCCACTTCAAAACACTTTTCATCCTGCCCAATCAGGTCCTAACAAGCTCAATACCAGTAGTCCTCAACATCCATCCATTTAACAATCATTCAAAGTTACGACAGTGCTGAAAAAAAAAAAGACTTACGACTGGTCCTCACAGGTACGACCATTGCAGTGTTCCTGACTGTCACATGTCCCAAATCCAGGTGTTTTGCCAATCGGCCTGTATTTATGACGGTTGCAATGTCCTGAGGTCACATGATCGCCATTAGGGACCTTCCCAGGAAGCTTCTAATAAGCAAAATCAATGGGAGTAGGCGGAGTGAGGAACCAGATTCGCTTAATGACCATGGCAAAAAAAAAAGGTGGTAAAATTAAACACGACTGGCTCAGTGGTAGGATTCAAAAAAATTTACTATCGGTTCTATGGGCGTGGCTTGATGGATGTGGCTTGGTGGGCGTGGCAGGGGAAGGTTACTGCAAAATCCCCGTTTCCTCCCCACCCCACTAACCTGCTTTCCAGCTCTGTTCTCCTGTGCAGGACAACCAGCCAATCAGCTGGGACTCAGGAGGCGGAGAATAGAGAGGGGCGGGGCCAGTCAGAGTTGGGATTGGCCAGTTGTCCAATCTACTCAAAATTTCCGCTACCGGTTTTCCAGAACTGGTCAGAACCTGCTGAATACCACCTCTGGACTCGCTTAATGACCATTCTCGATGAGGGTCGCAAGTCGAGGACTACCTGCAACTTTACTTCTGAGCTTGGATGAGTATGCTAAACGGAAACCATTTGGAAGAATTCTCCCTTTCTGCCCCCGCCCCAACCCCCCCTCCCAACCCACCAAACAATTCCTAGCATCAATGAATATTTTTCTCTGTAGTCAGATAAATAGATGTTTGATATTCAATCTTTCATGCAGGGCAGAAAGGAAAGGAGGGATTTCTGGATCTGGGTTGCCGCTGAGAAGCTATAAAAACGCTCGGAAAGGACAGGGGAAGGTGATGCACGAGGCCCTGTATTAGCACATGTTTGCAGCAGACAGCAGGGGAGTGGTGGAGATGTGGTTGTCCATTGTCTGAGCAGAGTTTATTATCACGCCTCTGACGGCGCATGCCGAGAGCGGATGCGCTGGACCCCGGCGTTAATCTGCTAGCAGGAAGAAAAAAAACAACACCATACAGGCCCCACCATCTAATAGTCCATTCCTCTGGGGGGGCATGCCAGTGGCCGGGGGGGGGGGGGGGGAGGAGAAGGAAGCAGCGACGGCGAATACAAATCGTTGCCTTTTAAAATTCCCCAAGCAAACGCAGCTTCTCGGCAGAGAGGGAAATGTTCCTGAATCAAGCGAGCAGCGGGCCTGGAAATACAGAAGGCCAACGACTTATTTTATTTAATTATTAGATTTTTATCCTGCTTTTGTGACTTTATAATATGCATATGTATATGCATATGCATATGCATATCTAGAACTATATCTACAGTATATCTATATCATCTAGATCTAGATCTATATATCTATATCATCTATATCTATATCATCTATATCTATATCTATATCATCTATATCTATATCTATATATCTATATCTTCTATATCTATATCATCTATATCTATATATCTATATCTTCTATATCTATATCATCTATATCTATATATCTATATCATCTATATCTATATCATCTATATCTATATCTATATCATCTATATCTATATCTATATATCTATATCTTCTATATCTATATCATCTATATCTATATATCTATATCTTCTATATCTATATCATCTATATCTATATATCTATATCTATATCATCCATATCCATATATCTATATCATCTATATCTATATCATCTATATCTATATATCTATATCTTCTATATCTATATTATCTATATCTATATCATCTATATCTATATCATCTATATCTATATCTATATATCTATATCTTCTATATCTATATCATCTATATCTATATCTATATCTTCTATATCTATATCATCTATATCTATATATCTATATCATCCATATCCATATATCTATATCATCTATATCTATATCATCTATATCTATATCTATATATCTATATCTTCTATATCTATATCATCTATATCTATATATCTATATCTTCTATATCTATATTATCTATATCTATATCATCTATATCTATATCTATATATCATCTATATATCTATCTATATCTATATTATCTATATCTAATTCTATATCTACTGTATATCTATATGTATATCTATATCATCTATATCTATATCATCTATATCTATATATCTATATCTTCTATATCTATATCATCTATATCTATATCTATATATCATCTATATATCTATCTATATCTATATTATCTATATCTAATTCTATATCTACTGTATATCTATATGTATATCTATATCATCTATATCTATATCTGTATATGTATCTGAGCGGCAGCTAAGATGTTCAGCTTGTTGATCAGAAAGATCAGCAGTTTGGCTGTTCGAATCCCTGGTGTCGCGTAACGGACTGAGCTCCTGTTTCTTGTCCCAGCTTCTGCCAACCTAGCAGTTCGAAAGCATGTAAAAAATGCAAGTAGAAAAATAGGGACCACTTTGGTGGGAAGTTCACAGCATTTCCGTGCACCTTTGGCGTTCAGTCCTGCAGCCGGCCACATGACCATGGCGACGTCTTCAGACAGTGCTGCCTCTTGTAACGGAGCTGAGCACCCCCCCGCCCCTAGAGCCGGAAAAAACTAGCACGTGTGTACGAGGGGAACTATGGCAAAAAAGGGTTGTAAAAGGGGGCAAATCTCATTTAACAGAAATTTTGGGCTCAGTTGTGGTCATATGTTGAGGGACTACCTGTATTTGTTGCCCATCTCACTGTATGGCAGCTCTAATCACATTAGCCCAATCTCTGCTTTGCTATTAGGAGGAGAATTGGCTCTCCTACACTGAAGGAACAGGCATTTTCAGCCTGGTAAGCTAGAATAGAATAGAATAGAATAGAATAGAATAGAATAGAATAGAATAGAATAGAATAGAATAGAATAGAATAGAATAGAATTCATTATTGGCCAAGTGTGATTGGACACACAAGGAATTTGTCTTTGGTGCATAAGCTCTCAGTGTATAGAAGAAAAAATAAAAATACATTCATCAAGAACCATAATTTACAACATTTAGTGATAGCCATAGGTTACTAATAAGCAATCAAATCATACTAGGAAACAAATAAAACAATATAAATTTTAAAGATACAAGAAATATGGTTATAGTCATAAGTGGGAAGAGACAGATACTAGGAAGGATGAGAGAATAATAATAATACAGTCTTACTAAGTAGTTTGACAGTGTTGTGGGAATTATTTGTTTAGCAGAGTGATGCTGTTCGGGAAAAAACTGTCCTTGTATCTAGTTGTTCTGGTGTGCAGTGCCTTATAGCCTCGTTTTGAGGGTAGGAGTTGAAACGGTTTATGTCCAGGATGTGAGGGGTCTGTAGATACTTTCACACCCTCTTTTTACTCATGCAGGTCCTCGATGGAAGGCAGGTTGGTAGCAATTGTTTTTTCTGCAGTTTTAATTATCCTCTGAAGTCTGTGTCTGTCTTGTTTTGTTGCAGAGCCAAACCAGACAGTTATAGAGTTATAGAGGAGAGTTATAGAAGTGCAGAAGCCACTTCAGAATCGCCCCCGTTAGCAATTTGGGCACAGGGTGGGTTGAAAATGGCACAGGGCCAGGCTCTGAAAAATGCCTTTACAAAAGGCAGCCTGAGTGGCAGGAGCTGGCAACTCAGCCCCTCACACCCAGCTTTCACGGAATTGCACAGGGGATGCCAGGAGTGGTGAGCCATCGATAAACAAGTGAGCCACACGTGGCGGAGAGACAGGAGGAAATGGACGGGGAAGACCAGTTCCTGCAGGTTTATAGATCCAAGCCCAACAGTAAATTGAGGATTGGGGATCTGATGATGGCTTAAGGTCAAGAGGCCTCTGTTAGCCTCTCCAGGGCTGCGGTGTTTAAGTTCCTCCCAGTGTCTGACGGCATAAGAGCAAATATTTCTTTGCTTTCACAGCTGCGGCACAACTGTGACTCTCAGGGCACGTTGCGCTCGGCTTTCCGGGGATGGAGGGATGGAGACCCTCCTCTTAGGATGTTCTCGGTCTCAGGACAGTGAGCAAGGCAGGTCTAGGACAACTCACTACGGCCAAGTGAGCACGGATGGGCTTGGTCTGAATTGATTGGCACAGCTGGGAGGCTGTTGCTGTTCCACCTGGCTGGGTGAGCACGGCCAGGTGGATGCAGCTAGATGGCCACTGCCAAATCAGCCCCACCAACTGGATGCGGGACAAGTTACTCAATTACCACTAAATGTGGGATGATTCAAGGATGAAGCCGGAAGGGGAAGAAGCACTTCCACTCACTCACCCAGAAAAAACATCAGTGCCAGCCAATGGGACGCAAAGACGAGAACAATTCTCAAGGAGGGGAATTGCACCGCGGGACAATTTGGACAAAGCGGGGAAGGGAAGAGGCACAATTGTCCCTGCATCTAATGGACCAGGGTGACTTGTCCTCTGTCCAGTCAAAAGGGCCAAGCTGGCACTAGCCATTCAGCCATTCCCACCAGCTGGGGAGAGTTGATGGCAGCCATGATCCAGCCATCCCCACTCTGCTGGTGCAGGACAGCCGCACACATCCAGTTGCCCATCTAGCTGCAGCCACCAGGACGTGGCCACCCAGCCACGGTGAGTTTGTCCTGTTCCACATATGGCGACTACTGCTGCTAAGAGCAAACTAAGTGACTGGTTCTCAATATTTGGAGGTAGACTGTGTTTGGAAGAAATATCCATTTGATTTTTTCCAAATGGGGAGAAAGACACTGGAAACATGGGGTCTGATTGGAAAGATGGTTTATTGATGGACAGGACTACATGGGTTTGAGGTCCTGGGCAGCAGACCACCTGGAGTTGAGAGAGAGAGGTATTTATACCCTCTCTTGGACCTTGCCCTTGAGCTTCCTGTTCCTGTGCAAGAAATGTATCCTATTGGTTGTTGTTAGGCTCCCAGGGGGCTATGCAGGGGCCATAGGGGTCATGAGCAGGGGGTGAATGAGTGAGTGGGGCCGAAGTCCCTTTTTCAATAGGGCCATTTGATTGTTCCCCAGATCGCACCTGAGCTTGCTTTGCCCCGCTTGTTAAAAGCACAATTAAAAAGAAGAAGAAGACTAAGAGGGGAAAAAAAGCCACTTTGCAGAACATAACAGTAAATCTTATTGATCCAACAAAACCTTTGTATCTTTTCCGCAGCATTTAATGCTCGCGACTAGCTAATTACAGATATATCAACCGGCCAATTGTAAAAGTGGGGCCCGTTAAACGTCCAGGATTCTTTGGAACTAAAAAGGTCGGGATCTCTTTTTATTTCTTCTCTTTTAATTCTGTTTCTCTAGCTTTAATTACCTTACATTAAAAAAAGAAACTCTTGAGTTTTCTTACTCCTGTCCTTTTCTCTCTGTGGATGTTCTCTTCGCTCAGATGCAGAGCTGGAAAACTGCAGTTGTCCAAAAGCTGTTGGGTGAAGACTTCTGGCCATTTAGCTTGCCCTGAAATGGACAATGAAGATCCGAACAAGGGTGGTAACCTCTTCAGAACGTCACATCCTCAGCCTTGATCGGGGGTGGGATTCAACCGGTACAGACCGGTTCGGGCGAACTGGTAGTTCTGGCAATCAGTTGGCTCCACCCACCCACCCTGCTCTAGTATGTGCTATATTTCCTTTGTTTGAAGTCCAGCTGATAGGTGCAGCAAAAGGGGATTCCACGCCTCAACTATTTTACTCACCGGGGCTGAAGTGGAAGTTTAGAGCTGTTTTCAAATGCACCGCAGTTGTTACACTGGTTGAATCCCACCATTGGCCATGATGGACCTCAAACACATGCCTAGTTCTAATCCAGGGGTCTTCGAACTTGACAGCTTTAAGACTTGTGGACTTCAACTCCCAGAATTCCTCCTCAGGTCATGTTAGCTCAGGAATCTTTTGATAAACCTCCGGAAGATGTGAATGGGCAAGGAGCCACCAACAAAAAGAACTTTGATTGGTTGGTGCAGAGAACAAAAACACGTTCCTCTGTGGCTGATGAGTTGAAATTATATCGCTTAACAACAGTGCTAGTCCTCATGACCAGAGCCGATACAGGTAGTCCTTGACTTACGGCCCCAATTGAACCCCAATTTTTCAATGCTAAGCGAGAGAAATGTGAGTTTTGCTCCATTTTACAAGCTTTCTTGCCGTAGTTGTTAAGTGAATCAGGGCAGTTGTTACGTTAAGCGAACCTGGCTTCCCCATTGACTTGGCTTGTCAGAAGGGTGCAAAAGTTGATCATGTGATCCCAGAACTCTGCAACCGTAGTAAATATGAGGCAGTTGCCCAGCGCCTGAATTTTGATTGTGGGACTGTGGGGATGCTGCATGTGAAAAACAGTCATAAGTCACTTTTTTCAGTGCCCTTGTAACTTTGAATGGACACTAAATGAATGTTTGTAAGTCGAGGATTCCCTAACTTCATTAAACCTGTTTGCCAGCTTTAATTTTCTGGCAGAGTAGGATTCAGAAAGCAGGGCAACCATGGACACCAAATTTTAAGCTGGCATTCTTTTGTGCCAGCTCAAGGTCTGGCATCTTAATATACTTTCAGGATTATATTTTCATTGATTAGCTTGAGTACCTTGAATTAAACCTATTGATCCATTGGGCTCTTTACCGAAACCTCATTCGGCTGTTGATTTTTCAACTTATGAGGCTTGGAGGAATCACCTCCACGGTTAAAAAAAAAAAAGACTCTGACTTGGAGCAAAAGTTATAATAGTGGCGGTTCAGTGCAGAACTCATCGCTTATTATCCACCTTCGTGATTATTGAGTCTATCATCTGCACCTCTATCACTGTCTGGTTTGGTTCTGCAACCCAACAGGACAGACACAGACTTCAGAGGATAATTAGGACTGCAGAAAAAACAATTACTACCAATCTGCCTTCAGTCGAGGACCTGTATACTGCACGAGTCAAAAAGAGGACTGTGAAAATATCTACAGACCCCTCACATCCTGGACATAAACCGTTTCAACTCCTGCCCTCAAAACGATGCTATAGAGCACTGCACACCAGAACAAAGACGGTTTTTCCCCAATGCCATCACTCTGCTAAACAAATAATTCCCTCAACACTGTCCAACTATTTACAAAGCCTGCACTACTACTATTATTAATCTTCTCATCACTCCTTATCACCCACCCCCTCCCACTTGTGATTGTAGGACTATAACTTTGTCACTTGTATCCTTAAGATTTATATTGACTGTTTCCTAGTATAATTTGATTGTTGATTGAACCCTATGACTATCATTAAGTGTTGTATGTTATGATTCTTGATTCTTAACAAATGTATCTTTTCTTTATATATACTGAGAGTATTTACACCAAGACAAATTCCTTGTGTGTCCAATCACACTTGGCCAATAAAGTATTCTATTCTATTCTATTCTATTCTATTCTATTCTATTCTATTCTATTCTATGAGGACTAGAGCCTTGTAACTTGCATACAATACAATAAAATACTTGTAGACAAAATACAATACATTGTAGACAAAATACATGGCAATGAAAATGAAAAGCCATATACGCTAAATAAGTAAATAAATTTTTAACTTTTTCTCTAATTCAGGGTTGTCCAACTTTTGCAATGTTAAGACCTGTGGACTTCAGCACCCAGAATTCCCTGGCCAGCCATGGGAATTCTGGGAGTTGAAGTCCACAAGTCTTAAACTTGCCAAGCTTGGACAACTCTGCTCTAAATTAAAGCTGGGAATCTTTACCCAGATGTTCTACTTACAGAACAGTATCAGCCCTCCCAACAGCCATTGGAAACAGTTTAGGCTTTAAGGGACTGCTTCTATGAACAAGTATAATTAAATTAACTAAAAGATCTCCCCTCCCCTGCTTTCCTCTCCTCTCCCCCATTTCCATTTCATTCTCAGCAGTCTGGAGATCTTAGCAGGTCTCTGTGCATATTAACACAGATAGTTCTGCATTTGTCATCCTCTGCCCTGCATTCCCCGAACCTCCCTTAGTCCAAAGACAAAGCTGAAAGCTAATTCAGAATTATAACTGGGTGGAAATGGTTCAGTGCCAGGGGATTCGCCCTGGACAGCCCCCATGCCAATTTGGGATAATAATCATCTTTCATCCCAACTTCCTTTGTCTCCAAATTTCTTTGCCAGTGTTTCTCAGCCTTGGCCTTTAAGATGTGTTGACGGGAAGGAAGGAAGGAAGGAAGGAAGGAAGGAAGGAAGGAAGGAAGGAAGGAAGGAAGGAAGGAAGGAAGGAAGGAAGGAAGGAAGATGAGGGTAAAAGGAAGGAAGGAGTTTAATGGGAGAAAAAGAAAAGAAATGAAGAAAGATGATGGTAAAAGTAAAGGAGTTTGATGGGAGAGAAGGGAAGGAAGAAAGAAAGAAAGGATGGGAGGGAGGGAGGGAAGGAGGGAGGGAGGGAGGGAGGAAGGAAGGAAGGAAGGAAGGAAGGAAGGAGGAAAGAAGGAAGATGAAGGTAAAAGGAAGGAAGGAGTTTAATGGGAGAGAAGGAAAGGAAAGGAAGAAAGGAAAATGAGGGTAAAAGGAAGGAAGGAGTTTGATGGGAGAGAAGGGAAGAAAGGAAGGAAGGAAGGAAAGAAGGAAGGAAGGAAGGAAGAAGGAAGATGAGGGTAAAAGGAAGGAAGGAGTTTAATGGGAGAAAAGAAAAGAAATGAAGAAAGATGATGGTAAAAGTAAAGGAGTTTGATGGGAGAGAAGGGAAGGAAGAAAGAAAGGAAGGAAGGGAGGGAGGGAGGAAGGAAGGAAGGAAGGAAGGAAGGAGGAAAGAAGGAAGATGAGGGTAAAAGGAAGGAAGGAGTTTAATGGGAGAGAAGGAAAGGAAAGGAAGAAAGGAAAATGAGGGTAAAAGGAAGGAAGGAAGGAGTTTGATGGGAGAGAAGGGAAGAAAGGAAGGAAAGAAGGAAGGAAAGGAAGGAAGGAAGGAAGGAAGGAAGGAAGGAAGGAAGGAAGGAAGATGAAGAGAGAAGGAAGGAGTTTTGTAGGAGAGAAGGAAGAAAGGACTATAACCGGAATATAGGATGAGATGAGAATATTTATTCAGAGGTCAGTTTGACCATTATGCAGTTTGCAATAGCTGTGGAATCAACTTTAAGAACATTTGGATCTACTTCTCAAAAGAAGACAATATCTGTCACTCAGGATTGAGCTATGGAGTCCTTGGTGCTGTCTGAGCTTGATTATTGGCTTGTAGATGTTTTATTACCCAACTAGATAACATCATCAGTGCAATGGAGTATGGGGTTTGCTTCTTGTTTACTACTGGATGTACTTTTCTCTCAGCAGAGATATAAAGAAATCAGATATCACATGAGTATTAATTCCTGTCATTTTAATCAGTCACAAAATATGTTGGGAAGCCTAAAATTATCTGACGGGCCATTCAGGGAGGTCGATGCACAGGGGCAGTCTATCTTACCAGGGACAAACATTGCCTTCAGCCTTGCTTCTGAGTTTCTGAATTGGACATGGAGGAAAGCGAAATACTGGATTATGAAGACTTTTGTTCTAAGTCCCCACTGATCTATGTCCGTATTATTCCCCCCTACATTGCCTGAACCACCGAACAGGCTGAGATTTACACATAGCTCCATCTGTATGTTGTCTGAGTTCGGCCACTGTGGTTGGCAAACCATGGTTTGCTCTGTGCTTAATTCAATCCCAGCCAGCGGTGATTTACTATCAACATGAAATGAGCAAACAAATCATGGTTTACTGCAATGGGTGATTCCCAGCATTGTCCTTCTAAGATGGTTGAGTAAGAATATTTTCCCCCTCTTATACTTACATGTTTATACCATAAAGTGCCATGTAGGTAGAACAGTAAAATATAACCATGTCTTCAGCATTTCAACCATCTCTCTAAAATGCATATTGGTCAAAGTCATGTTTTCAATCTTTCCTTGGCTCTTCACAAAGTTAGATTGTTGCTCTCCTTGCAGAGATAAATTGTGTGTGTGTTTGTGTAGTGCACACACACACACAAACAAACACACACACACAGAGTCCTGCAGCAGCTATATTGGTCTCCCCTTCCTCTTTGTCAATTCAGTGCACTCCTAGGAACAAATGGGCTTAAACTACCTTAAGTGTTTCAGCAGGGAACAGTCACTAGCTGTATAACAGTGTATTAGCACAGCATTATGAGTGAGGGATCAATCGTAATCCGTTGGTTCAAAAATAGGATTATTTAAAATAAAACACACCAAGGGAAGAAAAAAAACCAACTCCACCAGCCCCTAAAATGTACTGAGGTAAGAGTAGAGGAGAAAGACAATATATAAAAAAAACACCGTTTCATCAAAAGAGCAAATATATACTCGTAAGGTCGGCTGAGGGGATTCAAATATTCAAAATGGCGACTACAACTGTGTGATTCAAAATGGTGACTACAGTTGTGTGATCACCCACTTTTACAGGAATCACACATGCATCACACATGCAATGCAGCTTGCCCTTGAATGATAACCCTTTATTTAGTGACCATGCACCGAAATAAATGACGTATGACCAGTCCTCATACTTACGACCATCACAGCATCTCCATGGTCACATGATCAAAATTTGGACATTTGGCATCCAGCTTCTAATTACGACCATTGTGGCATCCTGCGGTCATGTGATTGTTATTAGCAACCTTTCCTGCCATTAAGTGAGTTTTGCCCCATTTTATGACTTTTCTTGCCACAGTTGTTAAGTGAATCATCGCAGTTGATAAGTTGGTAACCCGGTTGTTAAGCGAATCTGGCTTCCCCATTGACTTTGCTGGCCAGAAGGTCGCAAAAGGGGATCACATGACCTGAGGACCCAGCAACGATCAGAAATATGAACCAATTGTCAACTGTCTGACTTTTGATCACGTGGCTCTGGGGATGCTGCCATGGTCCTAAGTATGAAAAATGGTCATAAGTCACTTTTTTCAATGCTGTTGTAACTTTAAATGGTCACTAAACGAACCTTGTAAGTTGAAGACTCCCTGTACACTGAAAAGTTTTAGCTCCCTCCTAAAAATAAAGGGACGCAGTGGTTCAGTGGCTAAGATGCTGAGCTTGTCGATCAGAAAGGTCAGCAGTTAGGTGGTTCGAATCCCTAGCATTGTATAATGGAGTGAGCTTCTGTTACTTGTCCCAGCTTCTGCCAACCTAGCAGTTCAAAAGCACATAAAAAAATGCAAGTAGAAAAATAGGGACCACTTTGGTGGGAAGGTAACAGTGTTCCGTGCGCCTTTGGCGTTTAGTCATGCCGGCCACATGACCACGGAGACGTCTTCGGACAGCGCTGGCTCTTTGGCTTTGTAATGGAGATGAGCACCGCCCACCCCTAGAGGCGGAAATGACTAGCACAGATGTGCACGGGGAACCTTTACCTAAAAATAAAAATTCAAAAATATAAGTGTGCGCTAGAAAAAGAAACTCAATGTTTATCTTTAGATGCTTAACAACCTTGGCCACAAAATCTCAGTGGAAATTCTATCCCTGTATGCAGCAGCAAATCGTACACTCTCCATAGCACTGATGATGTTACCTAGTTG
Organism: Bungarus multicinctus; assembly: GCA_023653725.1. Lineage (NCBI taxonomy): Eukaryota > Metazoa > Chordata > Lepidosauria > Squamata > Elapidae > Bungarus > Bungarus multicinctus. Next base: position 161,001,450 of record CM042838.1, on the reverse strand, counting down.
GGTAATGAAACATCTCCAGCCAAACAATCTCAGAGAGCATCACGGTCCCCACGCAGGCAATAGGCATACACAGGAGAGGGGCTTCCATCACATTCTCAGGGCAGCCATCTTGACTTTTTTGACCCCATGGATGCTGTTGGATGCTGAGATATTCTTTGAGGGGAAAACACAGTTTGTGTAATTCTTATGGAACTTACACCCATAGAGTGAGCATTGTATTAAAGACTGGTTGGTTGATTGATTAATTAATGTGATTAATGTGGATATGTCAACTGTTCGGTCATAGGCACTATGCCAAAATGTAACTACAGTCTGTTGTAACAGATTAGCCCATCATACATGTAGTCCTTGACTTACGACCACAACTGAGCTCACAATTTATGTTGCTAAGCGAGACAATGAGTTTTGCTCCACTTTAGCGTCTTTCTTGCCACAGTTGCTAAGTGAATCACTGCAATTGTTAAGTTAGTAACGATGTTGTTAAGTGAATCTGGCTTCACCTGCTTATCAGAAGGTTGCAAAAGGGAATTGTATGACCATGGGATACTGCAACCATCATAAATATGAGCCAAACGTCTGAACTATGATCATGAGGCCATGGGGACGCTGCAAAGATTGTAAGTGTGAAAAACGGGCATAAGCCACTTTTTCAGTTGATGTAACTTTGAATGGTCCCTGTACAAAAGGTTGTAATTTGAGGACTACCTCTATACTTTTCCAGATACAGTCCCAGGTATGATGGTAATGCTTGAGTTCCCATCTTCTCTGAGTGGGAGCCATTCTGGCTGGGAATGATGCGACATATACTTTAACTGGCAGCTCTTGTCATAATATTTTTTTTTTAATGTGTGGGCAGTCAGGTTTTGTAATACTATGTTTTTAACTGTGTTTTAATTAGATGTTGGATACTTTCTAAGCCACCCAGACTCTTTTATGGAGTTCAGAATCCTTCACAACCTTAAAAATTAAATTAAAATAAATAAAATAATCAAATAAAAATCCATTCTGAGCAGCTGGCTGACTATGTGAAAAACCAAAATTAAAAAATAAATAAAAACAAAATACAAAATAATATAGAAAAAAGACTATAGAAAGGTCCTAAAGTGTCTTTGTGATATTTTTTATGTGACGTAAAGGAATACATCAGGAGTATGTGTGTGTGTGCGTGTACACACATATATTCTAATAGTTTTAGAATAGATTGCCATCCAGAAATCAAGGGGCTGAGAGAGAGGGGCGGCTGTAGAAATTCAATAAATAAATACATTTGATGAAAGGGAATTTGTAAGGGAAGAAAAGAAACTCAGACAAATTATCATGTGATATCCTTGCAATTATGGTTAATTGATTATTTAATGACAAGACAGCCAAAGTGTATATGTGAATAGAAGAGAATGGTAAATGTTTTATCTTATGTGTGGGCACACATATCTACTGTTTTTAGTTAAAATTTTATCATAATTTTAATTGTAATTAACCTACAGTTAAATTAATTGCATTTTAATTTAACTTAATTTTTGGTAAAGCACTTGGGGAAAACCTTTAATTCTTATGGGTAGCATTTGATATTTAAATAAGTTTATTTTTTTTTAGAAGAAAGCCTTTGGGGTCCCATTTTTCTCTTTCCAAAAAAACCCTGAATATCCCATTTTGATGCCTGCAAAGAAGACACACAGGTTTGGAAGGAGCTATGTGGACAGCTATCTGAAGGCTGGCAGGGTTTTGGGGAGCAGGGGGCAGTTGAATGAATCAGTCATATGTGTAGTCTTTTGCAGCCTAGGGAATTCTGGGAGTTGAAGTCCACTCATTGTAAAGTTGTTGGCTGATGAATTCTGGGAGTTGAAGTCCACATATCTTAAAGTGGCCAAGTTTGAAATATACTGGTGTGGTGCGTCCCAAACCTGGGTGAATTACCCCAAATTGTGTAAAAATAGTTTTTTTGTTGAGGAATGACATACAAACCCAATACCCACACAATGGGGACATTTAAAGGGACTTAACTGTCTTCTAAATTTTTAAATATAGTACTAACAGATAACAGATAATAAGAGTTGGAAGGGACCTTGTAGGTCATCTAGTCCAACCCTTTGCCCAAGCGGGAGACCCTACACCATTTCTGACAAATGGCAGTCCAATCTCTTCTCGAAAGTCTCAATGATGGCGCTCCCACAACTTCTGTTCCATTGGTTGATTGTTCTCACTGTCAGAAAGTTTCTCCTTATTTCCAGGTTAAATCTCTCCTTGTTCAGTTTCCATCCATTATTCCTCATCTGGCCTTCGGGTGCTTTAGTACTAAATATATATCTGTACTAAAATAGATTCGAAAATCTCCCAAAGTATTCCCATCAAGATGAAACTCAATGAAATTACCAATGGTTATTGATTGAAATGGCATAAAGATCATTCAGTGATACTGGTTTTCCTAATACCGGTAGTTTTCAAGCTAGTTTAATGAAAAGAAGGACATGATAGGGGTGACATGATAGCAGTGTTCCAATATTTGAGGGGCTGCCACAGAGAGGAAGAAGTCCACTTACCATGTTTCCCTGAAAATAAGACCCTGTCATAATTTTTTTTGCCAACAAAAAAAGGCACCAGGTCTTATTTCCAGGGGATGTCATCCACTGACTAACCTCACTTGCATGCGTCGCCCCCGGCCTCTTTTTCCCTGGCAGAGGCCTTCAGGAACTTCTTCTGTGGCTGGCAAGGCTTTCCTAAAGGCCTCTGCAACCAATAACAGAGCTCCAGATCGATCCAGAGCTTTGTTATCAGCTACAATCGATCCAGAGCTTTGTTATCAGTTATCAGCTTCAAGGAAGCCTTGCCAGATGCAGAAAAAATGGGCCAGCAAGGCAGTTGTCGGGGTGTGCCAGGCCTGACTACCACTGTCCGAAGGTAAATCGTAGGGCAGCTCCTTCCCCACATCTCCACCCTAGCTTAATTTTTACCCGTGAGCTCTGGAGTAGGTGGGATCTTAATTAGGGCTTATTTTGGGGGGTAGGGCTTACATTGGGTGCACATGTAAAAATCAAGCTAGGACTTACTTTCAGGGTAGGTCATAGTTTTGGAGAAATGGTATTTTCCAAAGTACCTGAAGGCAGAAGAAGAAGCAGCATGTGATGATTCCCCTGGATGCTTCCCCAGATACCTTTCCAGATGTCAACTTGGAGGAGGATGAACCAGTTCTGGGCACATCAGGAGGGGAATTGGTCAATGGCTCCAAGCAGCCTTCTGAGAGGGATTTGGCTGAAGCACAGCCACAGCAGAAGCGCCCTGAGGCTCCAGGTGGGGAAAGCACACAGCTGCAGCCGGTTAGGGATGAGGAAGAGGAACTGCCTTCTGCGCTTGATCCAGAAATACCCAGGGCAGAAAAAAGTCAGGCGCAGAGAAGATCAGCCAGATTAGTCGCAAGGAGGCAGCCAAACCCTGCTTGATGGGCCGCCACAGAAACTGGCTATTTAGCACAGCAGACAGATGGAGGCGATTCTGGGAACAAGGTGTTTGTTTCCTTGCTGTGTGTTCTTGCCTTGAACTTCGGATTGTATCCCTTCAGCTGTTGCCTTGGCCTTGCCTCAGTCTTCCATCCTTCCCAGGTCGGTAAAATGAGGACCCCGATAGTTGGGGGCAATAGGCTGACTCTGTAAACCGCTTAGAGAGGGCTGTAAAGCACTGTGAAGCGATATATAAATCTAAGTGCTCTTGTTATTGTCTTACCTTGGATTTGCCCTTGTCTTGGCTTGCCTTTGTCTAGTGGATTGGACTCCCCTTTGCCTTGAAGACTAATATTAACTTCATTTGAGTAGCCTGTGGGACTCATTGGGGTTGAGCTGGTGCCAGCACAGGGAATTTCTGGGGAATACCAATTCCAGTTCGGAAACCTTCATAAAGACTCTTTACACCCATGGTGTATGTACAGGGGTGGGATTCTACTGGTTCGGACCAGTTCTATAGAACCGGTTGTTTACGATTCTGCACAGTTTGAAGAACCGGCAAATCGCACCACTGACTGGCTCTTCCCCTCCTGCCCCGCCCAGGAGGCTTTCCTGAGGCCCAGTCAGGGGTGGTATTCAGGGGGTTGGGGGAAGGGAGAAGTGGCTTGAGAGCAGAGCTGAACCTGCCTTAGGATTGAAGTTTCTGTTTTTCAGTGCAGACTCAGGCAGCAGATTGCAGAAAGATAGATCTCGGAGTGAATCTGTGATTCTACAAGCAGCTCAATCTGCCTGCCTGCTTTGCCTGATTTTGGGTAAAAGTTGCTCTTTTTAAAAAAATAAAAAAATTCAATCTTTACATATATATCTACATTCAAGTCACACCCAGCCAGTCACATGACCACCAATCCACACCCACAAATTAGGCCACACCCACAGAACCGATTGTTAAGACATTTGAATCCTACCCCTGTGTGTGTGTGTGTCTGCACACAATGGATGGAAACTAATCAAGGAGAGAAGCAACCTAGAACTATGGAGACATTTCCTGACAGTGAGAACAATTAATCAGTGGAACAACTGGCCTCCAGAAGTTGTGTTTGCTTCAACACTGGAAGTTTTTAAGAAGAGAGTGGACAACCATTTGTCTGAAATGGTGTAAGGTTTCCTGCCTAAGCAGGGGGTTGGATTAGAAGACCTCCAAGGTCCCTTCCGACTCTGTTATTTCTTCTGGTATTGGTGGTCTTACAGAATAGAACATAGAATATCAGAGTTGGAAGGGACCTTAGAGATCTTCTAGTCCAACTCCCCACTCAAGCAGAAGACCCTATACCATTTCAAACAGGGAGCTGCCCACTCTCTTCTTAAAAGCTTCCAATGATGGAGCAGCTACAAACTCTGGAGGGAAGTCGTTCCATTGATTAATTGTTCTCACTGTCAGAAACTTTCTCCTTAATTCTAGGTTGCTTCTCTCCTTGATTAGCTTCCATCTGTTGTTTTTTGTCTTGCCTTCAGGTGCTTTGGAAAATAGCTTGACCCCCCCACCCCCTTCTTTGTGGCAGCCTCTCAAATATTGGAAGACTGCTGTCATGTCTCCCCTGGTCCTTCTCTTCACTAGACTAGCCAGGCCCAGTTCCTGCAATCGTCCATCATATGTTTTAGTCGACAGGCCCCCAGTCATCGTTGTTGTTCTTCTCTGCACTTTTTCTGAAGTCTCAACATCTTTTTTACATTGTATGAATCGAGATTTTTCTGTTTCGTTGCGATGCTTGGGGAGTGAAGAAAACATAAGCCTTCCACCCAAGATTTGAAGCCACTATTAGAGAGGAGTAGCATTTTGGACGTTCCCGGATCATAAACGGAAATTGATTTGGAGGTTTTGTTCAAAGGATGCAGTGGAAAAAGATGGGGGGGGGGGGGGAAGGGGGGAAAAATCACCACCAGAGGCTGCAGGAAGGGCAGTGGGGGGTGGGAGGACATGGCAGCAGGCCGTGGCATTGGGGAGACAAAGAAGGAGAGAGACAAGAGAAGCTGGGATGGGATTTGGGATGAAGGTAGACTATCATAACAGGATTTCTCAGCGTTAGCCGTTCCATTTGATTTCATCTCCTGATGCATATTTCCATTATCTGAATCCTAAAAAGTCATCCGTCAATCAATACTAGGCCGGGAGCTGGGAGGGATGGAGGTTTTATTACCCGCAGCTGCAAAATTCCCATTTCCTGATTGATCGGCAAATACAATGATGCCTGGCAGGCTAAGCTGGTTATATTTTCCCAAAGTGGAGGAATCGAGGCTCCTCGCTCCCTGCTTCTGTTCCAAAGACAGGAAAGAAAAGTTTAGGGTTTTGCAATAAAGGAACCAAGGCTCGGATTTTATAGCTGGGATAAGGAAGAATTTGCAAGCAGCTGCACCACCCACAGCACAGGCATGCCAAAATTATAATAGGTCTAAACCTATCTCTGCTCTTAATTTAGCTAAGTGCCAATCAAAAGTGCCAAGCCAGTTCAGTTCCACCTTAGCCATGGAAGCCAGGAGGGTGACTGGGGGGATGATTAAGGGCCTGGGGACTAAAACATATTTTTTATTTTTATTTATTTATGTATTTGATTTGTCAATCACTTATAAGATAATAGGTGTAAGTATATACATATTTATGAATACATGAAATGGGTACATATAAGAAAAATAAAAGAAACAATATGAAGAACCATTACAGGAACTGGGCCTGGCTAGTCTAATGAAGAGAAGGACCAGGGGAGACAGGATAGCAGTCTTCCAACATTTGAGGGGCTGCCACAGAGAGCAGGAGGGTCAAGCTATTTTCTAAAGCGCCTGTAGACCAGTCAAGGAATAATGGATGGAAAGTGAACAAGGAGAGATTTAACCTGGAAATAAGGAGAAACTTTCTGACAGTGAGAACAATCAACCCATGGAACAGAAGTTGCCCTCGGAAGTCATCACTTGAGGTCTTCAAGAAGAGATTGGACTGCCATTTGTCAGAAATGGTGTAGGGTCTCCCGCTTGGGCAGGGGGTTGGACTAGATGACCTACAAGGTCCCTTCCAACTCTGATTATCTGTTATCTGGACTTGAGACCAATCACCAGGAGACAGCGAGTTGTAATCCCATTTCAGACATGAAAGCCAGCTGAGTGATTTGGGGCCAATCACCAGGAGACAATGAGTTCTAGTCCTACTTCAGGCATGAAAGCCAGCTATGTGTCTTCTTTGGGCCAGCCACGGTCTCTCTGCCCAATTCACTAATAAAGGTAGGATAAAAACAAACAAAAAGGATTTATCTATAAATATAGTTAGATTGAGATTTTCAACTTCTTGGTCAAACCAGAAAAGAAAAAAAAAAACACTTTATCATTTTATTTGTGATTTGGTTTTATAGTGCTTTTGTTTTTTTGTTTTAACTGGTAGCTTGGACCTAGCCTACGGCTTACGCATGGGGCTAGCCCTCAGTGAGCAGATCAGTCAGTGCACAGTCAGATTGTTTTCAGTTTCGCCACCAAGGATGTCAATCCAGCCAGCTGTCCAAAATGCAATTGGATTTATGCTTCTTCGCAGGAAGGCTTGACTCAAAGCTCACTTGTCCCATTTAAGCAAATGCGTGCCTTAACAAGCCTTCCTGAATACAGACCCTTCTGCAAGTAAAACATTTTTGACAGCTTTTTCCTTGCTGAGAAATGATGATGAAGTCCCTCTGCACCAGAGCTTACCCTGCTTCGTCTTCCAACAACCCACAGTCCCAAACATTAGCAGCTTGGCATTTTCTCAGCTCCTTGTTTGTGGAGAAGAAGAAAGGTAATTCCTTAAAATCTAGCCCCCAGCGTCGCATTCTTGTTTTCTAGTCATGGCTACCACTGGTGTTTTCTAGAGGCTGAAATGCCCATCAATAATTAGAACAGTGTTTCTCCAAGTTGGCGACTTTAGGATGACTGGACTTCAACTCCCAGAATTCCCCAGCCAACAAGGTTGAGAAACACTCAAAAAGGATCCTCTTTTGGAGCTTGGAGGCTGAAGTTTCTACAAGAAGGCTGGGAAAGAGCTGCTTTGGAAAAGAACAGACATTCTGGCAGGCAGGCAGGCAGGCAGGCAGGCAGGCAGGCAGGCAGGCAGGAAGGAAGGAAGGAAGGAAGGAAGGAAGGAAGGAAGGAAGGAGAGGGAGGGAGGGAGAGGGAGGGAGGGAGGGAGGAAGGAAGGAAGGAAGGAAGGAAGATAGATGAGGGTAGAAGGAAGAAAAAAGTTTCATTGAAAGAGAAGGGAGGGTAAGGTGGAAGGATGGGAGGAAGAGAGAGAGGAAGATGATGGGTGAGAGTAGAAGGAAGGAAAGAATTTGATGCAGGGAGAGACGGAGGGTAGGTAGGGTAGAGTTAGTAGGGAGGAAGGAAGGAATATGGTGGGTGAGGATAGAAAGAAGGAAAGAATTTAATGGAGGGAGGGAGGAAAGGAAGGAATATGGTAGGTAAGGGTAGAAAGAGGGAAAGAGTCTAATGGAGGGAAGGAGGGAAGGAAGGAATATGGTGGGTGAGATAGAAAGAAGGAAAGAGTTTAATGGAGGGAAGGAGGGAAGGAAGGAAGGAATATGGTGGGTAAGGATAGAAAGAAGAAAAGAATTTAATAGATGCAGGGAGAGGGGGATGGGGGGAGGAAGGAAGGAAGATCATTCCTGTCCATCTATGCCAACCATTGACTTTGGTTTTTTTCCATTCATTTAAGAAAAAAAATGAATTTATGGAGGGTGGGAGAATCTCATCATCCATCTCAGACTGGTGCCTTGGGCAAGCCTACATCCATGGTTTAAGACAAACCATTGTTCTCACCTGCCTCCTGAGCAGCCAATATGTCGCCAATAATTCCTATTTTTAATTGCTGGCAGTAAAAAAAAAAACCTTCCTAGCTTGGGCTCACCCCCAAAGACTGGCATGTTGGCCTTCAAGGAGGAAATATCAGCCCATCCCAGATCCAAAGGTTAGCAGGAAAACAAAAAAATATCAACCTTGGAAGGGCACACTAGGACCGATTCCTTCCATATCATGCCAGGGAAAAACGCCTGAAGGCAGCTGCGTGAATCAGCGGAAACTTTGTCTGATTTTTGCAATGGTGGGAGGCTGGTTGGAAACCGTTCAGTCAAACTGACATCCTTAATAACATCACCTGGATTCATACATCACCTTTGGTGGCGGCATGGAGATTGTGTTGCCTGATCCCAGCCCTGTTTGTAAACCATTTCATGTGGCAGAGTGTAACCAATTTGTAACCAGACCTGTGGACTTCAACTCCCACAATTCCCCAGCCTGCATGGAATTCTGGGAGCTGAAGTCCACAGATCTTAAAAGTTGCTAAAGTTGGTTACAACTCTGCTGTAATGGCTTAGCCAGACTCTTCTGCCCGGCTCACTCAACCTGGTATAAGCTAAACCCAAACTTGGTTCAAACATCAGAATTTCAGTTTTTAATGTGTGCCAGTGTGTTCATAGAAAAAAAGTGATAATAAAGGTTATCTTATCATCTTATCTTCTGTCTTACATTTTATATCTGACAGTATATCTTACCTTACCTTACTTACCCTACCCTACCCTCTCCTCTCCTCTCTTCTTATCCTATCCCATCCCATCCCATCCTATCCTATCCTATCTTCTTATCCTATCCTTTTCTAACCTATCCTATCCTCTTATCCTATCTTATCTTATCCTTTCCTATCCTATCTTCCTATCCTATCCTATCCTATCCTATCTTATCCAATCCTATCCTATCCTATCCTATCTTCTTATCCTATCCTATCCTTTCCTATCCTATCCCATCCCATCCTTTCCTGTCCTATCTTATCCCATCCCATCCCATCTTATTCCTATCTTGTTATCCTATCCTATCTTCTGATCCTATCCTATCCTATCCCATCCTATCCTATGCTATGCCTATCTTCTTATCTATCTTATCTTATCTTATCTTATCTTATCTTATCTTATCTTATCTTATCTTATCTTATCTTATCTTATCTTAATCTTTATCTTTATCTTTATCTTTATCTTATCTTATCTTATCTTATCTTATCTTATCTTATCTTATCTTATCTTATCTTATCTTATCTTATCTTATCTTATCTTATCTTATCTTATCTTATCTTATCTTATCTTACCCTGTCCTATTTTCTTGTTTCAGCCTCACCTGTGGATGGGATTAAATGGAAGATGGCCTTGAGAGAGAGGAACCGGTCCAAAATCCAGTGGGGGGGGAATTGTTTCTTCAGACTGACAACCAGGAGGGCTCCGGTCTTTGATAGGCCAAACTCCAAAGGCTCCTAATTTATCCCAAAAGGCTGGTACATGTTTTGGAGTTTTCTTCCCAACCTTTGGCGCCCTTCACAGCTGGCACCAGGGTGATTTCAAGGACCAACTGTCTATTCAGACGCCTTCTTCCATCTGGGGTCTGCAACAAAGCAGGCGCTTGCCTGGTGTGTTTTTCAAGCAAAACAGTGAGCCAGAGACCAGAAAGGTCTCACTGCTCAGCGTTGGCACCCTGGCTGCGGAATGGCCTCTTTCAGGGAAGCAAGCCCGGCCCCTCTCTTGATCTCACTTTGGCATCAAAGAAAAATCTCTTTTAAAAAAATAAAAATCGGAGATATTTTCGGCTTTCGCTGTATTGCTTTTAAGCTGCTTGGCATTTTGTTTTAATAAGCCTTGCTTTGATAGCAGCTGTTTTATCTCGTGGGTGTTCAGTGTATTCACTCTTTAAGGGTAATTTTAACATTGTTGTTCTTGGCAAGAGACCCTGGCACAGCCACAAGACGTTTCAGCAACAGGTGGGGTGCGTAGACGCAACTTGGTTTGTTGTTCAGTTACAGGTAGTCCTTGACACATGGCCATCATTGAGGCCGAATTATGGTCGTAAGTCGTGGCCATTGGTAAGCAAGTCACCAAGTCACCACTCTATTTTATAACCTTTTTTTGTGGTACTTGTTAGTATGTAGATAATAAAGTCAAAAAAAGGCGAACAACATTTTTACAGAACTATGGATACGTTGAGGCTGGGTGTGACAAGGAATGGCTGGGAGTGGAGGGGCCAGACGGGGCACCCCTTGATGTGAGGGACATTGAGTTGGCCACGCCCACCCAGTCACATGACCAAGCACAACCACCCAGTCACATGACCACCAAGCCCGCCCGCCCAGTCACATGACCACCAAGCTATGCCCACCAAATAAGCCACACCCACAGAACCAGTAGTAAAAAAATTTGAATCCCACCACTGGTTGTTAAGTGAACAGCACAGTTGCTAAGTAAACCCATTTTCCCAGTCACCATTCTCCCCCCCAGAAAATTGGCAAAACACTAAAAATTGTAGTCACAAAATTGTAGCTGTAAATATAAGCCGGTTGCCAGGTGAATCTGGCTTCCCTCACTGACTTTGCTTGTCAGACGCTGGCTACGAAGATAGCCAAAGGACAATTGCATAATCCGGGATGTCGTAAATGCAGATGGTCCTCGACTTATGACCACAACGGAGCCCAAAATTTCTGTTGCTAAGTGAGACAGTTGTTCAGTAAGTCTCGCCTCATTTTATGACCTTTTTTACCACAGATGTTAAGAGAATCACTTCAATTGTTAAATTAATAAGACAGTTGTTAAGTGAATCTGGTTTCCCCATTGACTTTACTTGTCAGAAGGTCACAAAAGATGATCACATGGACCCCAGGACAGTGCAACCGTCACAAACATGAGTCAGTTGCCATCTGAATTTTGACCACATAACCATGAGGATGCAGCAACGGTCGTAAGTGTGAAAAGATGCTCCTAAGCTGCTTTTTTCAATGCCGCTGTCACTTCGAACAGTCACTCAACAAATGGTTGGAAGTTGAAGACTAGCTGTACATGCTAGTTGCCAAGCGCCTGAATTTTGATCATGTGACCAGGGGGATGCTTGAAGAGTCGTAAGCATGAGGACTGGTCATAAGTCGCTCTTTTCAGCCCTGTTGCAACGTTGAACAGAGTTTGCTAATTTAACAACTGCTGTAATTCGAAGACTACCTGCCTGGATCCTTGGTTTTGTTTGTTTTTTGAAATGGTGTTCCAAGGAAGTAGACATTCCCACCACCACCACCAGGGACAGATCCCATGAAGAAGATGGTGAGATGGAGAGATAGAAATAGAGATAATAGAGATGATAGATAGATAGATAGATAGATAGATAGATAGATAGATAGATAGATGATAGAGATAGATAGATAGACAGACAGATAGATAATATAGATAGATAGATAATATAGATAGATAGATAATATAGATAGATAGATAGATAGATAGATAGATAGATAGATAGATAGATAGATAGATAGATAGAGATAGATAGACAGATAGATAATATAGATAGATAGATAATATAGATAGATAGATAGATAGATAGATAGATAGATAGATAGATGATAGAGATAGATAGATAGACAGACAGATAGATAATATAGATAGATAATATAGATAAGATAGATAGATAGATAGATAGATGATAGATGATAGATAGATAGATAGATAGATAGATAGATAGATAGATAGATAGAGACAGAGAGAGAGAGAGAGAGATAGAGATGATAGAGACAGACAGACACACACACACAGACAGAATATCACTGCCTAAAGAGGCCTTCATTTTAATATTCTTGTCAAGAGAGACACTTCCTCCTTGTCTCCCTTCACATGTCAGCATTCCGTTTCCGAACTGATAAGATGCCCCAGGACCTCCAAATGATAAAAATGATTATTCAGTCATGAAAGGAGAAAATAGATTTGCACGAAATCACAGCTCTGGAAAGCGACACGGACTGGGGTGCCTCATTATTATAGATTAAAACATACAATTCAGTTTGATTCCTTGCGGAGTTTTCTGGATTCAATCCTCCCTTAATTTTCTTTCCCCTATCCCATTTTGCATCATATTTGTGAACCACCTTGACCTCTGGAGTCGCATTCTGTATTTTGGTGTTTGGGTGTTTGGGTGTGTACGTGTGCACTCAAGGTTGTGCATTTTTTTTTACCCTCACCAAAACTACGCAGGAGCCAAAGCGGAGAACATTTGTTTCGGTGGCTGCTCAGGGAATTTGGGGCAGGGAAAAATTTGAAATCGATCGTTTTATATTGGAGGGTTTATCACTTTTATCTTCTGTAGCTCCTAGCCCCACTCTGGATGGGTGGATATAAATCCTACCCCCATTTCCACATCCTAATTCTACTCTTTTAAAAAAGCAGTGGAAACAAGGGTGCCATGTGAAGCAGCAAAAAATGACAATTTCCTGAAATAAATGCAGCATTTAAACAATTTATACAATATTTATGAATACGATTTCCTGCACTGCCTTGAACAAATCCAGGCCACAATAGAGTTCAAAATTTCTCTTGCTAAGCGAGACAGCTGTTAAGTGGAGTTTTGTCCCATTTTACGACCTTTCTTGCCACAGTTGTTAAGTGAACCACTGCAACTGTAAGTTAGTAACACGGTTGTTAAGTGAATCAGGCTTCCCTATTGACTTCGCTTGTGACAAGGTTGCAAAAGGCGACATGATTCCGGGACACTGCAGCCATCATAAATATGAGCCAGTTGTTAAGTGTCTGAATTTTGATCATGTGGCCATGGGGATGATGCTACGGTCGTAAGTGTGAAAAATGGTCATAAGTCGTTTTTTTTTTTATTGCTGTTGTAATTTTAAACAATGTATTGAAAGTTGAGAACTAACTGTATAGATCTATTTTTCCCAGAAACCCCCAAGGATTCTGTTAATATCACCTCTGGAGAGAACAGAAAATAAGAAATAACTTCTCCATCTCCCCTATTCTCTTCTTGCTAGGGTTGTCTGCAGGGCAGGGCAAGTATGGAAAATTGGATCTTGTATAACAACATCTTGAAAACAATCTAAATAGGGTGATTTGCAAATTGCACCTTTCTCATCTTTTGTGCGAGGATGCAAAGATACACAATACTCTACATGACTCTGTGGTTTCTTCCCCAAACCCCAAAAACTTTAACCTTAGACTATCTACTATTGACCTCACCCCGTTCCTAAGAGGCCTGCATAAGTGCACCAATTGTGCCTACTGTCCCTGTCCTATTGTTTATTTTTATTTTTCTTATAAATATCCATCTCATGTATTCAAAACTATGTTTATTCTTATACCTGTATTTTGTAAGCCAAAATACAAATCAAATCAAATCAAATCAAATCAAAGAAAGAAAGAAAGAAAGAAAGAAAGAAAGAAAGAAAGAAAGAAAGAAAGAAAGAAAGAAAGAAAGAAAGAAAGAAAGAAAGAAAGAAAGAAAGAAAGAAAGAAAGGTCTCGTTGTGGCTTGGACTGGAAGCTTCAGCCTTTTAACTTATCTGGAAGGTGAAATGGCCCTTTACCTCTTGTGTCTTGTCTCCAATTCAGCTCTGAATGTACCACCTCTCTTTCTCTCCCTCCCTCCCTTCCTCCCCTCCCCCCTTCTCTCCCTCTCTCCCTCTCTCTCTCAAATAGAGGTGATGGGTGTTTTGCGCCATCTTCTTTTAATTCCTTCCTTCCTTTTCCTTTTCTTCCTTCTCCATCTGTTTTGTTTTGCATCCCTTTCCTACTCTTTATTTCTCTTTCTTTCTTCCTCCTCTATGCTTTTTCTTCCTCTTTTCCTTTCTCTTTCTCTCTATTGTTTTCTTCCTTCCTTTTCTTTGTCCATCTCTTTTGTTTTGCATCCTTTTTCTACTCTTTCTTTCTTCCCCCTCTATCCTTCTTTCTCTTTCTTTTTTTGTTTCTCTCTATTGTTTTCTTTCTCTCCTCTTCCTTCTTCCTTCCTTTCTCTTTCTCTTATTATCTCTTTCTCTCCCTCCCTCCCCTCCTCTCCAAAATAGTGGTAATGGGTGTTTTGTGCCATCTTCTTTTAATTCCTTCCTTCCTTTTCTTTTTCCTCCCTCTCCCTCTCTTTTGTTTTGCATCTTTTTTCTTTTCTTCTCTTTCTTTCTTCCCCCTCTATCCTTTTTTCTCTTTCTCTTTTTGTTTCTCTCCATTGTTTTCTTTTTCTTTCTTTCTTTCTTTCTTTCTTTCTTTCTTTCTTTCTTTCTTTCTTTCTTTCTTTCTTTCTTTCTTTCTTTCTTTCTGTCTTTCTTTCTTTCTTTCTCTTTCTCTTATTCTCTCTCTCTCTCTTTCTCTCTCTCTCTCAAAACTGGCCCTGGGCTCAGCCTCCCTGGGTTCCAGTCCCGGCATTTTCCTCCTCTCAGATGAATAGCTTCATGGCCGGCTGTCCAAGAGGCCAATCCAAGGCTGGTCTTTCGCCCACTTTCACCGCCAACCCTTCCCCATCCTCTACACGCTGCCTCTTTTCTACCTCCCTCTCCATCTTCTCTGCAACAGCCTGGCTGGTGTTCTCGTGCTATGTAATTTCCCTTCCCAACTGACTGCCTCTGAATCCAGTTCACATTTCAAGTCGTAATCGCTGCTTAGTTTTAATCCTCCGTCTTTCTGCCTTTTCTTCTGTGGGTTTGATTTTTCTTTCTCCCTTTCTCCCTCCTCCTCCTCCTCCTCCTCCTCCCTTTGCCAGAGACAAATTACCCTTAATAATGTTCCAGAAAGCTATGATACCTTGGTTAGGCCTGCCTCCCCCCCATACCTCCTTCACTCCTTTGTCATTCTTCGCTGGGCCACGTGAAAAGATAATACAAAATATGGCACTTATCTCCAATTGAGAGGCAGGAGAATGCGCTAATCCTTTAATCATGTCACATTGGCAAACTCATTGGCTGGCTGGGGGCAGGAGGGGGTGGGCTTTGTCAGCCGCATATTAAAAACATGGCTTCTCATGGGCTCTCCACCATCTTCCCCGTGGCCCCCGTTCGGCCTCACACACACAGCATCACTGCTGTTTTTCAGAGGCATCCATGGAGATGGGCATCAAAAAAGTCCAATTAAGAGGGTCCCTTTTTTTTTTATCCGCATCCAATCCAGCTACCTTGGCCACAGCTGGGGAATTCTGGGAGTTGAAGTCCACACTTCTGCAAGTGGCCATGGTTGAAACAACCATCCTCCAGTTTCTAACCTTGGTTGAGAAGGTGGCTGGACCAGAGTTACAAAAAGAAACATGAATTACCTGGACCTTATAGAATAGAGTGGAGTGGAATGGAATGGAAAAGGAATAGGAATAGAATGGAATGGAAGAGCAACCAGGATGATTAGGGGACTGGAGGCTAAAACATACGATGAACAGTTGCAAGAACTGGGCCTGCCTAGTCTAGTGAAGAGAAGGACCAAGGGAGATATAGAAGGACCAAGGTTATGGGGGCGTCGAGATACTCCCACGTGACGCCCCTCCTGCGCGAGCTGCATTGGTTGCCAGTGGCCTTCCGGGTTCGCTTTAAAGTACTGGTTTTGGTCTTTAAAGCGCTCCATGGCATCGGACCAGGATACTTACAAGACCGCATTCTGCCAGTAGTCTCCCACCGACCGGTGCGCTCCCACAGAGAGGGTCTCCTCCGGGTCCCGACGCCTTCTATGTGTCGTCTGGTGACCCCGAGGAATAGGGCCTTCTCTGTGGGGGCACCCGCCCTTTGGAATGGGATGCCCCCTGGATTACGAACGACTAGTGACCTGAGGGCCTTCAGACGTGACCTGAAGACCTGGCTCTTCGAGCAGGCCGGCCTGAGCTGACTCAAATGGGATTTTAAATGGGGTTTTTGGATTGGTTGGGATGGGTGTACAAAGTTTTAATTTATTTTAATTGGGGTTTTTAGATTTTTATAGGGACAGCCTAGGGTTTAATTCTTTTTTAACTATTTATATTTGTATACATGTATTTTAGTTGGCTGTTCACCGCCCTGAGTCCTTCGGGAGAAGGGCGGTATATAAAACCTAGAATAAATAAATAAATAAATAAAAATAAATAAAGATATGATAGCAGTGCTCCAATATTTGAGAGGCTGAACAGAGAGAGGAGGGGTCAAGCTATTTTTCAAAGCACCCGAAGGCCAGACAGGGAATAATGGATGGAAACTGATTAAGGAGAGATTCAACTTAGAAATAAGGAGAAACAATCAGCCAATGGAACAGCTTATCGCCTTTGGAAGTTGTAGGAGCAGTGGTGGGATTCAAATTTTTTTACTGATGGTTCTATGGGCGTGACTTGGTGGGCGTGGCAGGGGAAGGATACTGTAAAATTTCCAGTCAGAGGTGGTATTTGCTGGTTCTCCAAACTCCTCAAAATTTCCACTAGCGGTTCTCCAGAACCGGTCAGAACCTGCCAAATACCACCTCTGTGTAGGAGCTTCGTCACTGAAGACTTTTAAGAAGAGATTGGACTGCCATTTGTCAGAAAAGGTATAGGGTCTCCTGCTTGGATGGGAGGTTGGACTAGATGACCTACAAGGTCCCTTCCAATTAATCTGTCATCTGCACGCTTGAACTGGGAATATCTGGTTGTGAAGATCAGCCCTTAGATGGCAGGAACAGGCTAACTGGATCAATTAACTTCAAACAGTCCTGTCATATCATTAATGCAGTGTTTTTGAGTCTTAGCAACTTGAAGATATATGAACTTCAACTCCAGGAATTCCCCAACAGCCATGCTTTCATGCCTACGGCAAACTGGAACTCACCATTCCCAGGTGATTGGTTCAAAGTCACCCATAGTTTCTCAATGCTATAAACCACTCAATCAAACTAGCTCACCATTCCCAATAATTATTACGTAATAATTTTAATAATTCCCAAATGCTTTGGATTCCTACAGGTAGTCCTGGACTTAAGCAGGAACATTTAGTGACCGTTCGACAATGGCATTGAAAAAAGTGGCTTATGACCTTTTTTTCACTCTTATAACAGATAATCAGAGTTGGAAAGGACCTTGTAGGTCATCTAGTCCAACCCCTGCCCAAGCGGGAGACCCTACACCATTTCTGACAGAGGGCAGTCCAGTCTCTTCTTGAAAGTCTTAAGTGATGACATTCCCACAACTTCCGAGGGCAACTTCTGTTCCATTGGTTGATTGTTCTCACTGTCAGAAAGTTTCTCCTTATTTCCAGGTTGAATCTCCCCTTGTTCAGTTTTCATCCATTATTCCTTGTCTGGCCTTCGGGTGACTTGGAAAATAGCCTGACTCCCCTTCCTCTCTACGGCAGCCCCTCAAATATTGGAAGACTGCTATACGTGTCTCCCCTGGTCCTTCTCTTCACTAGACTAGCCAGGCCCAGTTCTTGCAACCATTCTTCATATATTTTAGTCTCCAGTCTCCTAATCATCCTGGGTTCTTTTCTCTGCACTTTTTCTCAAATATCTTTTTTATACTGTGGTGACCAAAACTGGATGCAGTACTCTAGGTGTGGTCTTACTAAGACTTTATAGAGTGGCATTAGTACGTCACTTGATCTTGATTGTATCCCTCTGTTAATGCAATTTAGGATTGCTTTGACTTTTTTGGCTGCTGGCTCATATTTATGACGGTTGCAGCGTCCTCGTGTCATGGGATCCCCTTTTGCAACTTTCTGACAAAGTCAATGGAGAAGCCAAATTCACTTAACAACCATTTTACTAACAGCAGTGATTCTGAGAATTTTACAGATTTACTGAGTGCTTTTATTTGTTCTGATCTATGACTGTAATAATAAACTGAATTGAAAAAAATAACTGCAGTGATTCACTTTAACAATTATGGCAAGAAAAGTCACAAAATGGGGCAAAATTCCCTTAACAGCTGCCTCACTTAGCAATAGAAATTGTGGGCTCAATTGTGGCCGTAAGCCGAGGACTACATGTACTCCTACCATGCCATCCCACCAAGTTGGTGTGTCCTTGGTGGGAGTCAAAAAAACTCCAGTTGGCCTCTACAACTATGTGATATAAAATATCATCCCTTTTAAAAATATGCCCCCCCACCAGCCTGGTGAACATCCCTGCACACAATGGCAATCTTGATGGGATTTGTGGCTCTAATTTAATTCAATACTCCAATGGATGGAGATCCAGCCCAGAGTAGATCCTGCAGGTTAAAAATGGCCTCTTAATTCCTATCTTTTCTTTCTCTCCTTCCCCCAGCATCTCTCTGCTTTTCTTTATTTATGGCTCCCTGGAGTAACCTGAGAGACATAAACACTTCTATTTGTCAGCTCCATCCTTACAGCCCAACTCAGTGAGTTGCCTCCACGATAAAGTACGGCCAGCATTTTCTGTTCCCTCTTAGCATTAGTAACCTTACATATTTTATAAAATAAACCCTTCTCCCTTGATCTTTCACGATAAATCACTTTAACTAGGGGTATCCTGCCTCCCTCCTTTCCTTTTTCAGATGGGATATGTTCTTCAGAGGATCAGAGGGTTGTTTGTCAACCTTAAGAGGCCTGTTGTTGAGGTTGGCTACTCTTACAAACGGCCCCTTTGTGCCCCAGATGTGCTTTTGAAAAGAAAGCATGGCTTTTATAAACCTGACAGCATTCGGATGGGAAATATATCCAACAAGCGAGGGAATATTTCTTGGCTCTATTCTTCTACCAAACCTGGTAGAACAATGAGTCCTGTTCTTCTGGTTTCTTTAAAATTTCTTTCTTCCCTTTACCTTTTGATGCATCTTTCCCTTCGGCCTCTATTTGAGGTGGGAGAGAAATAGCAGCACAATCCAAAGTTTCAATTCACTGTTATTTCACTCTGAATTAACTGGAAATGATAGGCAGATAGGCAGAGAGAAAGATGATAAAAGATAGATGATAGATGATAGATAGGTAGATAGATAGATAGATAGATAGATAGATAGATAGATAGATAGATAGATAGATAGATGGATGGATGGATGGATGGATGGATGGATGGATGGATGGATGGATGGATGGATGGATGGATAGATGGATAGATAGATAATGGAATAACAGAATAACAGAGTTGGAAGTGCCTTGGAGGTCTTCTAGTCCAGGCAGGAAATCTCTATACTATTTCAGACAAATGATTGTCCAATCTCTTCTTGAAAACTTCTATTGTTGGAGTATCCACAGCTTCTGGAGGCAAGGCAGTGAATAATTATTCCACTAAATAATTGTTTGAACTGTCAGGAAATTCTTCCTTAGTTCTATATTGGTTTTCTCCTTGATTAATTTCCATCCATTTCTTCTTGTTCTGCCTTCGGGTGCTTTGAGAAGAATAGAATAGAATAGAATAGAATAGAATAGAATAGAATAGAATAGAATAGAGGAGAATAGGAATAGGAATAGGAATAGGATAGGATAGATTATAGAGATACAGATGTAAATATAGATATATTTACATAAATATCTATACAAATATATACACAGATTAGATATATAGACATAGATGTAAATAAAGATAGGTATAGGTATAGATTATAGATATATATAGATAGCTGGATGGACAGATTTGGTACCCTTGAGTCAGTCTTGTGGCAACTGCCTGGCATAATCCCTGCCTGCAGGCAAATTCTTACAACTGGTTTGTCATTGCCTGCTTCCTAGGGCAGAAAGAGAGGGACTGGCAGAAGTCTGCTGATTTTATGCCTAAGGCAGGACTAGAAATCACTGCCTCCCAGTTTCTACCCTAAGGCCTTAACCATGATACCAAACTGGGTCTCAGCTGGATGGCAGAACTGTGTTTTTTATTTAACACTAAGGTTTGGAAAAACCAGACTGGTAGCATGGCTGACTTGGGAATTCTGGGAGTTGAAGTCCACACATCTTAACGTGGGAAGGTTGAGAAACATTGTTTTAGTCTACATATTGTAAATCATACTTCTCCATAAGTTTCACGGGCCAGATCCAAGTTTCAGAATACCCTGAACTAATGTAATTGATCCAATCATGCATGGTGGGATTCCCTTTGTGGTGGCACCCATGTATTTGAATTAGTAAAATCCCTTTGTTTTTTAGTTTACTTCTCTGTCTTGCTGTCTACCTCAGAGTGAAATTCTTTGACGACAAACTGGCTGAGATCAACCTTCTCCGACCTACAATTGGAATTGGAACTACAATCCCCATAATTCCCAGTGTACATGGCTTTTGGCTAAGAATTCTGGGGATTTCAGTCCTAACATCTGTAGGGCGTCAGGAGAAAAAAAACGGCTGTTTCTTCCTTTTTAAGAAACATTATGGATTATTTCCTCCGGCTTCTAATGAAGCAGGGGGACGGATATTAAAACTCTCATTTTCAGTTTTTAATTTTGGATGCTGGACCACTCAAAGGCCCTTTCGGGGACCAAAAGCCACGTTATAAATACTTCAATGAGCAAATGGTTCTTGTAATGTTTCTTAATAAATTATCTAGTAGACACAAGAGTACATACTCTCTCGCGCACAGACACGCATTATCGTGGTGTTTTGTTTTTTTGCGTTTTGTCCTGTTGCAAGGGCCTGCTAGAAGAATCTTGATTTATTCAATTTTCCTTTTGTCATCCGCAAGATGCAGCCGACGTCGCATGGGGGGGGGGAGAGACTCCCCCTGTCTCTCTCTCTCCCCCCCCCCCATTCCATCTCTTTTTCTTTTTATCCCTTTGCTCCTTGGTGAACAGATGGACTAAAAAAAAATTTTTTTTTTAAAGGCTCTCACCGTCCTGCGTATATTTTACATACCACGCTGTGCAACATTCATAAGGCTCACGCTGGAATTACTGGTCCGAATATAATATGGGTTACCTAGAGGGAGAAGCAATCATCAAAAAGAGAATAGAAAGATGCTCAGTCCTCTGTGATTCAGAGTCTTGGCTCTCCGCATTAGAAATCTCTGACTTGGAAAAAAAAAAGGCCGTAATCCAACAGCTCAGAATTTAAGAAGGTAAATACAAATGGAGGCGCTTTCCCCCCCCAACTCTGTCTCTCCGTCCCAGCTGAATGACGTGATTAAAGTCTTCAAGAGTCTATTAAACTCTTGGAGGAGGGTTGACCCGTGGTTAAAAGCACAGCCGCTTTGACAAACGTGTCTGAAAAAGTTCAGGGCCCTAAGAAGGCATAATTTCCATATTCTTACGTATCAATGGGAATCACGAAAATAACACCGAAAGGCACAATATTCCATTTTCCTGATTTTCTGGAGCTGGAGAAGGATGGCTATCTTCACAAATCTGAGGTGAAGCTTGTATCTATAGGTCCAGACTGTTTTTATTTTTTTTTTAAAGTGAAAATATTGTTTGATTTGATCTCCGTTACCTGCTAGTTTTAATTTTGTTTTATTTATTTTTATTTTATTTTATTTATTTGTTATATTGATATGCCGCCCATCTCACTGTCAAGCGAGTCTGGGAGACTTTTCAACACTGTAAAAACATAACATAAAACAATAAGAATGCTAAAAACGTTAATGTTGCTGCAGCAGTGAGATCGATGAGATAAAATTGTAATAAATAAATAAAATAAAACATAAAATATGATAGCCTTCTTGTACCAGAATTTCCCAGATCCTGGGGAGTTTCTGAACAGAATTACGGATTGGGGCTAATTATTTCCTTTTCAGATTTCTTGGTTTATTTTTTATTTTTATTTTTCTCTTCTTCGTAAATATTAGTGGTGTGGATAAACATGTAAATAAAACACAATGGTGAACATTGAAAATATGATACCTTTATTATTACAGGTATGGGCAAATCAAGATGCTTTTTGCTTCATTATTATTTTTATTTTGTGCCTTTTGTTTTACTATGTTGTTCTGCTATATAATCCTCTGCTTTATCGAAGCACCACCAAGAAGATTCTCGGTTCCACCATAGGCAGAGTTGTCTTGAGAAGTGGCTATTAAATTCATTAATAGTCTGAAAGAGTTTTGTGACCTCATGTCTGTGTCGGATTTCAACTCCCAGAAATTTCCCAGGACTGTCGGCCACACCAGCTGAGATTTTTTGAAGTTTAGTGCATCTGAGAGGTACCAAGTCTGATCGAATGAACTGTACAAACTCACCCATATGGTCATCAGCGGCTGAGCCCAGACTTGAGCAAAAATGAATTATTTCAGTCCATAACATGAAAGGGAAAAGAATCATAATAATAAAAAAAAAGAATTAAGAAAGTAGCACTACTTCTTTTATTCTGTTTTTAAACTATCAGGTAAGAGTATGATAAAAAAAATATATCAGGCGAGAGAATGATTAAAAAGAGAGGGAGGAATTTTTCAATCATTGAAGAATGATTTTTTACAGGCAGTCCTTGATTTCCATCCTTTTGTTTAGTGACTGTTTGAAGTTATGGCAGCACTGAAAAAGGTGATTTACTACAAGTCCTCGTGTCAGCCCTGAAGCCATTTGGGGAGCATCTTCAGGGCTGCCATAGCAAGGCCGGTTGAAACCGTGGGAACGTGAAGGAGCGGGGGAGATAGATAAATGAATTCCTAATAAATTCTTAATTCCTAATAAATTTGAGAAAACTCTAGGCCTCAGAGTTTCGATTGCTTTGGATTTGCTACTTGGAACCCTGACACTTCACCCTTGTTGCAGCATCCCGTGGTCATCTGATCAAAATGTCCGCGCTTGGCAACTGGCATGTACTTACGACTGTTGCAGCATCCGTTTGCGATCTTCCCAAATTTCAACCATTAAAGGCAACGGGGTGGTAGTGGTGGTGGTAACTGGACTCATTTAATGATCACATGATTCGCTTTAAAACTGCAGTGATTCACAACAACTGCAGTGATTCGCTTAACAATCGTAGCCAAACAGGTTGCAAACTTGGAGCAACTCATTTAGTTTGCTTAGCAATGGAAACTCTGGTCCCGATTGCGGTCGTAAGGCGAGGAGTACCTGTATTCCACCCGGCCTTGGCAGGCCAGGCATGGATGATCCAGGTGCAGAAGCAAATGCGGTTGATACGCCTCGACGCAGAAAAGCTCACGACGCCGGTGTGGTATCCATCAGAGAGCAGAATTACCTCTGTAGCATCAGGCCCAGTTTATTACGATCAGCATGACTGTGCAGACAGACGAATCATCACTTAGAAGGAAGCTGCCGTATACGCGGTGGCACTTGGCTTTGACTGTAGGGAATCAACTTGTAAAACATGTTGAGCTCCAACAGCCTTTACATTTTAAATAGAAATCAAAACCACCTTGAGGGAAAAGAGAGGGAATATTACCATTTGCTTGTTTAGATTGTTTTCTTAGCTTCTCCGGGTTTCTTATAGTCTGACTTTCCTTCAGGAGCTCAAGGTGATGGAGAGAACATTGTCCCTTCTCATTTTTCTTTTTTTTTCTTTTCTTTTCCCAGCAGAACCGTAACCTTGCGAAGATAGGTTGAGCTCAGAGGGGTTTAAATAGGTTGAAATGCAGCCAAGGTCACTGCAAGACCAAAGGGATGGAGAGAGAGGGACGGGATCAAAGCGCTCTAGGGCCGTGTTTCTCAGACCTGGCAACTTTAAGAGACATGATTTCAACTCCCAGAATTCCTTTAAGATGCACGGACTTCAACTCCCAGAATTCCTTTAAGATGCACGGACTTCAACTCCCAGAATTCCTTTAAGATGCACGGACTTCAACTCCCAGAATTCCTTTAAGATGCACGGACTTCAACTCCCAGAATTCCTTTAAGATGCACGGACTTCAACTCCCAGGAATTCTAATGCGGATTTCAACTCCCAGAATTCCTTTAAGATGCACGGACTTCAACTCCCAGAATTCCTTTAAGATGCACGGATTTCAACTCCCAGAATTCCTTTAAGAAGCACGGACTTCAACTCCCAGAATTCCTTTAAGATGCATGGACTTCAACCACACAGAAATCCCCTTTGGTGTTTTCTGGGAGTTGAAGTCCATGCACCTTAACGTTGCTGAGGAAACACTGCCCTTCGGGGACTCTGTGGCTAAGAAGGGATTAGAACCTGGGTCTTTCAATCCCCTAAACTCCGCTGAAAATGTTACCTAGCCTGGTAACAAAATGTTCAGAAATCAACCCACAAACTCGAAGAATGAACCTTCACCCTCATCCTACACTTGAGAGACAGATATTCGCCGTTCTTTTAATTTGGCTCAGAACTTTTATCACTGGGTAAAAACCCCACTGGTTTTTGGGCTGGGAAATAAGACCTGGTCCCAAAGTTTTGTAAGGAATCACCACGAATGAGGGGAGATTATTATTGTTGTTGTTGTTGTTGTTATTATTATTATTATTAATTTAATTTATATACCGCCCCCTCTCCCATTTGGGACTCGGGGCGGTATACAGCCAGATTAAAAAACAATACAGAGAAATTTAAAAACAAATTAAATAAGTGGCTGAAATTAAAATAATAAAAACAAGGGCATATAAAACAACAAATTTAAAACCCCACAATACTACTAGGCCAGACCGACTCGTTGAAAAAGATGGGTCTTCAAGGCGTGCCTGAAGGTTTGCAGGTCAGGGATAGTCCGTATCTCCGGGGGCAGCTCATTCCAAAGGGAGAGTGCTCCCACAGAGAAGGCCCGTACCGTCGGAGTCACCAGCCGACATCGTCCAGCTGACGGCACCCCAAGGAAGCCCACCCTGTGAGAGTGCACAGGCCGACGGGAGGCCGATGGTGGCAGAAGGCGGTCCCGTAAGTACCCGGGTCCCAAGCTAGATTGAACTTGGGATTCCCCACCCTTAGTCCCGGCCCTTCCCCATTGTACCACAGTGGCCTTTGGATCATGAGGGAGGAACTGGCCCAAGGCTTATTTAATTGATATCCTGCCTTTATTATTTTTATAAATAACTCAAGGTGGCAAACATATCTATTCACAGTCTCCTGCTAATTGGCACAACATCAGCAAGACACTTTCATGTCTAAGGTGGTACTAGAACTCACAATCTCCTGGTGATTGGCCCAAAGTCACTTAGCCTGCTTTCATGTCTAAGGCAGGACTAGAACTCACAGTCTCCTGTGGATTGAACCAAAATCACTCAGCTAGTTTTCATACCTAAGGCAGGACTAGAGCTCACCATCTCCTAGTTTCTAACCTGGTGCCTTAACCACTAGATCAAACTGCCTTTTATTCCCAGCATTCCAACACCATCATGGCTAACCACACAATGCATCCCCAGCCTTAAGCTGAGACTTTCCAAATACCCCAAAGGAAATGGCAAATGCGTTCAGATTCCTCAATTACCCCAAACAGTCATTCAATTTGAAAACCTAGTTATTACTGGATTTATTTGCCAGAGCAAAGATCTTTTAAATGTCTTCTAAGTCTTGGTGATTTGACAGTTAACATGATTCCTTCTCCTCTGAGGAGTTTTTTGAACTGTGCTTTTTTTCTTTTTTTACATTATCCTTCTAACACACCACCGTTTGCAAAGCAAAACTGAGACAGGATTTTTTTGAAAAAGAAGGAATCCAGTGACACGAATATGTTTTTTCCCCTTCTCTCCAACAGTGTCATTTCATAGCCTTCATTCCCATAAACTTACACAATTCACACATGGAATGGGCCATTAAATCTTTATTACAAAATAGCTGAAGGGAAAGCATTAAAGTAAATTAGTGTAAACGCTTTCCAATATTCCTGCCTTTTCCTTTTTCTTTTAAACAATGATTTATGTTTGCGTGTAAGACCTGTGATTTAGATAGGAATAGGAGAATGGGAAATTTAGAAAGGGTTTTTTTGGGGTGTGTTTTTTAAAAGTTATTTTTATTGGAAGTTTTTTGTCAAAGCAAATACAAACTAAACTATAGAGAAAGAGAAATAATTAAAAGTTCAAAGAAAAAAAGAAAAGAAACTAAGTTAAAGAAAAAAACATATAAAAAGTGATTTCCAATCTTCATCACAATAAGTATAAACAAATTTGATCACTCTTCATGCTCTATAAGGTTATAAACAAATATCTCTCCTTTCCATAATCCAACCCTTTTCTATAAGCAAATCCATAAATCATCAACTTTTCCATCCTAGTGATAGCAAAAAAGTCTGTAAAGCAATATTTTTCAACCTTGGCTATTTGAAGATATATATATCTCAAATCCTAGAATTCTCCAGTCAACCTGGGGAATTCTGGAAGTTGAAATCCACATACCTTCAAGCAGCCAAAGATGAGAAAAATTGCTCTAAAGGGTTATTAAAGCATGTCTTATTTTAACCTGGTCAAACAAGCCAACTTTATATTCCTTCCTTTTACTTCTAACAAGGTTGATTTTTAATTCATTCAGATGTCATCAAACTTGATTTCACTTCAATTTTTCTTTTTCCCATCCCTGTTTCTTTGAAGCGACAACAAACATCTTTTGTAAAGTAATTGATTTAGATTATTTTTTCATTTAGAAAGATTTGGGGGTTTGCTTTTTTAAAGAGAGAAATGCTTCCCAGCACATAGGAATTTAGTGGCGAGGATATGAATAGGAAATTTTTGAAAGAAATTCTACGACGATCATCCTACCTCTCAAAGTAAACATTAAATGGACGAAAATTCAGGACACAAAGATGGACGTGTCTCAACTTTCCATCAAAAGTAGAAAATGAATCAAAAGTTTTCTGATGTTCAAAAAAATATCCTAAATGTTTCACACAACACAAAGAGCGTTAAATGAATCAGCCGCTTTTAATCCTCTTATTAAGAGATCTGCACTTCTTTAGAAAGTTCTTCTTTAAAAAATGAGCTAAATTAAACCTTCACCTATCTGCACCAAATACATTCAACAGGTGCAGCCCCTTCCAATGAAAAAGTTTGTGCTGTATCCCTGTGCCATTTGGCAATTCAGAAGTGTGTCTGAGGTAAAAACGGATCCAATCTGAATTTTTAAAGAGCTTTGAAACCTTTCTAATTAGATAGGATAAATTTCTCCATTCTCCTTTTCCTTCCTTCTTTTTTTTTTTTAATGACTTCCCCCCCACCATCACATTTAGGAAGAAAACTGCAAAGCAAAAAGAAATCCCAAGATGCCACTGCAGCAGCAGCAACAATAACAATAACAGGAAGAGCGCTCCGACAAATACATTAAACTGTAAAAATATGCATTTTATAATCAACCTTACACACTTCAGTTCACCAACAGTCCTTCGCAAGGAGGCATCTTTGCAAACCGCTACAGTAATCCCTTGATAAAAGCACAAGGACAATGCCACTTTTATTTTCCTTCCAGAGTGCTGAATTTATTCTTTTCCTCATTCGTCTCTATTTGTCCTAAGGTCCTCCCTTGCATTTTTGTTCGAAGAGAGGGAGAGAGAGAGAGAGAGAGAGAGAGAGAGAGCAAAGGGATGACGGATTTGTTCTGTTTTTTTTTTTCTCTTGCTTTCCTTAATTTCTGTTTTGAAAACAAGAAGCGACGTTTGGTGATGTTTTGTTCTAAGCATCCTCCAGAACTGAAGTGGCCGAGAGGTGAGGTCTTCTGCAACGAAAAGAAAAGGACAGTGGCGGGATTATTTTGCAAAGCCCGCAGGTCTAAACTCCCAAGTTCAGAGACAATCTTGAAAGCGAGGCAGATTTCCAGTTTTCCTGGCTCAGGAAAGACCAAACAATTTTGCCCCATGGGGAAAAAGACAGAAGAAAAAAAAAATGTCTTTGACCTCTTCTCTCTCTCTCTCTCTCTCATTTTGAAAAGCGTCTGGGCCTCTTGAGAGAACCTCTGCACCAGTGGGTAAAGGAAAACCTCACAAAAAGGCATTCTTTTAATTTCGTTTCATTTGGTTTCGATGTCCTTTCGGAAGGAGGTGGCCTCCGTCGCCTCTTAAGCCCACTTCATAGCAGCTTCTGCCCCTCCCACGCCTCTTTAACGGCTGAGAAGCTGAGCTCTGAGGAGCAGATGAGGATGCAGAGGGTAGAATAGAAAAGGTTAGGTGGGTTTTCTTCATCCTGAGGTCCTCCAGGCCTGCTTTGGGGATCCTTACAGTTGAGTTGAGTTGAGCTGAACTGAATTTTGAATTGAATTGAATACTTTATTTGGCCGAGTGTGATTAGGTACACAAGGAATTTGTCTCTGGCACAGAGGCATTCAGTGTACAGGTAGTCCTCGACTTACAACAGTTCATTTAATGACCACTTGAAATTACAACGGCACTTGTAGAAAGTAGAATAGGAATATTAATAGGAATAGGATAGGATAGGATAGGATAGAATAGGATAGAATAGAATAGAGAATATAGAATAGAAAATAGAATAGAATATAGAATAGAAAATAGAATAGAATAGAGAATAGAATAGAATAGAGAATAGAATAGAAAAGAAAAGAAAATAGAATGAAATAGAAAAGAAAATAGAATATAATAGAAAATAGAATAGAAAGAATAGAATAGAATAGAATAGAATAGAATAGAGAATAGAATAGAAAAGAAAAGAAAAGAAAATAGAATGAAATAGAAAAGAAAATAGAATATAATAGAAAATAGAATAGAAAGAATAGAATAGGATAGAACAGAATAGAATAGAATGGAATGACAGAGTTGAAGGAAACCTTACATCATTTCAGACAAATGGTTGTCCAAGTGACATGACCATTTTTCCTACTTATGACGATTGTAACATCTGCATGGTTTACAATTTACATTCAGATGCTTGACAACTGATTCACATTTATGATGGTTGCAGTGTCATGTAATCACCTTTTGTGAGACAAGGAAAGTCAATGGGGAAACCACATTCACTTAACAAACGTGTTGCTTATTTACCAACTGAAGCAATTCACTTAACGAATGTGGAAAGACATTGTAAAATGGGGCAAAACTCACTTAATAAATTTCTCACAACAACATAAAGTTTGGCCTCAATTCTGGACATAGTTGAGGACTACTTGCAAAGCAACAGAATAATCATCATCATCATACTAATGTCAATTAAAGGGGAAGTAAAGAAAGGAATAAGAAGGATACAATTCTGGAAGTTGTTGTCTTCGCACATCTTGGAAGGCCCCCTGTGAGCCCTGTCCAGACAGGAAAAACAAACTTTGAGTGCTTACTCTATCTTTATTGTCAGGTTCTAGTAGCAAATATTGTTAAGTCTGCAAGTATCTCTTTTCACCATAACAGTGATATTCCAGAAAGCTCAGGTGGGTCCTTTTTGAGATGCTTCCCACACCCCTTTTCCACCTGTGGGCTGAGATACCTTTTCCCTGATGCTCGTCCAGGTATGGGTCTTCCTCAGAGGTGGTATTCAGCAGGTCTTGACCAGTTCTGGAGAACCGTTAGCGGAAATTTTGAGTAGTTCCAAGAACCGGCAAATCCCACCTCTGACTGGAGATTTTACAGTATCCTTCCTCTGCCACACCCACCAAGCCACGCCCACAGAACTGGTAGTAAAAAAATTGAATCCCACCACTGGTCTTCCTCCCGTCTCCCAAGGTCATTTGCTCATACCAATCCAGCTTCAGATTACAAAAACAAACCTCTTTTGTGGACTGATTTGGGGCCATGAGTGCGATTCTGAAAATTGGGAACTATCTGGTGTGGCCCTTGTGATGAGATTACTTGAGAGAGAAAGGAAATGTTAAGGGGCATGCATAAGTGCACCATTGTGCCTCCTGTCCCTGTCCTATTGTCCCCATTTAATCGTACCTATTTTCTGTATTTTTACTCATGTTTATACTTATACCTATTATTTTGTAAGCGATTGACAAATCAAATCAATAAATAAATGAACAAACAAACAAACAAATAAATAAAATTTAGTGCTTTGCCCACCGAAACTTCATTAGCCCATCCTGAATTGGCCTATTGCTGCTGAAACCTGACAATTAACTTGTTTTTTTTTTAATCTTTGTTTTCTTTTGCAACAACTCTGCAAAGCAACGTTCTAGTCCTTAGTGTTGCATACAACACATCACTCAGTGTAAAACAATTCCCACTGGCCTAATTGCTATTTATTTTAACAAGGAATAATAATTATTATTATAGAATGAATGTTGCAAAAGAAAACAAAGATAATATCACTGATATTAAGCACCGAGTGCAATCCCAAAACATCTGTTGCACCAATTGAACCCCATCGGCATTGACAGAAACACTATGAGTCAATTGCAAAAGGCAGCTTTACGCGGATAGGCTTACATCCTGCAACGATACCTCTAACACCCTAAAACAGGGGTGTCAAAACTCGATTTCATTGCGGGCAGCATCAGGGTTGTGTTTGACCTTGGAGGGCTGGGTGGGCGTGGCCAGGGTGGGCGTGGCCAGCTTGATGTCACTCATCAAGGCTCCAGCCTCCTGCAGCCCTCTGCCAGTGAAAAGGGAACCCGGGAGGAAGCTGCATTTTCACTGGCAAAGGGCTGCAGGAAGCTGCCGTGGCCAGAAATGGAGCCCAGTAGGTCTGCTTGTAGCCCTCCCGAGCTCTGTTTTCGCTGGCAGAGGCACCGCGAGCTGGTCCTTTGCTGTTTCCAGGGCAGGCCTGCGGGCCAGCTCTAAGCACCCTGCAGGCTGGATCTGGCCCACAGGCCTTGAGTTTGACACCCCCGCTGTAAAATATTAACCCCTGCCAAACCAGGTCCTTGGGCAGGACTCGACAGATGGATAAAAATGCCGACTCTTTTTCTAAACATCTGGCGGATGGTGCGACCAACAAAAACAATTATTATAATATACGCGCCCTCCATCCGATCTTTCTTCCCCAAGGAGCTAGAATAGCTAGCATCTAAGACACCATTGTAACATCTGTACACACCCTGTTCCGAGTCACGCAATTTTGTGTAACCGATGAGTTAAAATTCCGTTCCATTACAAATGCATCCAAGGCCTTTTTCAGATCTTCTCGCCTGGCATTTATCGGAATCATCATCGTTTAATATAAGCATCATTCAAATTAAGCTTTTCATCCCTATTGTCAAAATGATTGCAACTGGGCAGAATCAAAAGAGAGAGATGTTTTTAGGAGGTGATTTTTTTGTTTTTTTTGTTTTCTATTTTTTTCTTCCCCAAGTATAATTATAATAATGCTCTGTTGCAGACATTTCCCTGGAGAAAGAAAGGAGGGGAGGAAAAAAAGGAAGCCGATGAAGAAAGTGGTGTGTAAAACAGCTCCCTTCCGTTGGAGTCAGCACATCCGTTAGTCCTTACATAGATTGGAGACAGTTGTGCTGATTTGTGTGATAACAGGTACAGTTTAGGTCTGTTTCTCCCCCTCCCTCTCTCTCTCCCCCTGTCTCTCTGTCTCTGTCTCTCTCTGTCTGTCTCTCTCTGTTTGTCTCTCTCTTTTTCTCTCCCTGTCTTTCTTTCTCTGTCTCTCTGTCTGTCTCTCTCTTTCTCTCTCTCTCTCCTTGTCTTTCTCTCTGTGTGTCTCTCTCTCTCTCCTTGTCTTTCTCTCTGTGTGTCTCTCTCTTTCTCTCCCTGTCTTTCTTTCTCTCTCTGTCTCTCTCTCCCTGTCTTTCTCTCTCTGTGTCTCTCTCTCTTTCTCTCCCTGTCTTTCTCTCTCTCTCTCTCTGTCTTTCTCTGTCTCTCTCTCTTTCTCTCCCTGTCTTTCTCTCTGTCTTTTTTTCTCTGTCTCTCTCTCTCTTTCTCTCCCTGTCTGTCTCTCTCTGTCTCTGTCTCTTTGTCTCTGTCTCTGACTCTGTCTCTCTCTCTCTCTCTCACACACACACAGACAGACAGAAAGAGAGATATGTTGTCATTGTTTCAGAGCTGCCTGCATGGGAGGGATAAAAACAATTTCCTCTGTACAACATCACCAGATGGTTCAGGATACCTGCCTTCAATTTACTGCCTGCCAGGTATCTTCCCCAGCTGGCAAAATACTCTGAAAGATGACCCAAAGAGTCAAAGTGGTCTTGGATCATCTTAAAAACCACAGTCAACACTCAAAGAAGGAGACAAACCACTCAGACAAACCACCATCCCTCCTGCCAGTCAACATTTAGACAGGGCTGGGCTGCTGGGGGTTCGCAGCCCCTAGTTAAGATTCTGTGCAGTTCGGAGAACCCCCAAATCCCACTCCTGGCTGGCCCCGCCCGCCCTGCCCCTCCCTTCCCAGGAGTCCCCACACAGCCCGTTTTGGATGCAGGTAAGTGCAGGGATATGCACGGAGGCTCAGGGAGGGTGAAAAACGGGCCTCCCAGAAGTTCAGGAAGGCCGGAAAGGATCCCGTTTCTGGCTTCCAGAGAACCTCCATTTTCGCCCTCCTGGAGGCTCAAGAAAAGCAGAACCCCCCCCCCCCCACCGTCGTGGTGCAGGAGGCCGACTAGGCCACACCCACCATGACCACGCCCACCCAGCAACCGGGCAGAGACCCCTTTGCTAAACACTTTGAAGCCCACCCCCTGCATTTAGAGAAGTGGGAAGCTTCTTGCTGGATGTTTTTTCTTAATGGAACAATTAAAAAGAAAAAGAAAACAATACGTACTAGTCATCAAGGAATCATCCAAGATGGAAGCCCAGCCCAGCCAAGATTATACATAAGCAGTCAGCAAGCTCAAGGTACTAAGGTATTGGTGACCATCTTTAAAGCACTCCATGGCTTGGGACCCGGGTACTTGCGGGACCGCCTACCGCCACCATCGGCCTCCCGCCGGCCAGTGCGCTCCCACAGGGTGGGCCTCCTCGGGGTGCCGCCGGCTGGACGATGTCGGCTGGCAGCCCTGAGGGTGTGGGCCTTCTCTGTGGGAGCACCCTCCCTTTGGAATGAACTACCTGCGGAGATACGAGCCATTGGTGACCTGCGAGCCTTCCGACGCGCACTAAAAACCCACCTCTTCCAGCAGGCCGGTCTGGTCTAACGTTATGAGAAGGGTCTTAAATTTTTAATTCAATTTTAAAATTTTTATGGGGTTTTATTGGCTTCAGCCATTTATTTAATAACTTTTAAATTTATTTTAACTTTTCTAATTGTATGTTGTATTATGGCTGTTCACCTGCCCCGAGTCCCTTTTTGGGAGAGGGGGGCGGTATATAAATTAGAATAAATAAATAAATAAATAAATAAATAAATAAATAAGCCTTCCTTTTTAAGGCACAATAAAGCCCCACTTGGGGGGGGGGAGGAGCTGACCATGGGAAAATATGCTCCCCATTTATTGCAGGAAGGAAAATTGAGTTGCTTCCTAGAGATCCAAGCCAGGGTGACTCTCCATTCCTAGAAAGCTGACTTCATTGCTCATGGGTTGAGATTTCTTGGAGAGTTGGGTAATGATATCGTAATTATAAAATTAAAAAAGTAAGAAGAAAAGGTGGATAATTGATGTGGCAATAAAGTGGGGGGATAGCAATAGCAAAAGCATTTAGAGTTATACAGGTTGTCCTTGACTTGCAAAGTTCATTTAGGGGCCGTTCAAAATTGCAACGGCTCTGAAAAACAGGGACTTATGACCGCTTTTCACACTGCCATCGGAGCATCCCCATGGTCACGTGATCAAAATTCAGACACTTGGCAACCGATTCATATTTATGACAGTTGCAGTATCCCGGAGTCATATGATCACTTTTCTCTGACCTTCCGACAAGCAAAGTCAATGGGGGAAGCCACATTCACTTAACAACCATGTTTCTAGCTTAACAACTGCAGTCATTCACTTAACAACTGTGGTAAGAAAGGTCGTAAAGTGGGGCAAAACTCACTTAACAAACACTTAGCAGCAGAAATTTTGGGCTCAATTGTCATCATAAGTCGAGGACTATCTGTGTACTGTTCCACAGGGCTTCACAGCCCTCTCTAAGTGGTTTACAAAATCAGCATCTTGCTCCCAACTATCTGAGTCCTTGTTTTATCAACTTCAGAAGGATGGAAGCAGTGGCGGGATTCAGCCGGTTCATACCGATTCATGTGAACCAGTTGTTAAATTACACACACACTGTCAGGATTCCGGCAGTTACTCCCACTTAAATCATGAGTCTTGAGCCAAACTTCCAGAACTCAAAAAGGATTTTGTCATACCTCTGGTGGAGACTGACTCTGAGGGAGAGGAGGAACAGCCAACAGGGAGTGGAAGTGTAGCTCTGGAGGTTATGGAGGAGGCTGGGGAAGGGCAGAAGCCGGCTGGACAGTCAAAGGAGGACCCAGGCCCATTCCCTCTCCTTCCTAGGGCATGCAGGGAGGAGAGGATAAGGGAGAGACGTGGTCTACTGGAGAGGAGAGGGCCTTGATCTTCTTCATGGGCTGCAGCTGTGACAACTGGATAAGAGGACCGACCTGTGTATGGGCGAATGCTGGAAACAAAGCGTGGAAATATCTCTAGTTTATGGTTCCTCTCTGAGTTTGATGTCCTTCCCAGTGTGTGTTATTTGTGGATGTCCTCTAACCCTTATCTTGCCTGGTTTGTGTTGCTTTTTCCCTTCTTGTAACTGTTTGTGTGGGAATTTTTTGTCTTCTGTCAAAGATATTCAGAGCTTGGAAGCAAAGTGAAGGAATAAAAAGGGCTTCACCTGTTTTCTGTGACTGTGTTTGTTTTGTATCCAACTCTGGCTCATCATTGATTTATTGAGAGTTAAAATGCCCGGCACTGATTGGATGTAGTTGATTCTTAGACACATAATTCATTGTCACCCTTGATCCTGGTTTCCCCCACCCCCACCCCCTGGGTATATCGTAATTCATATTCTCCAATGGGACACATTCATCGCCAAGAGTCGTCAATCATGTTCTCCACTTAGAATTTTGCATGGCAGAAACCTCAGTCACCTAGTTACTATCTTTGAAAACATTTATGGAATGCACTTTCGGTTTGCAAGCAGCTGCACTGCTCCCCCCTCCCTTTCTGTTGGCAACTCTAAAAAGACCATAGAAATATTTTATGAGTTCACACATAGACACACACACTATCCAGGTAGATCCTGGGCACTGTGCTACAATGGAGAAATGGACAACAGAGCAGCCGGCACAAGGGAGGAAGGCGGCCGCTTTCCCTCTTTCTTTTCCCTGCTCCTTCTCCTTCCCTCATGCTGGCCACTCTGTTTCCCATTTCTTCATTGCAATGTAGCACCCAAGATCTACTTGGATAGCAGGGAGTGTGATTTAACAACCAGTTTGCCCAGGGTCAGGTTGGCCATTGTGGGAGGCTTGTCCTGCATGTACGGTGGAGCTGGAAGACAAGGATGGGCCACACCTCCCACCACAACCAACCTGACCCTGGGTGAACCGGTTGTTAAATTATTTCAATCCCACCACTGGATGGAAGGCTGCGTCAACCTTGAGCTGGTGAGAATCGAACTCCTGGCAGTGAGCAGTGAGTTAACCTGCAATACTGCCTTCTAACCACTGCGCTCCTGGGTAGTAGAATACAAGACAAAGGAATGGAGAAGATCACCAAGTTATCAAGATCTGAAAATTGAAACTGAAAGATTATGGTGTAAACCAGCCATAATAGTAGTCCCAGTGGTTATCGGAACTGAGTTCCTTACTAAAATACCTTGATGACTTTGGGTGCAGTTTTGAAACATCTGGAGCACCACTTGAGCTCCATCAGCATTGACAAAATCACTGTCAGTCAATTGCAAAAGGCAGCTTGTCTTGGAATAGCTGACACCCACCGACGATACCTTGAATACCATGAAATATAAACATCTGCCTACTCCTTGTCCTCGGGAAGGACTCGCTAGGTGGATAAAAATGCCAATGCCAATTTAAACATCTGGCTGACTGTGCGACGAACCATAATAATAATCTTGAAACGGCACTTAGAAAATCTGCCCGTTGACAAAATTCCCATCTGTCCACTTCAAAAGGCCAAACTGCTTGGATCTGCACATATATCACAGCAACACATTACGACATCTTAAATTCTCGGGAAGAACTTGACGCACATTGAAGGCCAACATCAGCCAAAGAACTGGCAGCTGTGATTTCACATTGGTGTGTATACAGGTAATCCTCGACTCACACCAGTTCATTTATTTATTTATTCATATATTAACTGCCGCTAGAATTGTATTTGCACAAAGCTGGAAGGGTGATGAGAAGAGAATGTGATTAGGAAAATATTAGGATGTGCAGAAATGAATAGAATAACACTTGCTATTAAGGAGAAAGAACAAACTGAATATTATATGACATGGGATTTATTTAATCAGTGGTTAAATAACAAAAATGGAAGTTAGAAACGTATTCCTGTCGTATTCCTCCCCCGCCCCCTGTTGAGAGAGGGCAGGGATTTTAAAATCATTTTAAAAAGCACAATCAACACTCAAAGAAGGAGACAAACCACTCAGACAAACCACCATCCTTCCTGCCAGTCAACATTTAGACAGGGCTGGGCTGCTGGGAGTTTGCAACCCCCAGCTAAGATTCTGTGCAGTTCGGAGAACCCCCAAATCCCACTCCTGGCTGGCCTCGCCCACCCTGCCCCTCCCCTGCCAGGAGTCCCCATGGAGCCCATTTTGGATGCAGGTAAATGAGGGGTGTGTACGGAGGCCCAGGGAGAGTGAAAAATGGGCCTCCCTGGAAGTTTGGGAAGTTCGGAAACGAGCCCATTTCCAGCTTCCACAGAACTTCCAGAGCCCAAGGAGGCCATTTTCACCGTCCTGATGGCTTGAGGAAAACTTCTGGAGCCCCCCGCCATGGTGCAGGAGGCCGACTTGGCCATGCCCACCATGGCCACACCCATCCAGCAACCGGGCAGAGAACCTGTTGCTAAGATTTTTGAAGCCCACCCCTGGAGAGCAATGGTGGAATTCAATTTTTTTAAATACTGGTTCTGTGGGCGTGGCTTGGTAGGCGTGGCGTGGCTTGGTGGGCATGGCAGGGGAAGGTTCCTGCAAAATCCCAGTTGGTCTTTGTGCACATGGGAGTGCTGGAAACCAGAAGAGCAACTCCCCGGAGCGCATGCACACACCAGCCAGCTGGTCTTCGTATGCGCATGCGCGTTAGAAACCAGAAGGCCAGGTGACTGGTGTGCATGTGCGCGCCGGGAAGCTCCATTTCTGGTTTCCGGCCTTCCCGCCAGTGGTGATATTCAAAAATTTTTACTACCGGTTCTGTGGGCATAACTTGGTGGGTGTGGCTTAATGGCGTGGCAGGGGAAGGATGCTGCAAAATCTCAATTCCCTCCCCTCAATTTCCTTCCATTCCTGGGGGAAAGTTACTGCAAAATCCCCATTCCCTCCCCACCCCACTAACCTGCTTTCCAGCTCCGTTCTTCTGTGCAGGGCAACCAAAGAAGACCCAGACGATCAGCTGGGATTCGGGAGGCAGAGAATAGATGGGGGCATGGGGCGGGCAGACAGAGGTGGTATTGGCCGGTTCTCCGAATTACTCAAAATTTCTGCTACCGGTTCTCTAGAACTGGTTAGAACCGGCTGAATGCCACCTCTGCTGGAGAGGGCTATTCAAGCTTAATATAGATGGCCTCTTTCACCCCTTTTCCAAATCATAATCTCTATAGACATAATGCTATGTAGGTATCCAAAAAAGCAAAGGAAAGAGGGGAAAGGAAGGGAAGGGGGGTTGGTTGCAAAATCTGGGACACCCCCACTCCAATCCAAATTCTCTCTTTTCTATTCAGAAAAACAGTCCTAGATGCGAGAACCATTGTGGGACATTCTCAGTTGTGTTCCTGGAAATCAAATCCACGCAGATCTAAATGTGTATTTACTTGATAGCTTTGGGGTGCCGTTTTTTATTTCCTCCGTGCATTGCAGTTGTTTATTCAGACTTGTATCCATGATTTTCCCCTTTATCTAATCTCTAATGCTATGAATCCACATCTCTTTTAAGCCAAATCCAACCTCATGCATGAAAATGGCAGGATTTTTTCTTCTTAAATGCACGACTTGTACGTTCCAGGTTAAATCCTCATCCGGTATTCTAGTTTAATAATAATAATAATAAACAATAACAATAACAATTTTTTAAAAAAAATCCCACTTGGCATCAAGTAAACATCCAGCCATGCCAGCCTGCGTTTTCAGAAGCTTTCTACCTTCTCAATCCCTCCCTACCCCTCTCTGGCAAGTTTAAAATGTTTAATTAAAAGCTGGAATATCTGATAATAACCTTCTCGAGGTTTATTTAAAAATTACGTCTATTCTGAAGAGCTTTAGAAAGGGATGTTACACCGACGGGCCACAATTGAGGGATTAGAAAACCAAATTTTTTATATATTTTTTTTAACTTGCATGGGGAAAAGCGGAGAAAATCTTGTCTGGGTGGATAAAAGAGGCATTGAATGGGAGGGAGGGAGCCCACGTTGGGATGGGCGAGAAAAGGTTTGGGGGAGGTTACCGAGATGAAAATTACCTTTAATAAAAAGAGAGGGGGAAACAGCTACCCGGAATGATTAAAAAAAAAGAGAGAGAGAGATGAAATAGGAGAACTGTAGCATGAAAGAAAGCTGTTCAATTTTCAGTGGATTATTTTCTGGAGGGGTGAGGATGAACAGTCTTATTCAAGAAATTTACTTTTAACTATAATCTTTCTCTATTTCCGCTCTCTTCCAGAGCAGGAGAGATTTACCCATGAAATAAAGGCTGATTAGACACTAATGACAGTTGTGTTTGAAGAATTGATGGTGTGAGGAAAATACATATCTTTTGTCCCTGAATGTTGGCTAACTTCACATCATTGATGATCTAAGATCAATTGGCTCTGATTTGCAAGCTTCGTGGCAGTACCTCAGTACAATTGAGGTAGTCCTCAATTTATAACCATTCAGAGTTACAATAGCACTAAAAAAAGTGACTTAAAACTGATCCTGACTGCTGCAGCATCCCAGGGCCATGTGATAAAAATTTAGGGGCCTTCGCAAGTATTTACAATGGTTGCATCATCCTAGAAGTAAAGAGATTTCCTGGCAATTAGAACAATTACTCAGTGGAACAACTGGCTTCCTGAAG
Source organism: Bungarus multicinctus (assembly GCA_023653725.1). Taxonomy (NCBI): domain Eukaryota; kingdom Metazoa; phylum Chordata; class Lepidosauria; order Squamata; family Elapidae; genus Bungarus; species Bungarus multicinctus. The sequence goes on along the minus strand of CM042838.1, from coordinate 160,962,420 downwards.
TTGTGAATGCTCCCACACTGGAGGTTTTTAAGAAGAGATTGGACAACTATTTGTCTGGAATGGTGTAAATGCCTAAGCAGGGGGTTGGAATAGAAGATCTCCAAGGTCCCTTCCAACTCTGCTATTCTATTCTATTCTAATTCCATTCCATTCTTATTCCTTCTGTTCTATTCTATTCTATTCTAATTCCATTCCATTCTCATTCCTTCTATTCTATTCTATTCTATTCTATTCTATTCTATTGTATTCTATTCTATTCTATTCTATTCCATTCCATTCTTATTCCTTCTATACTATTCTGTTCTGTTCTATTTCTATTCCATTCCATTCCATTCCATTCTTATTCATTCTATTCTATTCCATTCTAATTCCATTCCATTCCATTCTTATTCTATTCTATTCTATTCTAATTCCATTCCATTCCATTCTTATTCTATTCCATTCCATTCTTATTCTATTCTATTCTATTTCCATTCCATTCTTATTCATTCTATTTTATTCTAATTCCATTCTATTCTGTTCTGTTCTATTCTGTTCTGTTCTGTTCTGTTCTATTTCTATTCCATTCCATTCTTATTCATTCTGTTCTATTCTATTCTAAATTCCATTCCATTCTTATTCATGCTATTCTGTTCTGTTCTGTTCCGTTCCGTTCCGTTCCATTCCATTCCATTCTATTCTATTTCTATTTCTATTTCTATTTCTATTTCTATTCCATTCCATTCCATTCCATTCTATTCTATTCCACTCCATATTTTCTATTCTATTCTATTCTATTCTATTCTATTCTATTCTATTCTATTCTATTCTATTCTATTCTATTCTATTCCATTCTATTCTAATCCATTCCATTCCATTACTTTACATTCCTGGGGTCATGTGATTGCCATTTACGACCTTCCCAGACCAGTTCCAACAAAGTCCATGGGGGAAGCTGGATTTGCTTAGCAACCACATGACTCACTTAACAACTGCATGGATTCCTTTAACAACCAGAGCAATAAAAGTTGTAAAATTGAGTACAACTCACTTAAACAACCGCCTTGCTTTGCAATGGAGATTCTGGTCCCAATTGTAGTCATACATCGAGGACTATCTATACCTGGTTAGATTTTGGGGTTTTCCTCCTTCTGAAGAATTGCATATTCTTTTGTGTCATTTTGGTTAGTCCTCAATTCAGAATTTGCACTCAGAACACAAACGGCTAGTTCAAATGATCATATTTTGGGTGCATTAGGGGAAGTCCCAGTTCCCTTGAGAAGTCCCTCCTGCTGGGAAAAGTGGAAAGGAAGAGAAGACCACCAACCACTTTATAAAGGTACAGCTTTTATAAAGTGCCGCTTTATAAAACCTTACTTGAGGCCACATCTGGAATGTTGCATCCAGTTTTGTTCACCACATTATAAATAAGATGTTGAGACACTGGAAAGACTGCAGAGAAGAGCAACTAAGATGATTAGGGGACTGGAGACTTAAACATATATAGAACAGTTGCAAGAATTGGGTACAGCTGATCAAGAGAAAAGTGTTCTGACCCAGCTCTCCATACACAACAAGCCCTCTGAAGTGAACTCAAAAGATTCCTTTAATTAGGAGCGCCGGCAGCCCCTGCAAAAAGTTTCTCTCTCAATGCAGGCAACAAGGCCGTCCGGCTGGAAGATAAATAGTTGTCTGCCATATCTATTCATCTCTGCCCCTTGCCTTTTATTTCCAGAGCCAGGGTGGGCTTCGCTAGCAGCAGTGGCTCTTCCTTCCCGAGGACCTGCCCACGGATTTCCACTGCTCTCCTCTCCTCTGTCTTCTGCGCATCCGCATGTCAGGCACTGGACCCAGCTGTTCCTCCTCTTCCTCATCAGCCACTTCCAGACCTGGGGGCTGTTGACTCTCCATCTGAGGGTTGACGGATGGCCCAAGATCCGCCTTTGTCTCTGTCTCTCTCTCTCTCTGTCAGCTCCACTCTCTCTTCCTCCTCGGAGCTCTCAGGTTGCCTTGATGCTGGCCCTGACTCCCACGCCTCCTCCTCTGATTTGGCTGCTGGAGGGGCCACAGGCTACAACAAAAAGAAGGACTATGGGGGACATGATAGCATTGTTTCAGTATTTGAAGGACTGGCACAAAGAAGAGGAGGAACAGTCACCTTATTTTCTAAAGCAGCTGAAGACAGAACAAGAAACAATGGATGGAAGGTAATCAAGGAGAGAAGCAACCTGGAATGAAGGAGAAACTTCCTAATAGTGAGAACAATTAACCAGCGGAATGACTTGGCTCCAGAAGTTGTGGGTGCTCCATCACTGGAGGTTTTTAAGAAGAGATTGAACAGCCATTTTTTGGGAATGGTACAGGGCAGTGATGGCAAACCTTTTTATTGTGGTGTGCTGAAAATGTGCATGTGCGTGCAGCACCCCCATCCTGCCCCCTTACCTGCACTGCACATGCACGCATCTCCCAGCTGATTTTCGGCCCATTTGAGGATGTTTTTGCCCTCCCGAGGCTCAAGGGAAGCGTCTGCAGCCTCAGGAGGCCGAAAAATGGGCCTTCCGGAAATACTGGAAGTGCCCGTTTTCAGCTTCCGGAGGGCCTCTGGCTGAAAATAGGCCCGTTTTGGCACTTCTGCTATTTCTGGAAGGCCCTTTCTTTTTGACCTCCCAAGGCTACAGAGGCTTCCCTCAAGCCTCTGGGAGGGTGAAGACAGCCTCCCCCAAGCTCCAGAGGTCCTCTGGAGGCTGAAAACGGGCACTTCTGGTATTTCTGGAAGGCTTGTTTTTCGGCCTTCCCTTGAACCTCTGGGAGGGCAAAAATGGCCTCAAAGGGGCTAAAAATCAGCTGGGAGGCACACCCATGCACAGTGAGGTAAATTTGGCTGCAGCTCGCATGCCTGCACAAATGGCTCTGGCCATAGGTTCACCGTTACGGGTATAGAGTTTCCTGCTTGAGCAGGGGGTTGGACTAGAAGACCTCCAAGCTCCCTTCCAACTCTATTATTGCTCTGTATTCTGTAACCAGATGGAAGGACTTAGGGAAATTTGGAAGATCTGAAGGATCCGGCTGAGGACAAATCTCGTGGAGCAAATCTATCTAAGTGGTCACTAAGGATGAACACCCAATTGATGGTGCCTTATCATCATTAATCTAAAAAAAGATAATAGCCCAATTATAAAGCCTATCTTTTTTCCAAGGTCCAAAAAGAGAGCTATATACTCGTGGGCATATCTGGTTATGCAAAATAAGTTCCATTAACCTGTCCTGGTATCTGCTAATGGATATTGGAGAGAAGGGGAATTATATCCAGTATACCTTTTGGAATAACTGTGTCCCACTGCCTGCCCCATATCTGTTCTAATTGCCTTCAGCAAAGCTTAAATTAACCTACTTCCTATTTTTTGAAAAAGTTACAGGGGAGAGAATCATTTTGCCTCCCTTACCTTAATTTTATCTGCCACCAGGAAGGCATAAAGTGAGGGAAAGGGACAGAAAGCCACGAGGAAAGGGAAAAAGAAAAAAAAAGAGAGGATTATTATATAACTTCAAACATTGATGCTATATTTAGGATTGCGGTTGAGAAATTTGGCATCTGAATTAACTCACTTCCTTTTTAATTCTCTGTTTTTAATCAGAGAGAGAGAGAAAGAGAGAGGCAGGCAGGCAGACAATTATTTTAAATATGTTTTGTTCTAGAGTTCACTGAAGTCTATTCCCCGCCTTTGGAAAAAAAAAAAATAGAGGTAAAGAAAGAGATAGAAGGAAAATTGCACACTGTGTGCCAGAGAATATACTACATTGGGATTTTTGGTGCTCTTTGAAATAGGATACTAGAATTTCTCAAGGAAGGAAGATAGCTATGGAAAAGACAACTCCTGTCTGTGTGCACCAGCACACGCTTATGCACACCTAGAGAAAAACACCTCCATCCTTTGCTCCTATCTACCTGGGAACACGCATCCACTCCGGAGAATTTAGCATAAATGTCATTTTTTTGTTCAGGACCCCTGTGTGCTTTTCCCTTTATTTACCGCTTCCTCCTTGATACGTTTGCCCAGAAAACACCAGGTGAACCTGGCAGCTATTCAGGAAAGATAATTGTGCAAAGCCCAGAAAAGAGTTAACTGTTTCCACTCGGGGGAAATGGACTTTTCACTGACCAAGGAAGTCCACAGCATTAAACAGGGTTTAAAAAAAAAACAGTGCAAGGATGAGGGATTGTGAGTCCATAGGAAGGCAAAGAAGATGGAGAACGCATCTGGGAGTGTACAGGGAGCCCTCAACGTATGGCCACGATTGAGTTCCACATTTCCGTTGCTAAGCGAAACATTTGTTAAGTGAGCTTGCCCCATTTTACGACCTTTCCCTGCCAGAGTTGCTAAGTGAATTGCTGTGGTTGTTAAATGAAATCGTTGTTAAGTGAATCTGTCTTCCCCATTGGCTCTGCTTGTCAGAAGGTCGCAAAAGAGGATCACTTGACTCCGGTGCACTACGACCGTCATAAATATGAATCCATTGCCAAGCATCTGAATTTTGATCACGTGACCACCAGGGATGTTGCACTGGTTGTTAAGTGGGGAAAATGGTCAGAAGTCCCTTTTTTCATTGCCGTCGTAATTTTGAGCGGCCACTAAATGACTATTGTAAGTCAAGGACTACCTGTATTTCTATCCACGCTGGAGCAGAATAGGTTATCTGAAGGAACGTCCCTTGCCAGTCACATCTACCCGACCAATTAGAGCAGGGAGGCAGGGAATGTTGTGGGTCCCACCCCTGAGGGAGATACACCTGATGGGACCCAGAAGAAAGGCCTTCTCCTTGGTGGCTCCCTCTCTCTGGAATACCATTCCCCCAGAGATTAGAATGGCCCCCATTCCAGAAGGCACTGAAGACCTGGTTCTGCCAGAGGGCCTGGGGCACCCAGAGAGGGATGGAGTCCATCAAATGGCTAGTGTGATCTGCTCTCGTCGGGGCTGGGTGGGGGTGGGAGTTGGTTTCCCCCACCCATTTTTTTTTGTTCTATTGCACTTTACTAATTTGTTTGATTCTTTTTGTTAGTTTTTTATTGTTTTTTTAATTTTAATTTTTTGTTTTAAATACAGTTTTACATTGTGTAAGTCACCTCGAGTTGCCATGGGCAAATAGGCAGGAATATAAATTAAATAAATAAATAAATAGCACAGCCTTCTCCAACCTGGCGCCCTCCACCTGAGGAATTCTGGAAGCTGCACCTTGAATTGGTCTGGACTCCAGTGGTGGGATTCTACCAGTTTTCCGACCAGGTCCGTGATCGCACACTTTGCGCATTTATACACAGCTTTCCAATCACCAGCTGAAGCTCTGCCGCGCCAATCAGCTGAGAGGATAAAGAACAGAAAAGCACAGAGGCCGTTGGGAGGGCCGATCCTGCGCTTCTGTCTTCTTTCTCCTCAGCTGATCATCGGAGCCTACTACCGGTTGGCTGAACCGGTTAACATTTCACCACTGGTCTAGAGATTTAAAGGCTGGAAAATCTAAAGAAAGGGCATTCTGAAGGAATCGTAATGAAGGAATGACTATGGGTAGCCCTCCACTTAAAACCATTCATTTAGTGTCCACTAGAAGTTATAATGGCACTGAAAAAAAGTTGTGACCAGTCCTCACCCTTGTGACCACTGCAGCATCCTCAGAATCATGTGATTCAAAATTCGGGGATTTGGTAACTGGCGTGTGTTTATGACAGTTGCAGCATCCTGGGAATATCTGATCATCATTTTGGGCCTTCCTAGCCGTCTTCTGGCAAGCAAAGTCCACGGGGGAAGCTGGATTTGTTTAACAACTAGGTTATACATGGAACAACTGCAATGATTCGCTTAATAACTGTGGGGGGAAAAGGTCGCAAAACCAGGTGTGACTTAACAACCATCTTTCTTAGCAATGGTTTCAATTGCAGCCATAAGCTGAGGACTATGTCTAACTGAATGGCTAATAACCCAAACGGAATGAGTTAGATAACCGTAAGGAATTTTATATAATAAATAACGTGTGGGAGAAGGACTTCCATTGGCAAACCACGCAAATTCACTCCTTGTCTGGAGATCCTCACTTTGCTTCAGGTGCAACCTAAAATTGTTATAAACATCTTTTTAAGTTCCCGGAGAAAAGGCTGCGGTAAATTTACAAAGAACAAAACTAATTGGCTCGGCTTGTCCATTGTAAAATTTAAATACACACTAATCATGTACGATTTTGCAGGTGCGCATGTAAATTAGTATATTCAGGATTTTGTTTTCCAAGCATACCACCCATACCCTGGTTGTGGTCCCCGAATCTTTTAAGCATCTAGTAATTCCACTGTCCAGCTCGCTAAAAATTATATTGAGTAACGGTCCCCCAGAGACCCACATGAATGCGATTTATTCAGAGACCCCTGAAATAATGAGAAAAAAGGAATACTTTCTCCATCTCTTTCTGCAATAACAGCATCAACTTGGTGTCGCACACAAAAAGAGAGTGGATTGTTGATTATGTAGTCACAGCAGCCATCTTGATTTTTTTTTTTTTTTGAGCCTCTGTGGTATTTCGGGGGCATTTTTACGATCAGCTTCTCCCGAGTTTAGCATCTTTGCAGGAATTGTAAGTAATGGGATAGATACCTGCGGAGGAGGATGGGGAATATCAGAAGAGGGCTCCACATAATGTGAAGCACTACATGAATATTTTGATTTGAAAAAGGGTTAGTGGATTGAGACAGGTGCTTCAAACTCAGTGCCATAGAATCTGCGGGCTTTATAAGACAACGAGAATACAGATAGTCCTTGATTTACAACAATTCATTTACTGACCATTTGAAGTTACCACGGAGCTGAAAAAAGGGACTTAGGACCATTTTTCACACTTACGACCATTGAAGCATCCTCGTGGTCACGTCATCAAAATTCAAACGCTTGGCAACTGACTCATATTTATGACGGTTGCAGTGCTCCCGGGGTCATGCGATTCCCTTTTGCGACCTCCTGACAAATAATGTGAATGGGGAAGCCAGATTCACTTTAGAACCGTGTTACTCACTTAACAACTGCGCTACAAATACAGGTGGTCGTAAGTCCTCAATTTACGGCCATAGTTGAACCCAAAATTTCTGTTGCTAAGTGAGACATTTGTTAAAGTCAGTTTTGCCCCATTTTATGACCTTTCTTGCCACAGTTGTTAAGTGAATCGCTGCAGGTGTTTTAAGTTAGTGACACGGTTGTTAAGTGAATCTGGCTTCCCCATTGGCTTTGCTCGTCAGAAGGTCGCAGAAGCTGATCACATGACCCCGGGACACTGCAACCGTCATAAACATGAGTCAGTTGCTAAGCATCTGAATTTTGATGACGTGACCCTGGAGATGCTGCAATGGTTGTGAATGTCAAAAACTGGTCATAAGTCACTTTTTTCAGTGCCGTTGTAACTTTGAATGGTCGCTAAATGAACGGTTGTAAGTCGAGGACTACCTGTACGCTCTTCTATTGATTGTTATTATTGTTATAGTTATCATCTCCATTTGTGCCACACGGCTCTGCTGTCAGATGGAGGCCCAAATGTTATTCCAGTATATTGTGCTGATTTTTACCGCTGTTCTTGTCTTTGTTTTTTTCATCAAGAATCATCCAAACCGCCTCTGGAGATAGGCAGGAGGATAGAAACTTTCTAAATCCACCAATAAGCATTTATCTTTTGTGGGAAAGGATGTCATTTACTGTTTGACTCCAAAATATCACTGGTAGGTTCTGTCACCAGTCCCAATCTGCTCCGTGTGATCCATCAGTCATCCACAAACCTACAGACAGGCGTGAGGATGGAAGTTGTTTAGCTTGGATTGGAGTGTCACATTTTTTTAACAGCGAGGCAAAACAAAACTCAATAATGCTCTCCGTTCAATCGTGTCCAATTTTTGGCGGGTTCTCTCCACATTTTCCCATCTTGCAAAATGAAGTCAATTGCTTGAAATCAGCGCTTTCCTGAATTGTTCAAAGCAGTTTTCCAGTGGCAGGTGGGTTCTTTCAAGGTATTAAAGACATTTATAAGAGAGGTCTAGCCAGATCTAGGAGAACAGACCGGCAAAATTCCTCCTACTTCGGAGAACTGGTACAGAGGCCTCCAAAGAGGTAGCAATTTCCGGGGACATTTTTTGTCAAGTCAAGATAAATATCAAGGTTCAGGAGGTTTGCGGAGAGGGAGGGAGGAGAAAATAGCAATACAGAGAGAAAATAACAAAAAAGAAAAACCAAGGAAAACGGATCCATTTGCTTACCTTTGTCCAAAATCTATGCCTTCATTTGTTTTTGAGTGTATATGTGTGTGTGTGAAAGAGCAAAAGAGTAAAATAAATTAATAATAATTAAAATCATTAAATAAAAATAATAAAAATTAAAATAAAATAATAAAAAATAAATTAAAGCCTAAATAGCAAAAAAGAGAGAAATCAAGGGAAATGCCTCAGATTGCCTAACTCTGTCCAATATTTACACATTTAGACACATGTGTGTCTATGTGAGATGACAGATGATAGCTAGCTAGATGGATGGATGGAGGTAGGTAGGCAGGAAAGTAGGTAGGGAGGTAGATAGATAAATAGGTAAGTAGATAGATAAATAGGTAGGTAGGTACGTAGGTAGGGAGGCAGATAGATATGATAGATAAATGGATGGACAGATAAATAGATAGATAGTGGTGTGTGGATGGAAGGATGGATGATGGGCGGGTGGGTGGATGAATAGATAGATAGACAGATGGATGATGGGTGATTGGATGATAGATAATGAATGGATGGATGGATGGATGGATAGATAGATAGATAGATAGATAGATAGATAGATAGATAGATAGATAGATAGATAGATAGATAGATAGATAGATAGATAGATAGATAGATAGATAGATAGATAGATAGATAGATAGATAGATAGATAGATAGATAGATAGATAGATAGATAGATAGATAGATAGATAGATAGATAGACGGATAAAGAGTATAATATTTGATTGAAAAGCTAAGTTTTGTGATGATACCGTAGTCGATTAGATAGATAGATAGATAGATAGATAGATAGATAGATAGATAGATAGATAGATAGATAGATAGATAGATAGATCCGTTCGCTTGTTTTCAAAAAGCCACCCTTCGTAATGCGTGGCTGGCGGGCGGGCGGAGGGAGCGGATGCCTCGCAGGCTCCTATTTACAGCTTCTTCATGGAGCTCTCGAGAGCCAGAGAGGCCTTCAGGAAAATCAATCGAGCGCCTGAGTACATTAGGAAGTTGCAAAGTACTCATAGCGCAAACGGCTCCCATCCATCGAGTGGGGGGAAAAGGGGAGCGAGCGCTGAAGGAAGACAATCACTCTTTCTTATGGGCTGAGCGTCTGGAAAGCCTTCGCTTCTCGTTCCTCGGGGGGCCAGTCAGCATTTCCGGCGTCAGCAAAATAATCAGAATTATAGCGGTGAGCGGCGGGGAGAGCAGCCGCGATGTGCAATTCAGACAAGGCATATTGAGGTGCTGCCGAGCGTTGAAAACTCTCCTTTCCACCCACCCCCCCTTCCACCCGATCAGGAATATCTGGGATTCCCCCACGGAGGAAAGGGCCCCCGTGGCTGAGGCCCGAGTGAACATCAAACGGTCACGCGCTAATCAATACAGACAAGTTTTCTTTTTGATGTCGATATAAGTAGATGCATTTCAAGGTGGAAAACAAAGAGGGCAGAATCCCCCAGATGGCGGAGAAGAAGAGACGCTCCAGTCTAGCCCTTTAAAATGAAGATTGGCTTTTGAATTCTGTCCCTCCCAGGGTTTCCTTTCTTAGGTAACAGAATAACAAGAGTTGGAAGGGACCTTGAAGGCCTTCTAGTCCAACCCCCTGCTCAAGCAGGAGAGAAATACGGAAAGTGCCCGTTTTCAGTCTCCCGGAGGGCCTCTGGAGAGGGGTTGGGCAATTTTTGCCCTCCTGGAGGTTCGAGGGAAGCCTCTGCAGCCTCAGGAGGCTGAAAACGGGCCCGTTTTGGCACTTCTGGTATTTCCAGAAGGCCCGTTTTTCAGCCTCCCCAGGCTGCAGAGGCTTTCCTCGAGCCTCCAGGAGGCCGAAAATGGCCTCAAACAGGCTGAAAATCAACTGGGAGGTGCGCGCATGCGCAGTGCAGGTAAGTTCAGCTGGGGCTCGTGTGCCCGCACAAATGGCTCTGCGTGCCACCTGTGGCATGTGTGCCATAGGTTTGCCATTACGGCCCTATACATTTCAGACAAATGGCTGTCCACTCTGAGTCTTGACAATCTCCAGTGACGAAGAAGCACTCCTGACTTCCAGAGGCAAGTCGTTCTACTGATTAAAAGTTTTCACTGTCAGGAAATTCTGTGGGAGATGCAATTGGCAATGGTCCTTCGATCTTCCTTGGTTGGTTGTTCTGTGGGTGCCCCCATCCTTAGTGGGTTTTTTTAAATAAAAGTTTTTTATTTTTTAAAGACAAACACTAACAAACATAGAATATCAACATAAAACCATCTTCCAAAATACAGCATGTTGGTTGGTACTTTTTTTTTTGTGCAATGTCATAATATCAACAATCTTCCCCTTCCAAACATACGTTCATATTATATTGTATTATATTGTGTTATTATTATAACATTATTAGACTCAACTATAAATTCACATTATTCTTATCGAGCAATCTGAGTTTTAACAAATCTGAGAACATACAATTCATTTCATTATATTCAATTATATAATAGCATTACATTATATTATTTGCACATTATACCATTCCTTTTTATAACATATTTTACTTCTCTATTTTCTTATCTAACCATTGATAAAATAAATCCCAAATTTTGTAATATTCTTTATCTTCTTGCTCTCTAATTGCCAGTGCCCTGGTATTTTTTAAAGAAGAGATTGGACAGCCATTTTACAGAAATGCTGTACTGTGTATCCTGATAGAGCAGGAGGGTTGGACTGGATGATCTCCAAGGTCCCTTCCCACTCTTTTACTGTTTAGAGTCGCAGGGTTTCTCAATCTTTATCAGCTTTAAGATGGGTGGACTTCAGCTCCCAGAATTCCCCAGCCATCATGCTGGGATCCCAAAGGTGCTTTTTTTTTTTCAGGAGGCAACTGGACTTTTTTGTTTTTTCTTTTGAAGACGTTTCGCTTCTCATCCAAGAAGCTTCTTCAGCTCTGACACAGGAGAGTGGGGAATGGAAGGATTTATATGGAAGGATTTATATTCCTTGAAGTCAGCTGAATATAAACCCTTCCAACCATGACCTTGATGACTGAAAATCTCCACAGACATTATGCTGGGAGTTGAAGTCTACTCATCATAAATATGTGTAAGAACTAAGAAGAAATTTCCTAACACTTAGAGCAATTAATCAAGTGGAACGAAGTTTTAGGTGCTCCCAACACTGGAGGCCTTTAAGAAGAGATTGGGCAACCACTTGTCTGAAATGGCATGGAGTTTCCTGCTTGAGCAGTGGGTAGGACTAGAAGACCTTCAAGGTCCCTTCCACTTCTGGTATTCTGTTAAAGCCAATAGAGGCATATAGAGGTAGTCTTCAAATTATGACCACAATTAAGCCCAAGTTTCTGCAGCTAAGCGAGACTGTTGTTAAGTGAATTCTGCCCCATTTTTTGACCTTTTTTGCCACAGTTGTTAAGTGAATCACTGCAGTTAGTAACAAGCTTGTGGAGTGAATCTGGCTTCCCCATTGACTTTGCTTGTCAGGTGGTCACAAAAGGGGACTCCAGGACACTGCAACCATCATAAATACGAGGCATCGTATGACTATAGGGATGCTACGACAGTCGTGTGAAAAACGGTCATAAGTCCTTTTTTTCAGTTCCATTATAACTTTGAACGGTCACTAAATGAAATGAGCGGAGGACTACCTGAATTTGTAGCCCAGGGTTGAACGGTGAAGTCGTCTCTGAGCTTGGTTGCTTCCTTGCAGACATCTCATGACCCAGCTAAGTAGCAACATCAGTGCTAGACGGAATGAAGTTTGTGGAGAGGGGGAGGAAGAGGAGGAGGACGACGGTGGGGTCCTTGCTACTCTCTGAGTTTGGTTGTTTCTTTGCAGACGTTTCATGACCCAGCTAGGTAATATCATCGGTGCTAGAAAGGAGTAGGGTTTCCTTTCTGTTTATATACCGGTGGCTCTCCATGTCAGTGCTGGTGGAAGTGTTGTTTTCTGAACCATGTCTCGCCTAACTGCTTGCTTAGTAGTGGAAACTCTGGTCCCAATTCTGCTTGTACGCTGAGGACTACTTGTGCATTTCTGTCTGGATTCTAACCTTTTTTATCTGTTTTTTGTTTGTGGCTCTTCCTCCTGTTCTCCTGTTCTTCTGTCCTAACAGTGAGGACAATTAACCAGTGGAACAGCTTGCCTTGAGAAAATGTGGGTGCTTCATAACTGGAGGTTATTAAGAAGAAATTGAACAGTCACTTGTTTGAAATGCTACAGATTCTCCTGCATGTGCAGGGAGCTGGACTAGAAGACCTCCAAGATCCCTTCCAGCTTCTATTCTGTTCTGTTCTATTCTTATTCCCTATTCTATTCTTATTCCTTATTCTATTCTATCCGTATTCTCTATTCTATTCTTATTCCTTATTCTGTTCTATTCTATTCTATTTTCTATCCTATTCTCTATTCTATTCTATTTTATTCTATCCTATCCCATTCTTATTCTGTTCTATTCTGTTCTTAGTCTCTATTCTATTATTCCTTATTCCTTATTCTGTTCTATTCTTATTCTCTATTCTATTCTTATTCCTTATTCTGTTCTATTTTATTCTTATTCTCTATTCTATTCTATTCTACTCTATTCTATTCCATTTTCTATTCTATTCTCTATTCTATTCATATTCCTTATTCTGTTCTGTTCTATTCTATTCTTACTCTCTATTCTATTCTATTCTATTCTACTCTATTCTATTCTATTCTATTCCATTTTCTATTCTATTCTCTATTCTATTCATATTCCTTATTCTGTTCTATTCTTATTCTCTATTTTCTATTCTATTCTTATTCTATTCTTATTCCTTATTCTGTTCTATTCTATTCTTACTCTCTATTCTATTCTATTCTATTCTATTCTATTCTATTCTATTCTATTTTCTATTCTATTCTATTCTCTATTCTATTCTATTCTATTCATATTCCTTATTCTGTTCTGTTCTATTCTTATTCTCTATTCTATTTTCTATTCTATTCTTATTCTATTCTTATTCCTTATTCTGTTCTATTCTGTTCTTATTCTCTATTCTATTCTATTCTTTTTTTCTATTCTATTCCCATTCTCATTCCCACTGCCCATGACACTCATCAAAGGCAATGGCTAATAAGGGCCCAATCCTGCAACCAAACCTTCAGCTCCGAAGCCGTTCCTCACGCTACGCCGCTTCTTCTTCACGACTTACGGATTCAAAAACACAGTTGTCTCCTGTTCCTGCCTCTTTGACACATCAACATCTCTCTCCCCCCCCCGCCACTTCCTGATTTTCCTTCTCCCCCCGCCCATCCTTAATGCACCAGGACCGTTCATTCTGCTCCCATAACTGTAAAATTGATTTTTCCTTGCCACGAGGCCTTTGTCGTTTGCTACCAAGCACGCTCCAAAGCTTCCGACATAGGCCATTTTTAATTAGTTTCTCCTCTTCGTTTCCGGAGCAGGTCCCAAACAGAAGCCGGAGAAAGTGAGAAACCGAAGGGGGAAAAAACCCTGAAAAACAACAACGGGCATTGGCAAAGGAAATTTGCAAAGGAGGGTGGGGGGAGTGAATGAAGTGTTAGATATGATTAGCTATAATAGAAGGATTTGTAGCCAAACAAGGCAAACAAGAGACATGAGAACTGGAGCAATTAATGACCCGAAAGCTTGAGCGCTTCTGTAGCAAATGAGGCATTGAAGGGGACGTTTGGATGGTGCCAAGAAAGAGGATCATTTCTTCAGGGAAATCTGTCGAGGGCGGACTGCCAATTCTGCAGAGCAGCCGATGTCAAAACCAGCCAAGCCACCTTGTTTTCTTTCTGTCGCTCTCCACTCTTGCAAAGGTTCAAACGGATGGCGGATGGCTTCGGCCTTCCCAGCTAGGCTGTCCGTCCAAAGATTGAGGAAAAGATCCTTGGATCCGTGAAGTATTAGCACCGCTATTATTAAGTGTTGTACCTTATGATTCTTGACTCTTGACGAATGTATCTTTTCTTTTACGTACACTGAGAGCATTTGCACCAAGACAAATTCCTTGTGTGCCCAATCGCACTTGGCCAATAAAGAATTCTATTCTATTCTATTCTATTCTATTCTATTCTATTCCATTCCATTCCACTCCAGTCTATATTTTCTATTTTATTCTATTCCATTCCATTCCATATTTTCTATTCTATTCCAAAACCTTAGTAAGACCAGACCTGGAATACAGGTAGTTCTCGACATATGGCTACAATGAAGCCCAAAATTTCTGTTGTTGAGTGAGACATCGGTTAAGTGAGTTTTGCCCCATTTTACGACCTTTCTTACCTCAGTTGTTAAGTGAATCACTGCAGTTGTTAAATTAGTAACCCGGTTACTAAGGTTCGAAGGGATCGTGGATGGTTTCGGCCTTCCCAGGTAGGCTGTCCGTCCGAAGATCAAGGAAAAGATTCTTGGATCTGTGAAGTATTAGTACCATTTTACAAAACCTTAGTAAGACCATACCTGGAATACAGGTAGTTCTTGATGTATGGCTACAATTGAGCCCAACATTTCTGTTGTTGAGTGAGACATGGGTTAAGTGAGTTTTTTAACCCATTTTATGACTTTTTTTGCCTCAGTTGTTAAGTGAATCACTGCAGTTGATAAGTTTGGTAACCCGATTGTTAAGTGAATCTGGCTTCCCCATGGACTTTGCTTGCCTGAAGGTCGCAAAAGTGTTCGCATGACCTGGGGACCCAGCAACGGTCATAAATATGAATCAGTTGCCAACTGTCTGACTTTTGATCACATGACCCTGGGGATGCTGCCATGGTCCTAAGTGTGAAAAATGGTCGTAAGTCACTTTTTTCAATGCTGTTGTAACTTTAAACAGTCACTAAACGAACTTTGTAAGTTCAGGTCTCCCTGTACACTGTAAGGTTTTAGCTTCCTCCTAAAAATAAAGGGACACAGTGATTCAGTGGCTAAGACGCAAAAAGGGATCACATGACCTGGGGACATAGCAACAGTCATAAATACGAACCAGTTGCCAAAGGTCTGAATTATGATCACATGATCATGAGGATGCTGCAAAAGTCATAACTTTGAACAATGGTCATGTCACTTTTCTCAGTACTGTAGCTTTGAACGGTCACTAAATGAACTATTGTAAGTCGAGGACTACTGGTACTGCATTCACTTTTGGTCCCCACAATATAAAGAAGATGTTGAGACTTTGGGAAAAAAAGTGCAGAGAAAAGCAACTGAGATGATTAAGGGCCTGGAGAGTAAAATGTATGAAGAAGGGTTGCAGGAATTGGATATGGCTGGCCTAGAGAAAAGGACTAGGGGTGACATGATAGGAGTATTCCAGTATTTGAGGGGCTGCCACAAAGAAGAGGGATTCTTATTATTTTTCAAAGCACTAAAGGACAGGACAGGAAGCAACGGATGGAAACTATTCAAGGAAAGAATCAACCTCGAATTAAGGAGAAACATCCTAAGAGTGAGAACAATTAACCATTGTGCCTTCAAAAATTGTGGGTGCTTCATCACTGCAGGTTTTAAGAATAGATTGGGCAGCCAAGTGCCTAAACTGATATAGGGTCTCCTGCTTGAGCAGGGGGTTGGACTAGAAGACCTCCAAGGTCCCTTCCAGCTCTATTCTGAATTGAACACTGGGTCATATCTAACAAAATGAAATTCAATGTAGAGAAAAGTAAAGTCCTACACTTAGGCAAGAAAAACCAAAAGTACACATATAGACTGGGTGAAACCAGGCTCAATAGCAGTAAATGTGAGAGGGATCTTGGAGTCTTAGTGGACAACCAGCTAAATAGGAGTCAGCCGTGTGCAGCAGCAGTCCAAAAAGCTAATGCAATCCTAAGTTGTATTAACAGAGGGATACAATCAAGATCAAGGGAAATACTAATACCACTCTATAAAGCCTTAGTAAGGGCACACCTAGAGTACTGCATCCAGTTTTGGTCACCACATTATAAAAAAGATGTTGAGACTCTACAAACGGTACAGAGAAGAGCAACCAGGATGATTAGGTGACTGGAGGCTAAAACATACAATGAACGATTGCAGAAACTGGGCTTGGCTAGTCTAATAAAGAGAAGGACCAGGGGAGACAGGATAGCAGTCTTCCAATATTTGAGGGGTTGCCACAGAGAGGAAGGGGAATCAAGCTATTTTCTAAAGAACCCGAAAGCCAGACTAGGAATAATGGATGGAAACTGAACAAGGAGAGATTCAACCTGGAAATAAGGAGAAACTTTCTGACAGGGAGAACAATCAACCAATGGAACAGAAGTTGCCCTCAGAAGTTGTGGTAGCGTCATCACTTGAGACTTTCAAGAAGAGATTGGACTCCCATCTGTCAGAAATGGTGTAGGGTCTCCCGCTTGGGTGGGGGGGTTGGACTAGATGATCTACAAGGTCCCTTCCAACTCTGATTATCTGTTATCTGTTATCTGAATTGAATTAGGGTGAAACTGTCAATTGTCTTGGAGGGATCTCCTTCATCTTGGAAAACAATAGATGAAGCTGTCAAACACAAGTATTATTCTTCCAGATGAGTGTTTCTCAACCTTGCAACTTTAAGAAGTGCAGACATCAATTCTTTGATGGCTGGGGAATTCTGGGAATTGAAGTCTACAGATCTTAAAAATTGCCAAGCTTGAGAAACACTGCTACAGATGACCTCATCTTATCCATTTTCCATCTCAGCAGCTTCCTGGCAATCAAATTCAGGGATCAATCGTGTACGGAGATCAAAATCTCCTGTCATTTTTTTTTCCTCTGCTGACCAGTTCTTGTTCGTTTTGATGAAAGGGTGTTGACTTCAGGAATGTATTTTTCAAGGAGGAGAAAAATTTGGAGACATTCTCTTGGTAAAATATCATGAACTCAGGGTGGAAGGGTGCTATCTTTTATTGTATGACATTCAGCTGTTTGGTGAGCACTGATTTTTCAACTACTAAATGACATTTTTAGGAAAAAAATACCTTAGGAAAAAGTTTTCCAGAAAAATCCACCTTTAGAAGTTATTTGGCACTTTCTGTTTTCCTCAAAAAATCCAAATAAATCGCTGATTTGGGTAGAATATTTCCAAAATTTGTAACCATTTGTAATCTTCCAGCCAGCTTCCGACAATCAAATACAGTGGGAGAAACTTAATGATGTGATTCACTTAACAACTGCAGGGATTTGCATAACTATGGCAAAACAGGTTGCAAAATGGGGCACAACTCATTTTACAGCTGCCTTGCTTAGCATTTTGGGCTCAATTGTGGTCATAAGTCAAGGACCACCTGTACAGTGGAAACAAACAAAAAACACGAAACAAAAAAAAACTCACCATACAACATTTAGGAAGTTACCAAATATATCAAGTGGCACCTGAACACAATAATTAAAACAATTTTACCAGTTAATTGTCAAATCTGGTAGGAGAAAAAGTTTGCAACTAAAGCAAACTGCATAGCAAACCAGAGGCACGGTGAAAAAGTTACAGTAGATAAAATACTATTAAAATAAATAAAATTAAATAAGTAAAAAACTGAGCTGCCCAGAGTGAGATAGGAGGCATATAAATTTAATACATAAATCAGTCTCGGAGAGTTTTCATAGAGCCGACTTTGAAGTTAGCTCCAGGCCTCTCAACATCCTGGGGACCTGAATTCTGGAGTTGAAGTCCGCATATCTTAAAAATGCCAAGGTTGGGAAACACTGATCTATTGTCAAACTATACTATATAAAATTTTTTCTCCCATGTGTGTATACGGATAGGCTTCAACTTACGATTTACAAGTGAGTCCAAACTTTATGTTGCTAAGTGAGAATTTTCTTAAGTGAGCCTTGCCCCCTTTTACAACTTTCCTTGCCACATTTGTTAAGTTAATCACTGAGATTCTTAAATTAATAACACGGTTGTTAAGTGAATCTGGCTTGGTCCTAAGTGTGAAAAATGGTCATAAGTCACTTTTTTCAGTGTCATTGTCACTTCAAACAGTCCGTAAATGAACGGTTGTAAGTTGAGGACTACCTGTACAGTCCTCAACTTACAACCGCAATTGGGAACAGAGTTTCTGTCGCTAAGCAATGCGGTTCTTAAGGGCCCAATTTTATGGCTAATTTTGCCAGAATCATTGCAGTTGTTAAGTGAACCAAGCAGTCATTCAGCTAATCCAACTTCTCCCATTGGCCTTGCTTGTTGGAAACCAGCTGGGAAGGTCACAAAAGGAGATCACGTGACATTTGGACACTGCAGCCTTTATAAATACATGCTGGATGCCAACTGCCCCAATTTTGATATTGTGACCGTGGTAACGGTCACAATATCCATAAGGATGTTGCAGCAATTGTGAAGTACCCAATGCAAGGCACATTTTTTTTAGGGTCATTGTAACTTTGGTCGCTAAACAAATGGTTCTAAACTGAGGACTACCTGTATTCTTCTGGACCTTGGACTTTCTTATTCAATCTGCTTTTGGATTATAGATTTCCTGTCTGGGCCACAGAGGGTCAGATTAGGTAATCATACAATTTGCAGATTATACAACGGTGGGACTTATCTCCAGGGGGGATGAGTCTGCCTACCGAGATGAGGTGGACCGGTTGCTTTCGTGGTGTGGAGACCATAACTTGGCCCTCAATACCAATAAGACCAAGGAGCTTACAATGGACTATAGAAGGAACAGATCAAACATCCAGCCCTTGCTTATCAATGGAGACCGAGTGGAGCAAGTGGCCAGTTCTAAGTTTCTGGATGTTACCATAAAAGAGGACCTGACCTGGGGGGCTCATATTGCAGCCCTGGTCAAAAGGGCCCAGAAGAGATTATACTACCTGAGACTTCTCAGAAAACAGCAACTGAATGAAAAACTGCTGGTGACCTTCTACTGCTGCACCATAGAGAGTATCTTAAGTTACTGCACCTCTGTATGGTTTGCCAATTGCACAATGGCAGATAGGACAGCACTCCAGAGGGTTAACATCATTGCCCAGAGGATCATGGGTTGCCCTCTCCCCTCTTTGGAAGAGCTTTTTGGCTCCCGCTGCCTTATGAAAATTCAAAACATTCTCAAAGATCTACTGCCCAGACCCTTTTTTTTGAACTATTAACCATCTGGCAGACGGTACAGGATAATAAAAACAAGGATAAATAGGCTTCTTCTATCCCAGGGCAGTAGATCTGTGGAATTCTACTGTATAGTGCAATATTAATGGAATATCAGCGGTTTTCAATTCAATGTATAGAATGTGAAGGATGTGTGATCGTGTTTATTTTCATAATCATAAGGTACATTGAAGATGGTATTTAATTTCGTTGTACGAGGTGGAATGACAATAAAGTAAACTAACTAACTAATATCTTTTAACAAAAATGGCAAATCTAGTTTTTTGAAATATGCTATCTTCCCTTTCCACCTCCTGCATGTGCAAAAACATACATATTTGATGAATCTGTGTCTCTGTATTTTTTTTTAATTCCGTGTTTCTCAACGTTGGCAACTTTCAGATGTGAGGACTTCAACTCCCATTGCTGGCTGGGGAATTCTGGGAGTTGAAGTCCACACATCTGGAAGTTACCAGCATGGAGAACACTGATTTCATTTCATTCTAAAACAGCTTTCCAAGGGGGTTTAATCCAATTTTAGTAGAATTACGGAGCAAAAGCATCGCCAAGGCTGTTGTCCAAAGAAATGACTCTTTCAAAACAGTATCCAAAGTGCTAGAGGTCCCCCATTTTTTCCCCCAAATAATCTTTACTCCTATCTCAATGCTGGTCTGTGACTGTAATAAAAATTGATTGATTTACTTCCATCCTGTATTTACTTACTTCTGAGTAAACTCCATTGAACTCTGGGATTTACGACCGAGACAACTCGGCAACGAACTTGCGCTGCTAATCTAATAAATGAGTTTGCATTAATTGTTCCAATTATTTTATGCTGTAAATTTAATTTACAGATAGGAGAAAAAATCAAAGTTGACTGTTGTTAAGAAACAACTGAACCTACTCAGACAGGCCCTTTTTAAAAAAAAAAAAAAAGTTGATTCTGTTTTTTTCATAAAAAAAAACATTGTATTTGATCACACCATGTCCACTCACCTCTGTTAAGGTCATTAATTTAAATTGCTCACCATAATTTCTTAACCTCTGTTTAATTGCCTCGTAGAAGTGGGATGTTCATTTTGCTACAAAAATAAAGCTTCCTTCTTTCTCAATGCATGGATATTCCTCCCCCTACAGGCGACAGCAGGTTAATGCACCTCTTAAAGCCAAATGCAGCATTTAACTGTTATTTAAAAAAAAATTAATAACGAAAGAGCTGGAATAAAAGGATTAAAATCTAGTCTTCTGCTCATTTCTTTAATAGCCCCCAGGAGGTTCTGAAACCTGCACAAGAGTTCAACAGTGGGTAAACTCTTCCCCAAAAAAATTTGGCCTACAATCCTAAAACAGTGGCAATTGCAATGTTTTTGAAATGCTGGCATCCTATATACAAGTGATTCTCCACTTATGACCTTAATTGTGCCCA
Source organism: Bungarus multicinctus (assembly GCA_023653725.1). NCBI lineage: Eukaryota > Metazoa > Chordata > Lepidosauria > Squamata > Elapidae > Bungarus > Bungarus multicinctus. The sequence continues at coordinate 160,941,706 of CM042838.1, read as the reverse complement.
AAAATTTATGTTACTAAGTGAGTTTTGCCCCATTTTACAACCTTTCTTGCCACAATTGTTAAGTGAATCACTGCAGTTGTTAAATTTGGAAGCACTGTTGTTAAGTGAACCTGGCTTCCCCATTGACTTTGCGTGTCAGAAGATCGCAAAAGGGGATCACGTGATTCCGGGACACGGCAACCGTCATAAACATGAGTCAGTTGCCAAGTTTCTGAGTTTTGATCAATTTGACCCACCTCAAATACCAGAAGGACGATGAAGTAGAGAGAAAAAAGTGCAGAGAACAACAATGAAGATGGTCAGGTGATTGAAGGCTAAATCCCACGAAGAAGGGTGGAAAGAATTGGGTTTAGCACAGTGTTTCTCAGCCTTGGCAACTTGAAAATGCATGGACTTCAATTCCCAGAATTCCTCAGCCAGCAAGGGAGACATGGTAGTAGTCTTCTAATCCTAGAACAGTGTCCCAGGGCTGAAGATGTGGATTTATTCTCTATGATACCCACAGATAGGGCACAATCCAACAGGTGGAAGCTTTAAAAAGAGACATACAAAATCAAAATAAGAAAGAAATTTCCTGACCACAAGAGTATGACGTTTCATCACGGGAAGCTTTTAAGCAAATAGGTTGATCCTCTCTTCTTTGAGGCAGCTTTTTAGATATTGCAACACATTGCAATCATATCACGCCTAGTCCTACCTTTCATTAAACTAGACATAACCAACTTCTGCAATATGAAGAACGGTTGCTGGAACTAGGTATGTCTAGATTAATGAAAAGAAGGACCAGGGTTCCAATATCTCAGGGGCTGCCACAAAGAAGAGGAAGTCAAGCTATTCTCCAAAGCACCTGAAGAGAAGGACAAGAAGCCATGGGTGGAAACGTATCAAGGAGAGAAGCAACCTAGAACTAAGGGTAAATTTCCTGACAGTGAGAACAATTAATCAGTGGAACAACTTGCCTCCATAACTGGAGGCTTTTAAGAAGAGATTGGACAATCCTTTATCTGAACTGGTATAGGGTCTTCTGCTTGAGGAGGGGAGGTTGGGCTAGAAGACCTCCAGGGTCCCTTCCAACTCTGCTATTGTATTTTTCTGTTAAATTGTCTGGGAAGTACCAAGAATTCCACCCTGACCAAGAAGTTGGATTAGAAGACTTCCAATATCGTTTCCAATCTAATCTCAAAAGCAACTGGACTTACTTGGTTTTTTCCTGGGAAACATTTCACTTCTTGTCCAAGAAGCTTATTCAGTTCAGTTCAGTTTTGCAAAAAAAAGTCCAGTTGCCTTTTGAGCAGCATCTTTGGAACAACCAAGACAACTTAAGGATGTTCAAGTATCTCCATAGCCATTTCCAACCTAATAATTCCATGTTTTTTACTGCCGCAGTTACAGGGTGACCATCTCTTTTCAAAGTGCAAGAAAACATTAAGAGGCAGCAAGCAAAATAATACAAGGCAGAAGATTAGAAGAGGAGAGGGAGGAATCTAATTAAATTTAATTTACAGAGGGTTACGAGAGACATCCTCATTTTTGTCTTTGTGTCCTCTATCCAGAAGACAGTGCCTTAAAATTAAATATTGTCTGGCTTTTTGAGTGTGTGTTTTGGTTTGGGACTGTTTTCACAACAGTAGTCATTTAAACTTTTGTGCATTGTGACTTCGTAAATTGTCTGCTTTTTCCCCCTCTCCCTTATCTGTCGACAGACTGGACAGCCTAGAGTTATTTAATTTATTCCCTGATTCTAGCCATCAGCTTCAATCCACATCCTTCAGATCTAAGATCGTTGTAGTCTGTAGATCGCACAACTTGATCTACCTTTCCATGATGAAATTTGAAAACCGTGTCGCTAGCGTATGTTCCCGAAAAGAAAGATTTCTTCAAAAAAAATTGGTGGTAGAAAAAAATCTGCCTTTGTGATGCTGGAAAAAGATAATTTCCTATACCCCAGTAGGTTCAAGTATGCTTTTTTGCAATTTGTTGTTGTGATGCCAAGAAAATTGAACAGTGTGTCTCCACTTCCTCCATTTGTCCTACTTTTCAATTGTCTGTGTCCTTGTTCAGAGACAGGGAGTCCTCGGTTAACAACAGCAACTGGGATCGAACTTGCTATTCGCTAAGCTACATGGTAGGACACCACAATTCCAGACAAATGGTTGTCCAATCTCTTCTTAAAAACCTCCAGTGTTAGAGCGGCCACCACTTCTGGTGGCAGGACGTTCCGCTGATTAAATGATAGCAGTCTTCCAATATTTGTGGGGCTGCCACAAAGAAGAGGGGGTCAAGCTATTCTCCAGAGCACCTGAAAGCCAGACAAGAAACAATGGATGGAAACTGATCAAGGAGCGAAGCAACATAGAACTAAGGAAAGATTTCCTGACAGTGAGAACAATTAATCAGTGGAACAACTTGCCCCTGCAAATTGTGGATGTTCCAACAATGGACAACAACAGTTTCAACAACAGTTTTAAAGAAGAGATTGGACAGCCATTTGTTTGAAATGGTATAGGATTTCCTGCCTGAGCAGAGGGTTAGACTAGAAGACCTCCAAGGTCCCTTCCAGGCTCCATTATTTGGTTATTCCATTAATTGAAAGTTCAAACAGTTGCTGGACAAATGGAGGTGAGCTGAGGACTTCCTTTTCTCTGATCATCCAAAGTTTACCACAATGCCATTCAGAATATTTCTCAATTTTTGCAAATCCTTCTTGCCTCTACACACCCCTCTATCCATCCATCCACCCATTGTCTACAGATGTCTATATATTTCAAATGAGAATTCCCACGATGGAACCCAGCCAAAATATATCAGAAATTCTCAAGAGATTCTGGCCTTGATGTGCAGAAATATGGCTGGAGCTTTGCAGGGTCTTTTTCTCCCTGCCAAAGAAAATTAAACCAAAGGCTTCTTGGGCTCCAACCAGACACCCATCTTCTCTCTCTATAAATAGAGTAGATCTTTTGGAAGTTTGCCATGTGTAAATAAAGCGACTTGTTGCATAGGATTGTTTCCAAATGCACTTACCAGAATATGTTCAAAGAATTGGCAGCTGGGTTTATTGAGACAACTCAACTCAAAGTTCACTTCCCCTTCAAGCGCCAACTTCTCTTTTTAAGATTTAAAAAAAATCAGTTAAAAATTGGTGGGGAGGGGGCCATCTGGAAAGAAAGGATTGCTTGTACACGAATGTTTCTTCATGGACTTTAAAATTATTTTTCCTCCCTGCCATATACCTAAACTATAAACCAAAAGTCCTGAATGAGATCAACAGTCTTGGCAAGGGCCTCCTTTTAATACGATTCATTATTTAAAGATCTTGGATTTCAGAGAAACGTCTTGGATTGATAGAGAAAAAATTCCCCAGGGAATAAAATACCAACTTATTGCCACTTGCAAGCGGTTAGGGTATGGAAAATTTGAGAAAGCCGTTTTCCAGACTAGAGGGAAAAGATTCATTTAATGGAAGGTGAATGTATCCAAAAAATACCCCTATCAAAAGCATTTCTGAATGGTTCACTGCATTTTGGAAAATAAACCAAAAAGTAAATGGAGAAAAAAATAACACAAAATGTGTATATTCATGAAAATAATGTATAACAGTCAAGCAAGACTGGGGAAATTAGGTACAAAGCCACTGTAACTTTAGGCAAAATTACAAACAAAGATGTTTGTGTTTAGGCAAATTATCCCCCGAAAGGTATTCATGCTAATATTAATTTTTGAGTCTGTTCATAATACATTTTTCTCTTATTTTTTCATATTTTCAATTATGTGTTCCATGGTATGATTAATACTCTTGTAGGTGTGGGTTTTTCTTCTTTCAATTAGTTTCATAAAATATATTAAGAAAGAACCTTTTGTAAAAAAAAAATCAAATTAATATGGACAATTGGACATGGAGTTGGCCTCATGTTTGAATGGAGAATGAGAAACCAAATAAAAACCAAGATTGACTAATTCACTGCTGCTCCTTTTGTGTTATAGCAATGGACAAGCTGACAGGTAAATCAAGGTGGATTTTTGCAGGCAGAATTTGGTAGTCATTCAAAAGAAGGAGTAATTGGAGGTTTAGTGGAATCTAAAATTTGCAGAAGTACACAAAAAATCTTTGAAGAGGGAGGAGGACGCGGAAGGCATAAACTTTAACAAAATAATCTGAAAAGGAATACAGTAGTCCTCGACTTATGAACAAATCTGAGCCCAAAATGTCCTTTGATAAGCAAGATAGTTGTTATGTGAATTTTGCCCCGTTTTATGACCTTCCTTGCCACAGTTGTGAAGCCAATCACTGCAGTTGTGAAGTTAATAACATGGTTGTTAAGTGAATCTGGCTTCCCCATTGACTTTGCTTGTCAGAAGCTTGCAAAAGGGGATGTCGTCACCCCCAGGATACTGGAACCGTCATAAATATGAATTAGGTGCCAAGCATCCAAATTTTGATCATATGACCCAGAGGTAGTATTCAGCAGGTTCTGGAGAACTGGTAGCAGAAATTTTGAAAACCAGCAAATCCCACTACTGACTGGACATTTTACAGTATCCTTCCCCTGCCACGCCCACCAAGCCACGCCCACAGAACCGGCAGTAAAAAAATTTGAATCCCACCACTGATGTGACCATAAGGATTCTGCAATGGTCATAAGTATGAACATAAGTCACTTTTTTCCGGTGATGCTGTAATTTTAAATGGTCACTCAGCGTACTGTTGTATGCCAAGGACTACCTGTACACATAGTCTTAACCTACAACCAATTGTTTTGCGACTATTCAAAGTCAGAACAACATTGCAAAAAAAAATACTTATCACTCGTCCTCACCCTTACAACCATTGCAGCATCTCCATATTTACAAATTCAGAGGCCCTGGTATTTACAGTGGTTGCCAGGGTCCCAAGGTCATCTGATCGCTATTTGTGACCTTTCCACATGGCTTCCCGCAATAGCAATAGCACTTATATTTATAGATATTGCTTCACAGTGCTTTACAACCCTCTCTAAGTGGTTTTATAGAGTCAGCCTCTTGCCTCCAACTATCTGGGTCCTCATTTTACCCACCTCGGAAGGACGGAAGGCTGAGTCAACCTGGAGCCTGGTGGGATTCGAACTGCCAAATTGCAGGCAGCCGGCAGGCAGCAGAAGTAGCCTGCAGTACTGCATTCTTACCACTGGGCCATCACAGCTCTATGCGCCACTACAGTGCTCCCCATTGACAAGCAAAGTCAATGGGGGACACTGCGGTCACTTAACCACTGTGTGATTCACTTACCAACAGCAGTGATTCGCTTAACAATTGCAGCAAGAGAGGCAACCAGATAACTGCAAGGAATATAAATCCTTCCGTCTTCCATCATTCAGTCAGAACTGAAGAAGCTTCTTGGATGAGAAGCGAAACATCTTCAAGAGAAAAAACAAAGTCAGATAACAGATAATCAGAGTTGGAAGGGACTTTGTAGGTCATCTAGTCCAACCCCCCACCCAAGCAAGAGACCCTACACCATTTCTGACAGATAAGTAGATTGACATTGGCAATTAGAGAGCAAGAAGGAAAAGAATATTATAAAATATGGGATTTATTTTATCAATGGTTAGATAGGAAAATAGAGAAATGAAGTATATTATAATATAAATATAACTCAATAGTAAATATAATACAATGAAATGATATGCTATAATTGATTATTATGGAAGGAACTACACTAAGAATCAGGACTTGTAAAAGTTGAGATTTGCTCAAAAAGGATGATGTGAATTTGCAATTAAAGTCTAATGATGATTTAATAATAATATAATATGATATGTATAGCTGATCTACATAATATGAATTTAATCTAAACTTAAGAAGGAAAGACTGTTGATATTGTGCACAAGAGATATGTACCAACCGACACACTGTACAATTGAAAGAAGGTTTTATTTGTTGTTGTGTGTTTGTGTTTGTTTATGTTTGTTGTTAAAAATAAAAACCTTTAAAAAAAACCCCAACTGCCTCAGTGAGCAGTGGAAATTCTAGTCCCAATTGTAGTCGTAAGTCAAGGACTACCTGTAAAGCTACGGAGTTGCTGTCAAATCTAAAAACGAACTGAATCTTGACACAAAAGGGAATACAGAGAATACAGCAATTCATTTAGTGACTGTTCAAAGTTACAACATCTTTGAAAAAAGTGATATGATCATTTTTCACACTTATGACCATTGCAGCATCCCCGTGCTCATGTGACTTACACTTTGGATGCTTGACAGCTGACTCACATGTATGCTGCCTGCTGTGCCCTGAGGTCATGTGATCCCCTTTTATGACATTCTGACAAGCGAAGTCAACGAGAAAGCCAGATTCACTTAACAACGGTGTTACTAACTTATCAACTGCAGTGATTCACTTAACAACTGAGACAAGAAAGGTCATAAAATGGGGCAAAACTCACTTAACCTATGTCTCACTCAACAACAGAAATGTTGGGTTCAATTGTAGCCATACGTAGAGAACCACCTGTATTCCAGGTATGGTTTTCCTAAGGTTTTATAAAAGCGGTACTAATACTTCATGGATCCAAGGATCTTTTTCCAATCTTTGGATGGACGGCCTACCTGGAAAGGCCGAAGCCATCCGCCATCCGTTCAAACCTTAGTAACCAGGTTACTAATTTAACAATGGCAGTGATTCACTTAACAAATATGGCAAGGAAGGTTGTTAAAGGTAAAGGTTCCTTTTGCACATACGTGCTAGTCGTTTCCGGCTCTAGGGGGCGGTGCTCATCTCCGTTACAAAGCCGAAGAGCCAGCGCTGTCCGAAGACGTCTCCGTGGTCATGTGACCGGCACGATTGAACACTGAAGGCGCACGGAATGCTGTTACCTTCCCACCAAAGGTGGTCCTTATTTTCCTACTTGCATTTTTTACCTGCTTTTGAACTGCTATGTTGGCAGAAACTAGGACAAGTAATGGGAACTCACTCCGTTACGCGGCGCTAGGGGTTCGAACCCCCGAACTGCTGACCTTTCTAATAGACAAACTCAGCATCTTAACCTCTGAGCCACCGCATCCCTAGAAAGGCCGTTATATGGTGGCAAACGTCATTTAACGAACTCAACATTCTCATAAATGTTGGGCTCAATTGTAGTCGTAAGTCAAAGACTACCTGTATGATCAAAGCAGATATGGTTGACGGTCGGGGAAAATACAGATGGAGTAAAATATTTCTGGGGGGGAAAAAAAGAACCTTTAGTATTCAAATGAAGCCCTGGGTCCCAAAACTAGCATTGTGGGTAAAGGCCAAGTTAAGCCGAAAGTGATGCCGCTACTTGCTTGCTAATCACACAGCTTTCAGACCCTGCATTTGGAGGGTCTCAGTTGCTGAGATTTGCATATTCTACCTGGAGAGGTAGAAGTAGTGGGGGCTACTAATTCCCAACCCTGGGACCAGCGCCTGAGGCTGCACCTAATTGGCCCGGTTTAATCTTCTACATTCAGAGGCACTGACAAGGTCTCATCTGCCAGGATTTAAACCTCAAAGCAGCCATATTAAAGATACATGGGAGACGAAGCTTTGTCCTAAGAGAGATCAAGGCTGCAAAATTTATAAGAACATTGGGAGTGGTATTTATGGGTGCTTATGAAGGGGTAAAAAGGTACTTGCAAGGGAGCAGGACTGCCTTAATTCAAAAGCGTCAGACTCAGTGCCTGCTTTTCTAAGCTGATGACTGCCAAGCTGTTAGGAGGCAATGTCCTGCCTCTCCTAATTGTGTGTTGGAGAGGGATGGGAGTTGTAGTCCTTATATGGGAAGCCTCGACTCAGGATAGGAAGCAGAACTCCGCTGGCATGGCAATGGTATACCAAGGGCAAAAACCTGAAAACTGTGGGTAATCCTCGCCTTACAGCATTTCAGTTATGACAGCACAGAATAAAGTGATTTATGAACCATTTTTCACACTTACGACCGTTGCAGCATCCCCATGGTCATGTGATCAAAATTCAGAGAAAAGTAAAGTCTACACTTAGGCAAGAAAAACCAAAAGTAAACACATAGACTGGGTGAAACCAGGCTCAATAGCAGTAACTATAAGAGGGATCTTGGAGTCTTAGTGGACAACCAGCTAAATATGAGCTAGCCGTGTGCAGCAGCAGTCAAAAATGCCAATGCAACCCTAAATTGGATTAACAGAGGGATACAATCAAGATCAAGTGAAGTATGAAGTACTAATACCACTCTATAAAGCCTTAGTAAGGGCACACCTAGAGTCCTGCATCCAGTTTTGGTCACCACATTATAAAAAAAGATATTGAGACTTTAGAAAAAGTACAGAGAAGAGCAACCAGAATAATTAGGGGACTGGAGACTAAAACATATGAAGAACGGCTGCAGGAACTGGGCCTGGCTAGTCAAGTGAAGAGAAGGACCAGGGGAGACATGATAGCAGTCTTCCAGTATTTGAGGGGCTGCCACAGAAAGGAGGAAGGGGTCAAGCTATTTTCCAAGGCACCCAAAGGCCAGACAAGGAATGATGGATGGAAACTGAACAAGGAGAGATTCAACCTGGAAATAAGAAGAAACTTTCTGACAGTGAGAACAATCAACCAAATGGAACAGAAGTTGCCCTCGGAAATTGTGGGAGTGTCATCACTTGAGACTTTCAAGAAGAGACTGGACTGCCCTCTGTCAGAAATGGTGTAGGGTCTCCCGCTTGGGCGGGGGTTGGACTAGATGACCTACAAGGTCCTTTCCAACTCTGATTATCTGTTATCTGTTATTTATTTATCTGTTATCTATTATCAGGTGCTTGGAATGTATGAGGGTTGCAATGTCCCGGGAGCCATATGGTCCCCTTTGGCACTCTTCTGACAAGCAAAGTCAATGGGTTCACTTAACGACCGTGTTACTGATTTAACAGCTGCAGTGATTCACTTAACAACCGTGGCAACAATGGTTGCAAAATGGGGCAAAAACTCACTTAACAAATGTCTCACTTAGCAACAGAAATTTTGGGCTCAATTGTGGTCGAAGACTCCCTATATAAGAGCAAGATAGATTTTGCCTAGCTAAATAATCCTGGACTTAAACAACCGCAATTGAGACCAGAACTTCGATCGCTAAGCGATGTTGTTGTTAAGTGAATCATGCCCAATTTTGCTACTGTTTTTGTCCATTGAAGTGAATCCAACTTCCTCCATTGACTTTGTTGTAGGGAGCCCCCAGGGAAATGTGTCGAACTGTGATCACATGACTCTGGGACGTTGCAACTCTCGTAAGTTACACGATGGTTACCAAGTGCCCAGATTCTCATTAGGTAAACATGTGGATGCTCAGATGGTCGTAAGTGCGAGGACCTTGCTGAGAGGGATCTTGGAGTCTTAGTGGACAATCACTTAAACATGAGCCAGCCATGTGCAGCAGCAGCCAAAAAAGCTAATACAATCCTTGGTTGTATAAACAGAGGCATAGAATCAAGATCACGTGAAGTATTAATACAGCTTTATAAAGCCTTGGTAGGGCCACACCTGGAAGACTGCATGCAATCTTGGTTGCCACATTACAGAAAAGATGTTGAGGCTTTGGGAAAAGCCTCTAAAACTGTCTGGTTTGGTTCTGCAACCCAATAGGACAGGCACAGACTTCAGAGAATAATTAGGACCGCAGAAAAAACAGTTATTACCAACCTGCCTTCTGTTGAGGACCTGTATACTACACAAGTCAAAAAGAGGGCTGTGAAAATATTTACAGACCCCTCACATAAATTGTTTCAACTCCTTCCCTCAAAACGACGTTATAGAGCACTGCACACCAGAACAACTAGACACAAGGACAGTTTTTCCCCAAATGCCATCACTCTGCTAAACAAATAATTCCCTCAACACTGTCCAACCATTACAAAGTCTGCACTACTATTACTATTAATCTTCTCATCACTCCTTATCACCCATCCCCTCCCACTTGTGATTGTATGACAGTATCTTTGTCACTTGTATACTTATGATTTATATTGACTGTTTCCTCATATGATTGGATTGCTTATTGCACACTATGACTATCATTAAGTGTCATACCTGATGATTCTTGACAAATGTATCTTTTCTTTTATGTACACTGAGAGCATTTGCACCAAGAAAAAAATCCTTGTGTGTCCAACCACACTTGGCCAACAAAGAATTCTATTCTATTCTATTCTATTCTATTCTATTCTATTCTATTCTATTCTATTCTATTCTAAGATGATCAAAGGCCTGGAGACGAAAACATATGAAGAACAGTTGCAGGATTTGGGTATGGCTGGTCTAGAGAAAAGAAGGACTAGGGGTGACTGATAGCAGTATTCCAGTATTAGAGAGGCTGCCACAAAGAAGAGGGGGTTGATTTATTTTCCAAAACACCAGAAGGGAGGACAAGAAACAATAGATAGAAACTAATCAAGGAGAGAAGCAACCTGGAATTCAGGAGAAACTTCCTAACAGTGAGGACATTTAATCAGTGGAACAGCTTTGCCGTCAAAAGTTGTGGGTGCTCCATCACTGGAGGGTTTTAAGAAGAGACAGGACAGCCACTTGTCTGAAATGTTATAGGATCTCCTGCTCGAGCAGGGGGCTGGACTAGAAGACCTCCAAGGTCCCTTCCAGCTCTATTCTGATTCTGACCAGGTGTAAGTCACCTTTGCTGTCATAAATACGAACGCTCGCGAAACCAATGGTCGTAAGTCAAGGACTCCTGCTAGACTCCTGAAAAAAACTGCTCATTTTTTTTTAAAGAACAGGGAGTGACAGGCCAAGTCTTTGGGGGGGGGGGGGAATGCTCTCACCAGGGACTCAGTGATGTGCATGTGGTTATGCCCATGCAGTCTTGCCCCCCCCCCCCACCTTTATATATGTGCCCTACATAAAATCTGCCCTGTGGTCAGAAAACGAAGTCGAAGAAATGCTGACAAAGGATCTGAGGTCTCGAAATGATAACACACTCATGCCTGGGAAATGTTAACAAGGTTTTCTTAAACAGCAATCTTAGGCTGGGTAGAGAAAAATAATGCCCCCCCCCCACTTAAATAATAGCTGTTTGGGTGAATGTCAACTAGAAAAAGCCCAAGGCGCTGTTTATACCGAAGAATCTGTTTTTAAGATGAAAAGGTGGAGGGGCAGCTTGTATTTGTCTGCAAGAGTTCAGTATTCCATCACCCTGGATATAAGAAGCAGGAACATGATCTCAGGGATATGGGAAGCTTCCCTTCTTCGCCAGGTTGCCTCAGGGCCTACACCTGTCCCACCTGAAGATGCGAGTTAGTTAGCTTGGAAAATTTTGCATGGAAAGTTTCGACCTTGCGGCCTGTCACTTCGCTATTATTAGGCTAAGGTTCATGGTTTTGCTGATACAGACGGGTCCGATTTTGGAAAATAACACAAGGTTCTTATCAGAAATCCAGATGGACTTGCAGTCAACCAACCTACTGCACTCAGCTAGGAACAAGAGAGCCAGTTTGGCCTAAGTGGTTTAAAGTACTGGCCTAGAAGTTAGGAGATGGTGAGTTCTAGTCCTGCCTTAGGTTATGAAAACTGGCTGGGGGACTTTGGGCCAATCATCCTCTCTCTCAGCCTAACCCAGTCCAACACACAGGGTTTGTTGTTGTTGTAGGGAAAATAGGTGGAGGAAGGAATATTAGGTATATTTGCCACCTTGAATTACTTATAAAATATAATAAAGGCAGAATAAAAATGTGATAAATAAATAACAAATAAATAAACTACAATAACAGAGTTGGAAGGGACCTTGGAGGTGTTCTCCTGCTCTCGGGCCCAGTGCTCTTCAACATTTTCATAAATGACCTAGATGAGGGGATTGAAGAGACATTCATCAAATTTGCGGAATCAGTGGTGGGATGCTGCCGATTTGCACCGGTTCTCCCGAACCGGTAGCGCCGGTGAGCAGTTGGCCCCATCCACCTGGCCTCGCCCTTTCCTGTCCTTTATTTCCTTGGTTTTGAGCTTAGCTGATTCATGCGGATTGCCATGCCTCAGCTGTTTGAAGCTCAAAATCAGTGGGTTCTGACTGCTGCGCACACGCACAAAGCACTCTCTCATAGGACCCGTAGTAAAAAAACCGATTGAATCCCACCACTGTTGCAGATGACACAAGCTGGGGGAAATTGCAAAGACTTTGGAAGATAGGCTTAAGGCTCAGAAGATCTTGACAGACTTTAGCACTGGGCCCTATTCAATAAGATGAGATGAGATGAAATGAGATGGGAAGAGAAGAGAGGAGAGGGGAGAGGAGAGGGGAGGAGAGGAGAGAGGAGAGGAGAGGAGAGGGGAGAGAGAAGAAGAGAGAGGAGAGAAGAGAAGAGAAGAGAAGAGAAAAAAAGAGAAGAGAAGAGAAGAGACGAGAAGAAAGAGAAGAGAAGAGAAGGAAGAGAAGAGAAGAGAAGAGGAAGAGAAGAGAAAGAGAAGAGCATATTGGGGGGAGGGGGAAGAGGAAAGGAAGAGAGAGAAGAGAAGAGGAGGGGGAAGAGAGAGAAGAGAAGAGAAGAGAAGAGAAGGAAGAGAAGAGAATAATTTTTTAGAAGGGGACAAGGAGAAAGAGAGAGAAGAGACAGAGAAGCGAAGAGAAGAGAAGAGAGAGATGAGAAGAGAAGAGAAGAAGACATAATTAGAAGGGGAGGGGAGGGGAGGGGGAGAAAGGAAGCAGAAGAGAAGAGAAGAAGCAAGAGAAGAAAGAGAAGGAAGAGAAGAGAGAGAAGAGTTTTGTGTAAGAGGAGAATAATTGAAGAAAGGGGAGGGCAGAAGAGAAGAGAAGAGAAGAGAAGGAAGAGAAGAGAAGAGAGAGAAGAGAATATTAGAATAAAAGAGAAAAAGAGAAGAGAAGAGGGAAAAGAGGGGAGAAGGAGGGAGAATCGAGAGGGGGGATGGCGGGAGAAGAGAAGAGAAGAGAAGAGAAGAAGAATAGAGAAAGAGGGGAAGAGAAAGAGAAGAGAGAAAGAAAGGGATGGAGAAAGAGAAGAGAAGAGAAAAGCGCAAGAGAAGGAAGAGAAGAGAAGAGAAGAGATAATTAGAAGGGAGAAGAGAAAGCAAGAGAAAGAAGAGAAAATTAGAAGGGGAGGGGAGAAGAGAAGAGAAGAGAAGGAGAGAGAAGAGAGAGAGGGAAGAAGGGAAAGAAGAGATAACGAGAAGAGAAGAAGAAGAACGAGAGAGAGGAAAAACCATTGTAATTTTTTTGTTGTGAGCACACTGGCCCACTTTAAAAACGAAATTCTGTTGCCTGCTCTCGAGAGAAAGTGCACATCTACCCAAACACATACATAACGCACATATACACGTGCTATATAGCGGAAAGAGGTAGATCTTCTGCTTTGGGTACTACGAAGCCTCCTCCCGGAAGGTGACAAGGCAAGATGCAGTTCAGTGGTAAGAAAAGTTAAGGCCCTACATTTAGGTAGGGAAAACCAAATGCAGAGTTATAGAATAGGTGGTACCTGGTTCAACAGTAGTAACTGTGAGGTGGATCCTCTAGGTGTCCTAATGGGCAACCACTTAAGCATGAGCCAGCGGTGTGCTGCAACTGCCAAAAAATGCAGTCCTAGGCACATGAATCAAGAACATGTGAGGTGATAGTGCCACTCTATAGGGAGTTCTCAACTGACAGCTGTAATGGAGCCTCCCCATCAGGGGTCATAAATCATGCTGACAAAAATGACTTTACATTTTGTCATTCTCTCAACACTCGAACCCACAGCCTGCTCCTGCTTGCCATCCTTGTATCTCACTCCTGAGTTGGTCCTAATTTTGGTGTGTATATGAGTGTGTGTGTGTTAGAGGAAGGAATAAGGCCACTGAAGGATGTCATTGTCTCTACGTAGGGCGAAACAGTGGGGTATGACCTCCCTCTCATTTCTCCAAGGTATCACACCATGTTGTCGCACAGGGGGCCTCCTGACCTCTGCTCTCCCAGTTTCAGGAGAGGTGCATGTCCTTCCGGCCTGAACTGTGTGTTCCTCGCTCAAAAGATTGGCAGAAAACAAGGCCATTTCCCACAAGGGTGCACCCGGAAATGCATTCTTCGCTCCCGGTGGCAGGCGTAACATGTCAGTTCTCATTTGCACTTGTCAAATAACTGGTAAATCCGGGAAGAGTGTTTATGTGTGTGTGTGTGTGTGCGCGCGCGCGCATGTGTTTGGGTGTGTGTATGTACGGGGGATTAGATGGGAGAGAAGAAGGAGACCACAAAATAAATCACTTTGAAATTGGCTTCAGTTCACTCGTGCTTATTGCTTTTGGGTCCCAAATGTAGACATCTCATCTCCCAAAATTTAGAGAAATTCGAGGAGAAAAAAATTCGGAAGGAGAGAAGGAGAGAAACGAAAGAGAAGAAGAGAAAGAATGAATGAAAGGAAAGAAAAAGGAAAGAAAGAAGAGAAAGAAAGAGGAGGAAGGGGGGAAGGAGGGGGTGGGAAGGAAGGGTGAGGAAGGGGGGGGGGGGGGGGGGAGGCAAGAAGGGAGGAGAGTGAGAGGAGAAGAGTAAGGGAGGGAGGGCAGGAGTGGGGGAGGGTAGCAGGAGAGGGAGGGAAGGAATAAAGCGGAAGGGAAAGAGAAGGAAGAGATGAGGAAGAAACGAGAAAGCAGGGAGGGGAAGGGGGGGGGGGGGGGGAAAAAGGAAGGGGGAGGGCAAGAGGAGGGGGGGGGGGAGGGGGGGGGGAAGAGGAAAGGGGAGGAAGGGGGAGGAGGGAAGGGAAGGAGGAAGAGAAAAAAAGAAAATAAAGAAAGAAAGACAGAGGGAAGGGAGAGGAAAGGAAGGAGAGAAGAAAAAGCAGGAGGAGGGGAACGGGAAGAAGAAGCGTAGGGGGAAGGAGAGAAGAGGAGGGGACGAGAAGAAGAAAACGAAGGGAGAAGAGAACAGGGGAAAAGAAGGAAGGGGGAAGGAGGGAGAGGGAGGTATAGGAAGGTACGTGGAAGTAAGGAGGGAAGGACAGGAGAAGAGGAGGAGAGGAGGAGGGGGGGGAGGGGGGGAAAGGGGGGAAGGAAGAAAAAGAGAAGAGAAAAGGGGGGGGACGGGGAAGGAATGGAAAGGGGGGGAAGAAGAAGGAGGGGGGGAAGGCGGAAGGGAGCGAGATAAAAATAAAAGGAGAGAAAGAAGGGGAAAGAGGAGATGGAGGAATAGAAAGAGAAGATAAAAGGAGGAAGAAGGGGAAAAGAAGCAGGGAAAAAGAGGGATTAAAGAAGAAGAAAAGAGAAAGAAGAGAGAACAACACGACAGGATTAAAAAAGGGAGAATAAAAGCAAGAAGGAACAAGAAGGAGAAAAGAGAGAAGAAGAGAAAGATAAAAGAAAGACAGAAGGAAAAAGAAAAAGAAGAAGGAAAGAAAAGAAAAGAAAAGAGGAAAAGAGGAAAAGAAAAAAGAAGGAGGAAAAGAGGCAAGGAGGAAAGGAAGGAAAAAGAGAAAAAGGAAGAAGAAGAAGAAAAGACGGAAGGAAGGAAGAAGAAAGGAGGAAAGGAAGGAAGGAAGGAAGGAAGGAAGGGAAGGAAGGAAGGAAGGAAAGGAAACTAATCAAAGAGAGAAGCAACCCGGAATGAAGGAGAATCATCCTAACAGTGAGAACAATTAGCCGATGGAACAGTTTGCCTCCAGATGTGATTCCATATTACAGACTGGACAGCCATCTGTCTGAAATGGTATAGGGTTTCTTGCTTGAGCAGGGGGGGTTGGACTAGAAGATCTCCAAGATCCTTTCCAACTCTGTTGTAATTGAAGAAACAAAAGAAAGAAAGGAAGAAAGAAAGAAAGAAAAAAGAAAGAAAGAAAGAAAGAAAGAAAGAAAGAAAGAAAGAAAGAAAGAAAGAAAGAAAGAAAGAAAGAAAGAAAGAAAGAAAGAAAGAAAGAAAGAAAGAAAGAAAGAAAAGGAGAAAGGAAAGGGGAGGGGAGGGAAGGAGAGGAGGAAGGGAGGAAGGGAGGAAGGAAGGAAGGAAGGAGAATGAAAGAGGAAGGAGGGAGGGAAGGGGGGGTCAAGTAGATAGATGGATGGATGGCTATGAACTTCCCTTCTTTCTGCCTTGTCAGTATGGCGTCTGCTGTCACTCACACCCCTCCAAATTCTCCTTCAAGTTGTCATAGCAAGACTGGTGGGGATTATGCTAACTTAGTGTCCAGAATTGATTCAAGTGGAACGCATGTTTGACTAGCGGAACCACTGGTGTGAGCGAGAAGCGTTGAGACCTACAATTTTCCCACCTTCTGGAAACAATTCGGCATTGTTTGGCGCAAGGCTTGGTGATCTTTGTCCTGCAGCTGTGAATGACAAGCACTCGGAGGCCGGGGCGCAGCTCTTTTGAATTTCTAAGACCCTTTCAGGAAGTCCCTACGGCCTCGTTCGCCCATTGTCTTCTCCTCTCCCTTTTGACTCCCTCTTGCCCATTTTTTTTCCTGTCCCTCTTTATCCAAATTTCAAGCTTTTCAATACTTAATGTACTTTGCCTCGGCTTCTTTCACCGGCCAGAATTTCCACGCAAGGCTCCACCGTTGGCAGGCAGTTTCCCCCTCTGTCAACTTTCTTTCCAAACAAACAAAAAAGAAAAATAGACACCCTCCAGAAAAATTACTTTATTGGCACTCCATTGACAATGGACATTTCTACCGGGGATGTGCGTTGTTTTTAAGGAATGGCTGGAAAAAAAAGAAAAACCACATTTAAGATCTGGAGGGCTTCAGCTACCAATGAAAGGCCAAACCAGTTGGGGAGGAAGGCAACCCTGGAGGTGATGGGGCACCCCGCTTTCAGAAAGACAGTGTTGTATCAATGTGAAGCCAGATGAAGCACAGACTGTGTTGTAATCATTGGGGTGGGGGGTGGGGGTGGGGATGGAAGAGAGAATAACTTTCCAAAGGAGATCTCTGATCTTTTTGGTACAATTTTTCCCAGGGCAGCTCATTTGCCCAAAAGAAAAAGAAAAAAAACAGAAGCCTTAGAATTCCCCGATCCACACACTGCTAAGATTCCATTAAGCTAAATTTAATTCCATAATTCTGAGACAACAATACAAAAATGGCTGGCCGCTGCCTAATTTGGAGATTTTATTTAATCTTTCCCATCCAGCCTATAGACCTGGGATCTCCGGTTAGTCTCTCATCTGCTCTTATCAAAGTCCAATTCCATTTTGCTCTTTGCAGATTTGCTCAGGTTAGCTTTGTATTTTATTAGTATTTCTACTGAAACGATGACAAAAAAAATTCCCTCGAGTTAAATTCCACTCACTCCCTCTTGTTTCACTGCAACGATGTGAAAGTGGTTCGCTATCTGCTTTCTTCCGGACACAAGTAGTCTCTGAGTTATGACCACAATTCAGTCCAAAATTTCTGTTGTTAAGCAAGACAGAAGTTAAGAGAGTTTTGTCCCATTTTATGACCTTTCTTGTCACAGTTGTTAAGTGAATCATTGCAGTTTTTAACTCAGTAACACGGTTGTTAAGGGAATCTGTCTTTCCCGTTAACTTTGCTTGTCAGAAAGTTGCAAAAGGGACATAGCAACCGTCACAAATATGAGCCAGTAGCTAAGCATCTGAATTTTGATCATGTGACTGTGGGGATGCAGCAATGGTCATTAATGAGAAAAAATGGTCATAAGTCACTTTGAATGGTCATTAAATGAGCTGTTGTAAGTCAAGGACCATCTGTATTGCTATCTTCTTTCTAGTTTAACCAACAGTTCTAAGATTTCCCATCGGACTATTAACAAAATCTGACTCTGATTAACTTGTGATCTATCAAATGCATTCTACAACAGGGTGCCCTTATTGATGGGCTATCAAGAAAAGTCCGTGGTATCCCAGCCTGGAAACCAAATTCAACACCTCACCATCTTAAAAAACTAAAACAGATTCTCTCTTGCCCCCTTCATGACATCTCTTCTTCCCAGGCAATCAGTGTTTCTCAACCTGACCAACATGAAAATATGTGGACTTCACTTCCCAGAATTCCCCAGCTAACATTCCTCAAATTCTTCCACCGGCAGAATTCTGGGAGTTGGAGTCCAGACATCTTCAAGTTTTTGAGGTTGAGAAACATTGGCTTAGAGCAGGGATCTCCAACCATGGCAACTTTAAGACTTGCGGACTTAAACTCCCTGGAGTTGAAGTCCACAAGTCTTAAAGTTGCCAAGGTTGGAGACCCCTAGTTTAGAGACTGTAGAGCTTCAGGTCATGGTGGTCCCAAAGGTGTTTTTTTTTTCTTCAGGAGGCAACTGGACTTTCTTGTTTTCTCTTTGAAGACGTTTCACTTCTCATCCAAGAAGCTTTATTTATTTATTTATTTATTTTGTCAAGCAAGTATTAGATAACAGGTATAAGTATAAACATGATTATGAATACATGAAATGGATACGAATAAAAAGGAACATTAGGACAGGGACGGTAGGCATGTTGGTGCGCTTATGCATGCCCCCTACAGATCTCTTAGTAAAGGGATGAGGTCAACTGTCTAAGGTTAAAGTTTTTGGGTTTTGGGGAAGAAACCACAGTTTCAGGTAGTGTATTCCAGACATTGACCACTCTGTTGCTAAAGTCGTATTTCCTGCAATCAAGTTTGATGCAGTTTACCTTGAGTTTTTATCTATTGTGTGCTCTTGTATTGTTGTCGTTGAAGCTGAAGTAGTCATTGATGGGTAAGACATTGCAATAAATAATGTTCTGTACGACACTACACTGACAGAGCTTTTTCAGCTCTGTCAGGATCCTTCCGTTCCCCACTATCCTGTCAGAGCTGAAGAAGCTTCTTGGATAACAAGCAAAACGTTTTCAAAGAAAAAAACAAGGAAGTCCAGTTGCCTCCTGAAAAAGCCCCTTTGGGACACTGGTTTGGAGAAGCAAAATGTTTCTACTACAAATGTTTTCAAAGCTAAAAGAAAGAAAGAAAATGGTTTTCTGTATGGTACTTAGAAATGTGAGGACTGGGATCTTGTTTTAATATTTTGGCTGGGACAAGATAGAGATTTGCTTTGTATATATACGAAGTCCCAGTGTAATCTAGAAGTTTACATTTAGCTTTTGGAGAGTGTCAAAAGGACTAAATCAGATCAACCCAAGATGTGATTTAGAAGGCAGATCCCTTTCTAGTTTAATGTTTAATTAAAGAAGGCAGATCTTCTCTTTCTTTCCTCCCTACCCCATCTGATTAATTTCAGTGGCATTTCGTATGCATACACCCATTCCTTTTCTTTTCTTTTTTAAATTAGGATCCGTGCTACAGGTCACAGAAGGGATCTTTTAATCAGATTTCTCCATTTGTGTATTTTTTTTTTAAATCACAGATGTTGCTATGGAAAGGTTTAAGTTCAGAAAGTACAGAAGAAAGGCACAGACAGCATATGATGAAGGGGGCCACAACTGGAAAGTGGAGGCATCTCCAAGGTGTGGTTGAAGTAAGTCAAAATGTTGGTTGTTACGGTGCATTTGAAGTCTTACTTGGTTTTTTTATCTGATGCACGCAAATGACACATATAAAAATCAGTTGGAGCTATGTTCGCACAGCTGTATCCTTCATTTTGATTTTTTGGATCACCCTTCAGGACGCTGCTTAATTTTCACTTTTTGGGAGAAAATATTGCTAAAATAGCATGTTGCGATTCTTGTGGGCTTATACCAGTTTCAGGTGCTTTATTAATACAGGTAGTTTTCAAATGTTGTGGGTTCTCCATCACTGGAGCTTTTAAAGAAGAGACTGGACATTTTCTTGTCTGAAATGGTATATCCCTGAGGAGGGGTTGGACTAGAAGACTTCCAAGGTCCCTTCCAGCTCTATTCTGATTCTAATTCTCAGTCCTCGACTTACAACAGTTCATTTACTAACCGTTCAAAATTATGGTTCAAAAGTGAAAAAAGTAACTTATGACCATTTTTCACACTTAAAACCATTGCAGCATCCTCATGATCAAATTTTGGATGCTTGGCAACTGACTCATATTTATGTCGGTAGCAGTATCTCGGGGTCATGTGATCCAGTGGTGATATGCTACCGGTTCAGTTGAACCAGTAGTAAAAAAAAGCCGACGATCAGCTGAGAGGAGGAAAAAGATACTCCCACAATCAGCTGCGAGGAAAAAAGAGAAAGCACAGGATGGACCCTCCCATCCGCCTTTGTGCTTTTCTCTTCTTTATCCTCTCAGCTGATTGGCGCTGCAGGTCTCAGCTGATGTGGGGAAAGCTGCATGCCAGCATTAGGCAAAGCACACCCACCAAGCCACGCCCACCAAGCCACACCCACCAAGCCACGCCCACCGAACCGATGGTAAAACAATTTGAATCCCACCACTGATGTGATTGGTAACCTTCTGACAAGCAAAGTCAATGGGGAACCCCAGATTCATCTAACAATTGTGTTACTCACCTAACAATTGCGATGATTCACTTAGCAACTGTGGCAAGAAAGGTGGTAAAATGGGGCAAAACTCGCTTAACCAATGTCTCACTTAGCAAGAGAAATTTTGGGCTCAATTGTAGTCGTACGTCGAAAACTTCCTGTAATATAGAAGCAGTTTCTTCATATCCATAATACAAAACTTGCTTTTCTGGAATGAGATGGGGTCTTCTGCTCAAGCAGGGATTGGATTAGAAGACCTCCAAGGTCCCTTCTAACTCTGTTATTCTGTTATTCTATTCCACCGATGCACCCTGAACTGACATTTTGATAGAACCATCCACCCCAAATCCAAAATCTTTTCCCCAGAAAGGCAAGAGTGGCATAAATACCCAAGTGCCAAGGGGACGAATGTCCCCTTTTAATCTCCAAAAAAAAAAGACAGAGAAAAACAAGTCAGTCTCCAGTTCTCCAGCAGCCAACTTTCCACTCGCTATCATGTTTTCTGCAAATATAGAGCTTATAAATATATGAATTTATCAGCTGGGAAAATCCATTCTTTTACCTGGAGCAAAATGCTAACAAGGAGCCTTCTCAGCTGCAACTGACAATTCAAAAGGGTCTTGAATCACACATGAGACAACTCACTTTCAGTTAGGAAGAGTGAGCGAGCAAGAGGGAAAGTCGAGCACCCAGAAGAGGGGATATTGGCAGAAAGGGGAGATCTTGGTAGATGGATCCACCATCGGGATCTGTGCTCTCCGAGTAGCTCCGAGCAAGGCCAGCTTTCTTACAGGGCTGCCATTTGGACAAGAACGATGCTTTGGGCAATTTAGACTGAATGAAATCCACCAGGAAATGAGAGACAATGTGAAAGCTGTGTTTAAGACACATTATTTTACCATAAACAAAACAAGCTAAATTGTGGGGAAGAGTCACTATAAATCCAGAGGGGTCAAATGTGGTCCAAAAGCCACAAGGATGACCAGATTAAGGTTCTGCCAAGTTTTTTTTTAGGGGGTTGTTTTTTTTAGACCACTGCCTATGGACACTCCTGCCCTGTTTGAGATATCATTGCAATTAAAATCTGGGATGGAGAGGACGCCTCCTAACAGTCATTTTAAAAACCTGGGTTTCTGAAGCTTCTAAAACTACACAAATGTTTCCTTCCTTTTTTTACAGGCAAACACAAAGATACACACAGGTATACAGAGACACTGAGGAGGGCAATCATTTCTTCTCGGTCCTGGCCATTTTCACAACTATAGGTAGTCCTCACTTAACGAGTGATTTTATGACCCTTTCAAGTTATGATTTGTTTTATTTATTTGATTTGTCAATCGCTTACAAGATAACAGGTATAAGTATAAACACAGTTTTGAATACATGAGATGGATATGTATAAGAAAAATAAAAAGAAACAATAGGACAGGGATGGTAGGTACATTGGTGTGCTTATGCACGTCCCCTACAGGCCTCTTAGGAAAGGGGTGAGGTCAATAGTAGACAGTCTAAGGTTAAAGTTTTTGGGGTTTGGGGAAGAAACCACAGAGTCAGGTAGAGTATTCCAAACATTGACCACTCTGTCACATTTTCTGCAATCAAGTTTGGTGAGGTTAACCTTGAGTTTGTATCTATTGTATGCTCTTGTATTGTTATGATGGCCACGGAACGGGTGCTTCGTGGCCTGTAAAGCACATTGTAAATTGTTGTGCCACCCATACCAGTAATGTGACCAGATGTTGGATGGATCAATTTTATGATTTGTTGTGGCATTCTGGAGACATGTGACTTTAAATTCACAATATTTTCTGGCATTTTTTTCCTAGTTTACAGCAAAAAAAAATCCCCATTCAAATGAATGGGTTTGCTTAACAACCACTGAGTTCACTTAATGACTGTGACATTTGTTTAATGACTGCTGTGAGAAGGGCTGGAAATTTCTTTTCGGTCACAAGGATGCCTTATGTCCGAAACGATTTATGACCATAATTCTCAGCTGAATTACCTTCGTAAATCGAAAACTACACTGTTATTTGCCAATGTCTGGAGAATCTCCAAGTAACATAAAGGTTATTTTGATAATATTTATGTGAGATTTCTTGTGTTTGGTTGCCCAGCAAGACAAAACTGAATAGGACTCTCGTGAGTATTTTGCTCCAGGTTAAAAAAAAAAAGATTTTTGCAGCTGATAAAGTTCATGTTTTAAGAAGCTCAGTATTTGCAGAAAAGACAGCCAAACTCTTTTTTTTTTGCTTAAGAGGCAAAGACAGAGGAAGAAAAAGATTTAAAAATACAGGTAGTCCTCACAACCACAACTGAGACCAAAATTTCTGTTGCTAAGCAAAACAGTTATTAAGTGACATTTTATTATTTTTCTTGCAACGGTTTGTTAAGTGAATTGCAACAGTTGTTAAGTTAGTAACATGGTTGTTTTGACCATCATAAACACGAGCCAGTTGCCAAGGGTTCGAGTGGCCAGAGGATGCTGCAATGGCCATAAGCATGAAAAATGGTCATAAGTCGCTTTTTTCAGTGCTATTGTAACTAAAGAAATGGTTGTATGTTGAGGGCAACCTCTGCTCTTCTTTGGATTTTGCAGCAGATATGGCAGCAAAGAAATTAAAAGTTTGTTAAGATGTTTAATTTAATAACTGGAACAGTAAAGTGGGCGATGGGCCAGAACACACAGTGGTGGTTGATTGATAGAAGAATGCGGGCTCCTGCATGAGGCAATCTACGTTATAATTGGTTGTTGGGTCCAAAGGGGGAGTTTCCCTTTTTTCCCGCCTTTTTCTTCTGTGTGTTCTGTATGCTGTTCTGTGATTTACCTGACGATTTACCTCATGATGGGCCTGACTATCTTGCTTGCTGTAAATATAGACGTGAAATATATTTATTTATATAAAATTACAAGTTCATTTCAGCGCTTCTGATTTCATTTGGACGCTGGCAGCACAATTCCCTGACAAAGCTTTTATTCATTTAAAACAATGAAGAAAAAGGAAGAGGAAAAAAAAACCCCATAAGATATAAAATGAACTCTGGGAAGAGATTCATCTTCAGAAGTTGTGGGAGCTTCATCATTAGAGGCTTTCACAAAGACTGCCATCTGTTAGAAATGGTGTAGGGTCTCCTGCTTGGGTGGAGGGTTGGACTAGATGACCTACAAGGTCCCTTCCAACTCTGCCATTCTATTCCATTTCATAATCCCCACTGAAAATGGAATTGATTCCCATGCAAAGAGAGAACAAAATTCCTCTAAGATAAAAAGACAAAATTTGTCACAGGGAAACATTTATAGGGGAGGAGAATTCCAGGATTTGGGAAAACAGAATTTGTCAAATCTGGAGAGAGATTCTTAGACTCTTTGATTTACAACCCTATTGGAGCCTGCCCATTAGAGTCATGTCATCACTGGTGTAAAGTGGGTCATCATGTGACGGGGCCTGATTTTATGACCTTTTGTGGTTCAGTGACCGCTGTGACCATTAATGAGTCACAGACATTAAGTGAAACCCATTGTTTGCTACGGCTGTTTTTGCCAAAATTGGAAATACATGCCAGTTTCCAAAAATAATGTAAATCATGGTCACGTGAACTTCAGATGCTGCAAATGCCCATAAATGCAGACTGGTTGCCAAGTGCCTGAAATATGGTCAAATCACTACAGTGGCCATCAGAATTTTGGATCTGGGTCATAATTAGCCCTGGGGAGGTCTGTTGTAACTTTGGTCAATAAGCAACTCATTATAAGTTGAGAACTGCCCAGAAGATGGCAAAATGTTTCAAGGTTTCTCTTCTTGATGAACTTAAGGTAGGCCAGATCCTTGTGAACCATCTATTGCAGTAGATTTCCCTTTTAGAATCCTAGAGAATGTATATTTGATTATTCATGCATTACCTGCAGCTAAAATTGTATTTGCTCAAAATTGGAAAAGCGAAGAGATTCCTACTGATGAAAATGTGATCAGAAAAATATTAGAATGTGCAGAAACGAATACATTAACACTTGCAATTAAGGAGAAGGTGCAAACTGAATATTATAAGATATGGGAACTATTTTATCGATGGCTAGAGAAAAAAATATGAAAGCTAGAAATAGCTAATAGATTAGTGAAACATAGAAAATATGTTAATAGAATTAAACATGTTAAGAAGAGGAGTGTTATAGTAATAGAGATATTATGTATATCAATAAGATAAGAATAAGATAAGAATAGAGAATTAATACCAAGGTAATGAATGTGGATGTAAATTTTAATTGTTATTACACAAGATATTTGTACCCAGACGACATACTGTTAAATGGAAAATGAATTGTATGTACTTTAACTATTTTTTTTAAATTATCAAAAAAAAGTTCTAGAATCCTAAAGTTGGAAGGGCTCTTAGAGGTCATCTAGTCCAATCCACTGCTCAGTGTAAGAATCCTCATCCCTCATTCCAGGCAAATGGCTGATCTTGAAAACCTCCAGTGCTGGAGTATCCATGAGTTCACCTCACCTCACTTCTTTGTCCCAAACTCTCTAGCTGCAGGATTCCCAATCTCCGGCCTGTGGACTGGCACTGGGATATTACATGCCAGCAATGGGCACAAACAAGTGGAACCCCATCTGCGGGATGCAGGTAGCAAGCAAAACCATGTTTTCTTAGGTCCACAGAAAAATCTTTCTCCACAGAAGCGATCCCTGGTGCCCAAAAGGTTGAGGGCCACTGTTCTATCTTGTCTCTGGCAATGCAATTCCTGGCCAGATTATCCCTCCATGGGGTCCCTCACAAGGAATCATAGATAATTATGTTTTCTGCATCTGTAGCACCATAGAGGCTGAGCCTTAGAGGCTGGGGGCGGAGTCACTATGATGTCACAATGCAGGATTTGGGGATGTCATAATGAAGGGCTTGGAGATATTGCAGGACTGGCAAAGTAAACTCTGTATTCCCTGCATTGCTAAATCTAAAACAGGAAGAGGAAGGTCTGGCTATGTTTCAGAATAAAGCTCTGATGTGAAGAGCTGCAGGGAGAAGGTAATGACCTCATTAGGTGATGTCATGATATCAAGTGAGATAAAGACAAGATGGTCCACCTTCACTGCAGCTCCTGGAAATCCTAAAATTGTCTCCTGTTATTATTTTTCAATGTGACAAAAAGGGACAAAATTATTCCCTGAGTGAGGAATGATCATATTCCCTTCATTTACAGTAATTATTTTGATTTAAATTTGATTCAAATTTAAGCTCAAGCATTTTCATTTTTTAAAATGACTGATATCCTACTTTTTTATCCAGGGGGCATTTAAAGTCACTGTCTTTGATTGTAATTTACAAAATGGCTAAAACCCAATTTAAGCCTAGCTTTTGTTAATCAGAAAACCTTCCTGAATTGAGATTTTTGCCCTGGACTTGCCCAGATTTTCTCTCTCTGCTTCCATCCTACCTTTTGTGATGTGAACCACAATCTCAATAGCTGGACAAGGAGACTTTGTAGGAAATGATGCCAACTCTTAAACCCTCTCAAATATAATATCTACTACCTCCAAAGTAAAAAAAAAGTCAGAGTGAGCCATGTCACAAAAGAAGCTTTGGTGATGTCAAGAGGCCTTGGATCTGGTCAGGATGAAACAGTGATGGTGGAGATCCTATCCTTAATGGGATTCCAGGATTGTCATCTCCTGAATTTGAACAACAAGACATGTGTCTGGGAGTGGGCTGGGGGTTCGTTTGCCCCCAGTCACTGAAAGTATTTAGAAGAAACACCAGGTCCACCCAAAACCCAGCAAGGATTTAGGCCATGTGCATTGATACTGGGACAGTTTCCTTGGACATAGAGAAGAGAGACATCAACTGCCCCCAATGGCTGCTAAGATCTTTGAGAACATTGGCAAACTTAGTTTGGGCTTAGCATTTGCTGGTGGGGTGGTCAAATCTATTCTTTATAATGTGGATGCAGGTCACCGGGCAGTCATCTTTGACCGATATTTGGGTGTTCAGGATAAGGTGGTAGGAGAAGGGACTCATTTTCTCATCCCCTGGCTTCAAAAGCCCATAATTTTCAACTGTCGTTCTCGCCCTCACAATGTTCCTGTATCCACGGGGAGCAAAGATCTCCAGAGCGTGAATATTACACTCCGGATCTTGTTCCGACCAGTGATAATGCAGCTCCCTCAGATTTACACGACAATCGGTGAAGACTATGACGACCGAGTGCTACCTTCCATTACGACTGAGGTGCTCAAATCAGTGGTGGCTCGCTTTGATGCAGAGGAACTGATCACACAGAGAGAGTTGGTCTCCAGACAGGTGAACGAAGACCTCTCGGAACGGGCAGCTAGCTTTGGCATCATCCTGGATGATGTTTCCTTGACTCACCTGACGTTCAGCAAGGACTTCTTGGATGCTGTAGAAATGAAGCAAGTGGCACAGCAGGAAGCAGAAAAGGCGAGGTTCCTTGTGGAAAAGGCTGAATATCAGAAGAAGGCCGCTATCATCATGGCCGAAGGAGACTCAAAAGCTGCAGAACTGATTGCCAACTCCTTGGCTTCTGCAGGGGAAGGTCTTGTGGAACTGCGCAAACTTGAAGCAGCTGAGGACATAGCAAATCAGCTGGCCCAGTCCCGCAATGTTACTTATGTACCGTCATCGCTCTTCCCACTACCTCGATGAGTCTGCCTTGGGCCTGTTCCTTTTCTATTTCCCATTCCTTTGACATTAGCCAAATCAGTCAAAACCTATTATGAATATCAACTGTAGAGTGTCAAGAGGATGGCCAAAATGTAATGTGGATTGGAAAATTCCTCATCTAATAAATTTCTCTCTCAATGTCCATAAATATTATTTTTACTGCATCAGGACTTGGAAGGAAAGTACAACTGGGGAGAGGGGATGGAATCTCCAAAGCCAGTGCTTTCCCAATCTGGGTAAATTACAGGTAATCGTCGATTTACAATCATACCTTTAGTGACCATTCAAAGGGACTTATGACCATTTTTGCTTGTCAGAACGTTGTAAAAGGTGATCACTTGACCCTGGGATACTGCAACCATCATAAAAATGAACCAGTTGCCAAGCATCTGAATTATGATCACATGATCATGGAGATGCTGTGACGGTCATAAGTATGAAAAAATTTTATAAGTCCATTTTTTAGTGCCATTGTAACTTTGAACAGTCATTAAAACAACCTGTTATAAGTCAAGGATTACCTATATTTCTCCCCCCCAAAACGATCACTGTCCAAATTCTGTGGCTCATAGCCAAATTTTGGATCACATACAACACACGCACACACAGAGAGAGAAACCCTCTCAACACCCAGGTGCCTTAGGAAATGCAGAATATTTTTCTCTTCTCTGTAACGATGCCAGCCTTTCTCAGTGTTTTCTCGCTGGCAGTGACTCCTTTCAAACGGAGTGGCCCTCTTTTCTTTTTTCTTGTTTTCTTGTTAGGCAAGTAGAATACATTGACTTTATCTCATGTCCTTCTGCTGTCCTGTTATGTTCCGGAGAGGGAGAGAGAAAGAGAGAGATGGTCAAGGATAATGACTATTTTTCCGTTTCATCTTGGCCACCTCCAAGCTTGCTGTTTTATCCACAAAAATAGATAAATATGTTTAAACAGAGGACACAGCTGGCTTGGTTTGCAAACAAGAAAGTGACTGTTTTTCTCCCCATTCTCCCTCCCTCCATCTTTCGCCTCAATTTCTCTTTCTACTAATTTTTTTTCTCTTCCATTAGGAGCAAGCATTTTATAGGTCATTCCTAAATATTCTTGACCTTCTCCTCTCCCATAATTTTGTATGCTCAGATATTCCAGCATAGTGGGACAAGAACAACTGACCTGCAGCATTTCTCCTTTTTATATATTTAGGACAACTTTCCACAGAACTTGTCGTCCTCCAGATATTTTAGGCCTGTAATACACAGCAAGAACTGCTAGGATGGCCTGGATTTCAAGCTGGTTAGAAATGCTGGGAGCACCAGTGTATCTACAGGTAGTCCTCGGTTTACAACCATTCATTTAGCAACCATTCAAAGTTACAACACCAATGAAAAAGGTGACTTTCAATTGGTGCTTGCACTTAAGACCATTGCAGGATCTCAATGCTCACACAATAAAAATCCAGGCACTTGGCAACCCGCATGTACAGTATTTACTCCAGTTGCAGTTTCTGGGGGTCATGTGATTGCCATTTGTGGCTGTCCCAACCCAGCTTCTGACAAAGTCAGTGGGGGAAACTGGATTTGATTAACAAGTACATGATTCAGAATACAGAATAACAGAGTTTGAAGGGACCTTGGAAGTGTTCTAGTCCAACTCCCTGATCAAGCAGAAGTTCCTATGGCTGTTCAGTCTCTTCTTGAAAACCTTCAGTGATGAAACACCCACAATGTCTGGAAGCAAGTTGTTCTATTGATTAATTGTTCTCATTGTCAAGAAATTTATCCTTCGTTCTAGATTGGATCTCTCCTTGATAATTTGGCTTAACATAAATGACTCATTCCTCCAGAATCCTTGTTTGCTTAAAAAAATTGCCAGAATTATATTCTAGAAGTAAACAGGGCACAAGAAGCTCCTGGTTGTTGAAGCCAATAGAGATCCCATTGCCTCCCCAAAATGTGTTTGGATGAAGATGGAGACCTTGGATAGTCAGAATGATCTGAGCTATCAATAGGCATTACAGGGACACAGCCAAAATCACTGCAGTCCAGTGGGAAAGGAGGGGAAGACCCCCAGGTTCTGAACCCCATTCAGCAACTGAAGAGGAATGGGTCTAGTTCAATCCCTCCCACTTAGTCCAAGTGACTAGCAGTGAAGAAACTGACAGAGAGAAATTGGCTTAGTCAGGGGAAGGAGTCAAATAGGCAATTAGTCTAGAATCTCTATATGAGTGTAAGAAGCAAAACCTAACATTTTGCTCTTAAATGCCACCTTGTTTCCCCTAGGTACAAACCGCCAGTCTGAGACGATTCCTATATTATATGTTGTTGTTAGTTGCAACCCCATGGATAACGTTCCTCCAAGCCTTCCTGTCCTCTACCATCTTCTGGAGTCCATTTAAGCTCATGATGACTACTTCAGTGACTCCATCCAGTCACCATTCTCTGTTGTCCTGTTCTTCTTTTGCTCTTAGTCATTCCCAGCATTAGGCTCTTCTCCAAGGAGTCCTTCCCTCTCATTAGATGGCCAAAGTATTTGAGTTTCATCTTCAGGATCTGGCCTTCTAAAGAGCAGTCAGGGTTGATGTCTCTGGGACTGACTGGTTTGATCACTATATTTGATCGATATATTATATAGGCTTGAGCAATAAAATAGCTAGTTGAACTCTTCACATGTGAAGGCTATTGGGTGGCAACCCTAAACTTCTCCACTGTCATAAGATGGGATGGTAAGGAAATACCAAGGGCCTTGGTGGTGCAGGCTGTTAATCATCTAGCACTTAGTGCAAGCTGCCTACAATTAGTGCAGGCTCGAATCCCACCAGGCTCAAGGTTGACTCAGCCTTCCATCCTCTTGGGGTAGGTAAATTGAGGACCCAAGATTGTTGGGGGCAATAAGCTGACTTTGTAAAAATGCCGCTTGGGGGGGCCAAAAGCCCTAGTAATAAGCAGGCATATACAATGGAATGAAGGCTATTGCGAGCACTTAGCATGGTGCTCCATAGACTGTAAGCCGCCCTGAGTCTCCGGAGAAGGGCGGTATATAAATGTAAATAAAAATTAAAAAAAAAAAATACAGGAGGAGAGAGAGCTGTGCCCAGTGCCCTGGGTTTTATTGGATGGTTTTATTGGACTCCAACCCAGGAGACAGGAATCGTCTGGGCTCCATCAGGTGCTAAAGATCTCAGCTTCATACTGATCTGAGTAGGGGAGCAGAGGATGTAAACAAGCAGCTGTCATT
Source organism: Bungarus multicinctus (assembly GCA_023653725.1). Lineage (NCBI taxonomy): Eukaryota > Metazoa > Chordata > Lepidosauria > Squamata > Elapidae > Bungarus > Bungarus multicinctus. Next base: position 160,911,503 of record CM042838.1, on the reverse strand, counting down.
TATTGACACTCCAAAGGCTGGAGATAAGAGGATACAGAAGCGCCTTCTTCCACAAGGGGAATGTTGCAAGAGAGCATGAAAAAGTCTGATCTGACTGGGTATAAATTCTGAACTAGTATTCCTGTTTGCTCAGAAATGGCCAAGCTTTGAGTCCCTCCTGAGGGTCACGCCAGATATTGGAGAGAAGGTGAGAAACACAGGAGAGACCAAAGACAGAAACAACTTCAGGAGAACCGAGGCCAAGACTGAAGAGCAATGGATCACAGACAATAATGAAGGATGAAAACCAGGAGCCAGGGAAGAATTACAAGAACTGGAAAGATACAACAGACAGAGGCATGGTTCAGTGCTGAAAGACATCAATCAGAGACAGTAAAGGTAGTCCTTAACTTACAATCTCTCATTTAGTAACTATTCGAAGTTACAACAGCACTGAAAAAAGCGACATGACCTTTTTTCATACTTACGACCGTTGTAGCATCCCCATGATCACACGATCAAAGGCAACTGGCTTATATTCATGACGGTCACAGTGTCCCAGGGTCACAAGATCCCCTTTTGCGACCTTCTGATGAGGAAAGTCAATGGGGAAGCCAGATTTACTTTACAAACCGTGTTACTAACTTAACCACTGCAGTGGTTCACTTAATTGAAGTGGTGACAAGAAAGGTTATAAAATGGGGTAAAATTCACTTAACAACGGTGTCACTCAGCAACACAAATTTTGGGCTCAAAGTTTCAACCATCCAACCATGGCTCAGCTTGGCAGCAGAGGTGGTATTCAGCAGGTTCTGACCAGTTCTGGAGAACCAATAGCGGAAATTTTGAGTAGTTTGAAGAACCAGCAAATACCCACTCTGACTGGCTCCACCCCCCATCTCTTCTCTGCCTCCCGAGTCCCAGCTGATTGGCTGGGTCTTCTTTTGTTGTCTTGCACAGGAGAATAGAGCTGGAAAGCAGGTTAGTGGGGTGGGGAGAGAATGGGATTTTGCAGTATCCTTCCCCTGTCATGCCACCAAGCAACGCCACACCCACCAAGCAAAGCCACACCCACTAAGCAACGCCCACAGAACCAGTAGTAAAAAATTTTTGAATACCACCACTGCATGGCAGCCTTGAAAAAGGTGACTTAGGCTCTATACTCACATTTATGACTGTCACTGCCCCCCTCCCCCATGATCAAGTAATCACAATTTGGTAACCACCTCACACTTAATTGCAGTATCCTGTGCTCACACGGTCATGATTTGCAACCTCTTTTCTTGATTTCTGGCCAAAAAAATCCAAAAAAAACACCCATTGGGAAGGTTGGATTTGCTTAATGAACATGCAATTTGCTTAACTCGTTTAACAACCTCTGTAAAAATTATTGTAAAATTGGGGTCTTACAATACAAATACTGGCCCCAATTGTGTCATAAGTTGAGGCTCACTCAATACTGCATTGAGACAGATATTAGTGCAAATGGTTAACATTAGTAATAGAAATAATAGTACTGCAGAGTTAGGATGATCAGCCTAACTCTCTTCCTCATTGGGAAGAGTTGGATAGCCAGAATAGAATAGAATAGATAGAATAGAATACTTTATTGGCCAAGTGTGATTGGACACACAAGGAATTTGTCTTGGTATAAGTACTCTCAGTATACATAAAGAAAAGGAACATTCGTTAAGAATCAAGAATCATAACGTACAACACTTAATGATAGTTATAGGGCACAATCAACATCCAATCATACTAGGAAACAGTCAATATAAATTGTGAGGATACAAGCAACAAAGTTACAGTCACAAATGGGAGGGGATGGGTGATAAGGAGTGATGAGAAGATTAACAGTAATAGTAGTGTAAACTTTGTAAATAGTTGAACAGTGTTGAGGGAATTATTTGTTTAGCAGAGTGATGGTTTTCGGGGAAAAACTGTTCTTGTATCTAGTTCCAGTGTGCAGTGCTCTATAGCGTTGTTTGAGAGAAGGAATTGAAACAGTTTTTGTCCAGGATGTGAGGGGTCTGTAAATATTTTCACAGCCCTCTTTTTGACTCGTACAGTATACAGATCCTCAATTGAAGGCAGGTGGTAAGTAATTGTTTTTTCTGCACCAAGCTAGAGATTCAGGAGATAGTTTTTTGTTTATTTGCAGAGCTTATAGGATGCTCTGTTCAATCCAGCTGAGAGGTGTGTAGCTGACCAGATACACATAATTTTGGATTAAAAAATATCATAACCCAAATTAAAACCCAAATATTACCATATAGCTTACAAATCTGCTCCAAAATGTACTTAAATGCTTAAAACTAATTTCTTATCCAGAAGGAATATTCTGGTAGCTCACCTACTGAGGCTTGGTGAGTTAACCAAATCTTTGCAGACTTGAAGATCAAACAGAGTCTATGTCAGGGAGCTCTGCTCTAGAGGAGGGAGGCAGGGTAGAAATGACATGTCAATCTCTGACTAAGGAGACATTAGAAGTCGACTCTACTGGCTCTTACTGGGTGGTGTCAACCTCATTAGGTGTACTAGATCAGGATATCCATTCCACAGGAAGACTAAAACTACTGGAATGGAATGGAACGGAATGGAACGGAATGGAACGGAATGGAATGGAATTCTTTATCAGCCAAGTTTGATTGGACACACAAGGAATTTGTCTTATTTAAGATTGGGTCTAATAATAGCATCTTGCAAGTCTGATTGTGCTGTATCTCCTCCACCATCTTACACTTCTGGGACATAGTGTAATGGTAGGTGGGAATGGTATCTTGGGAGGTAGGATGGGGAGAATAGAAGCTGCCTAGGTACCAATCAGAGAGCTTCACATTATGGGCACAGAAGAAGACTTAGAAAGGAAACCTCAACTTCTCTGGCTATAAAAGAGATGGTGGGAGATTTGTACTATCAAACTTACAAGACTTTATTAATGTAGCCTTATCATAAAGTAGAATTAGCTCATCTGGTTACGTCTCCTTTCTGATCTACTTGGAAAGGCTGGCATCAGTTTTGTAAGTCTCAAAAGTATAAATCTCCCTCCATCACTTTTAGAGTTTGAGGTGTTAGGAGAATTCTAACTTGGTTTCTCTGCCCATTATGCAGCTGTTGGCTATGTCCATTCTTATCTGATTGTGCCCTGGGCAGCATCTCTTCCCAGAGATCAATGTTCTAAGTCAAAGATCTAGTGCCTCATAATACAGCTACAGTCTCTAGTCCTAGTTTTCTGTTCTAGTTTTCTGTTCTTGAAATGACCCAGTTCTAATATATGGACAGCTATAGTTTCAACTGGGGAGCCAAGTCCAACAATGCTGGAGAATTCCTGGAAGCCTGGCACTCAGACAAATCAACTATCAACTAGCACATAAAGATACAGAATAGCAATCAAGTTATATATACCATTCAAAAGAGAGACAATCAAAAAGCCAAAAAGAAACAAAAAGACCAAACATCATTTCACCAGCAATCAGCACCCAGATGAGCAGAGTTTTAACACCAAGATTGGCACCAGATCAACAATCAAGAGGCAAACAATCAAGAAACCACCAACTCAGACAAAACAAGCTAACAGTAAGCACCATCCCAAACTAGGAACATTAAGTCCACTCCAGCCACCACCGACAGAGCATGCCGCTGGTATATACAATGAGAGTGAACCCTAGCCCCTTACTAGCACTGATGAAGTTACCTAGTTGGGTAATGAAATGTCTGCAAGGAAACAACCAAGCTCAGAGAGCACCAAGGGTTTCACAGTTCAACCTTGATCTACCAATATTCTCTTCTATCAGTCCAACCCTGTTATTCAACAGAGGAACCTTCTTCTTGTTACAATTCCATCACATTTGTTTCCTTCTGCAGACATTCCCAAGACCAACTGCCAGTCTCAAAAGACGGTGCCTTTTGGGGGGGAATGAATTACTCTCCATTGCCCTTCCAAGCCGATTTTTTTAAAGAAAAAGCTCTCTCTCCTCACACACATCGCTTTGCACAGTTCAGTGAATGTTGGTGGCCCATTGCCAAGTTGGTGTCATCTCCAGCCAGATCATCCTTCCTTCTTGGGAGAACAACGTATCAAAAAAGCCGGATTCGAATTTCCAGCTCTGCAGAAGACATGCATCAGCCAAGCCAGAGATGTAAACTTTAAGCCCGTTGGGGTGACATTTGACAGTTGGGATAATCCAGTGGGACTACTCGGATGGCCAGAATCTCTGATGTGGACCAGCTGCTTTTAAGTTTTGCTCTGTGCAAAATTCAGAGGGAATTGCAACCCGGCGGAGTGGCGGAAGGAGGGGTGGGGGGAGGAAAGAGAGTGCAAATTTCTCCCTTGATTCCTCACTAACCAGGCAGAAGAAATGGAGCGTGTTATTAAAATCCCATTAATGCACATTTTGCATATTCAATATCCAGAATTCTATCAGAGAAAACCGTGGCAGGCCACGACTTCATGCGTTGCCCCTGCTGGATCAGTAATTCCCTGCCTTGTAGGTACAAGAGATCCAGCGTTATTAGAATTCTCTGCTAGTGTGATGACATTGTCTGCCTTTGGAAGCATCTGCCTTGGGTGGGCAGAGAATTCTAACAGCCTCTTGAAGATCTCGGAAGGAGACAGCTTTTAAAAGCCTGCCTTTGCCAATGGAGTCTTCCCGAACACGAGACGTGGCCTGATTAAGAGCCGTGCCAGAAACACGGAAAAGCTGAACAGTGACAGGTTAAAACACATGCAAGGTTTGGCGACCAGCTCTAGCAGATTCCACAATTAACTTGGTGCTAATTGTGCCTGCACCATCTAAGACACTATTTCTCAAACTTGGAGGCTTTAAGATAGATAATAGGGTTGGAAAGGACCTTGAAGGTCTTCCAGTCCAACTCTCTGCTCGAGAAGGAGACCCTATACCATTTCAGATAAATGATTGTCCAGTCTTGTTTTGAAAGCCTCCAGTGATGGAGCACCCACAATTTCTGATAGTAAATTGTTCCATTGGTTGATTGCTCTCACTGTTAGGAAATTTCTCCTTAGTTCTAGGTTGCTTCTCTCCTTGGTTAGTTTCCATTGTTTCTCATCTTGCCTTTTGGTGCTTTGGGAAATAGTTTGATCTCCTCATCTGGAGCCCCTCAAATATTGGAACACTGCTATCATGCCTCCCCTAGTCCTTCTTTTCATTAGAGTAGACATACCCAATTTCTGCATCCGTTCTTTGTATGTTTTAGCCTCCAGCCCCCAATCATTCTTGATCTTCTCTGCACCTTTTTTCAAGAGTCTCAACATCTTTTTTATATTGTTGCAACCAGAACTGGATGCAGTATTCCAAGTGTGGTCTTCCTTGCTGGCTGGGGAATTCTGGGAGTTGAAGTTCACCCATCTTAAAGCAGCCAAGTTTGAAAAACACTGTTTTTCCCCCCAGACGTCTTATACAAATTTCAGCCTTCAAACTCACAAAATGGGAGGGACGAGTGAGGTCCAAACCTTTTGATTGTTCATAAGACAGTGAAAATTTGGATGTTTCCTCAGGCATTTGGGCTGGGAATTTTAAGCAACCCTATGGATATATTTATTGATTTGTTCTGGATTGTTTGAAATTGAGTAGAATTTTGGACCCAAGCATATGCTATTTTCTATCATTATGGTTTTTATCTGATAGATTTTGTTTGAATCTATTGTGTGACCCCCTCCCCTGATTCACTGTTGTGGCTATCCAAATAAATAAATAAAATGCATGAGGGTCATAATGTCATCACATATCCCTTGTGTGACAAAGTTGTAATGCATGCAATGTTGCTGTGACATTTCTTCTATTTCCCTGAAGGAACAAGCCAGGAGAAACTCTAGAAAAGTCCCATAGACCTTTTAATGTTCCCTTGGTCCTTTAAAGCAGTATTACTCAATATTGACAACTTTCAGATATATGGACTTCAACTCCCAGAATTTCCCAGCCAGGAAGGAATTATGGAGTTGATCCACACATCTGAAAGCTCCCAGCATTGAAGAACACTACTTCAGATTAAGTCTGTCTTCATTAGTTGTCTAGCTAGCAGCACCTAAACAATGTTGGCTAGGTAGGTCAAGCTTGATTAATATTTTGAAACAAAACCACTAAGAAATTTCAGGATTGCAGACTAGATTAGGAAGTCAATAAAAGATCCTGAAGACAGAGACAAATCACTGTTATCTCATTGCCAGGAAAATGACTGGAACCATATAGTCAATAAGAATAAAATCAATTTCCTCCTCCTCCTCCTCCTCTTCCTCCTTCTCAGCACCATGCATAGATAGTTCTCAACTTACTATCAGAACTGAGCCCAAAATATCCATTGCTAAGTGAGACAGTTGTTCAATGAGTCTTGCTCTGTTTTTATGACTTTTCTTGCCACAGTTGTTAAGTGAATTGCTGCAGTTGTTAAGTTAGTAACACAGTTGTTAAGTGAATCTGGCTTTCTCATTGATTCTGCTTGTTGGAAAGTCGCAAAAGGTGATCACATGACCCCAGGACACTGCAACTGTCATAAATTCAGTACATGCCATTTACCAAATGTCCCAGTTTTGGTCATATAACCACGGGGATGCTGCAACTGTCATAATTGTGACAAATGGTCACAAGTCACTTTTTTCAATGCTGATGTAACTTCCAATGGTCATTAAATGAATGGTTGTAAGTCAAGGCAGAGAAGTCCCTTTTCTACCAGTGCACAATTTGTGAGGCACATAATTTCTTCCAGCATCTCTATGTGGGGGCTCCCAGATGTTGAGTATGGCCAACAGTTTCAGCCCGCATTGGGGCCCAATTGTTCACAGATCTTTGCTTTTACTAGCTGGGGACTTCTGGAAATTGAAATCCACATATTGTATCTAAAATATGCTAAGCTTGAGAAACACTACGCTAGATAATGCTTTTAAAGAGATCCCCTTGTGAGAAGTTTTATATCAAAATATATTTTATTCTCTATACTGTTTCCATCTTCCCTTAATAGGGGAAGATGGAAACAGTATAGAGAGTAAAATACATTTTGATATTATATTATCGGAATATTATCGGAATCCACAATGATCTGAGAATCAGCGTCTCCACTAGATAATAGATGGTCAGAATGAAACTAAACTAATCAAGTAAAAAATAACAAACAGGGGAAAATCCCTTTCTCAAACGTCCACCAAATAAATTACTCAGACCTAATCCACGTATCGAAGAATAAGGTCTGCAAACAGAGTTAATTAAATTATGTCTCCCAGAGGAACTGCATGTTCACAAGAATAAACATACCTACATACATGCCCCTCAAGCATCACCTTAGAATTAGCACGTGACACTCCAGACAAACTCCCCCTATAAAAATCTGCAGCTGCACCCCATTTTTCTGCAGCCTGCCCCTAAATGCAAGTTGTTTTGCTTTTAGGAATAAATATTTTTCTTTCCTTGCAGCTGTCTGGATCTCATTTTTATTTATTCTTTTACACAGCACTGTCTCAAGTACGAACCCCAAATTATTCTTCTGACACCCTTTGTCTTCAAAATTGCTCATGTTTGGAATTTAGGCTGCAAACTTCTTGTCCTGATGTAGGAATAAATTCACCGGTGATTTGGATAGAGTCTATTTCATATCAGGCATTTATCACATTGCACGGTTTAGCCTCTGTGCCTTTTTGACCGTTTAATTACCATTCGGTTTTCAAAATGCATTTTAATTAATGTTGTAAATGGGACTACAGAAAATGAACAGCATTTAGCATACAATTAGCAAAACAAAGTCATCAAATGATTCATGTCATCTTCCTACAGTGAAATTTGTACTACAGTGATAATTACTGGTTTGTTCACGCTCAGTACGTGCAAATGAGCCTTGTCCGTTTCTCATTTTTACAACCTTAAGATGATTTTCTTCCATTTCATAATCATTTTTTTAAAAAACCCAGAAAATTAATATGCACTGATTTTTACTTATGAGTTTTAGGAAATGTGGGGTTTCTTTTAATCAGAGTGATTGATATATTATTTTATGTCTTTTATTTTTTTAAAAAAATGGCAAACTGTGGATCAAAATTACAAGTGCATAAAAGGAACATATAACTGCATTCTGGTTTGCATATCGCTTCAAAAACAATGAATTTAATAAGATTATAGCATCCTGAAAAAGCTGAATTAATACCTTACCCACCTCAGAGAGATCTCTGAGCCTCTGGAGGTCAGACTGTTCATTTATTTATATAAAGCCAGGTTAGAAGGCACTATTTCAATACTGATTTGCTTTGCTCTTTTTCTAACAAGGGCAGCTTTGAAAGGTTAATGGTGTCTCCTGTGTTTTCGATTTCTACAGTTTTATTTTTTAAAAGATGCATGTTTTTATTATGCTGCTTCTTCACCGTTTGCTGCTAATAAAGCCAGCTATAAATCATACATTAACCCAACTAAATTCTACTGGTCTACCAAAAGCTGCAGAGTTGCTTAAAAAGAAAACAACAGCCCCAGTTTGTGGTTAGAACCTGCAATAGCAGCAGGCTATTATTACATGGTTGAGGCATGCTGGGAGTTGTAGTTTAGTAACCACCAGAAGCCTATAGAGTCCCCAGTCCTTGGGAAGAGAGGTCTGTTGTGCTCCACTATAGAGAAGCTGCTGAACTTATAATACAATTAAATAATTTAGATCAGTGTTTCTCAATTTGGCAACTTTCATATGTACTGTTTTGACCAAGGCTTCCTAAGACACCAACAAACACATATAAAATCCAAAACTTTTTTATTTTAGTTCAATGGCTGTGAATTATCATCATTCACAGCCCAGAATGAGTCTTAATTGGTTATAATTAGTCCCAGGGATGTCTGCCAAAGTTCTTCGTAAGACATCTGATAAGAAGTGTTGCCAACGACTAAAGTCCCAATTAGCCTTTCCAAAACCAAACGGAGAACAAATTCACCACGGAGCTTTCAGAGTCCAAACCAATCAGAGCGAACGACTTTGCTTTCTGCAAAGGTTTTCTTACCTTTGCACTTCCTTTATACCTTAGGGGAGAGCCAATCACCTCCAAGCCTTACTCCCGAGTCACCCCTTTTGTCTTAGCTGCTCTTGCCTTCTGGCAGCTCTGCACATACGTGCACTGGGAACAGGCTCCCCTTGTTCGTCTGCCTCACTGCTGCCAGATTCTGGAGGCTCCGGAGTCAGGACCCCACCCCCATATGATCCTGGCCCCATCTCTGTATAGGAGGCAGGACCCTCATCCGAGTCCTCCCCAGACTCCCGGACCGGCCCATGTTCTTCCCCACTGTCTGATTCTGCTGCCATCTGTACAGGCTGCCAGCAAACTGGGAATTCTGGAGGTTGAAGTCCACACATCTGAAAATGACCAAAACTGATAAATACAGACTCTAGTCTTCATGGGCTTTCAGGAAACCTTCTTTAGATGCTAAATCCTATTTAGTTGCTCTTTCAAAAAGCCCTAACCACGGCCTGCTGTTTTGAGGCGACACCCTTCCATTATGTTTTGATATAATTTCCTTGCTATCGTATAAACATAACTTTGACTTTATTTCTTAGTCACCTTAAAGTAATGGTAGGCCTTTTTTTGAACCAGAGACACCTTTGAATTCTGAGAGAATATAATGGGCACACTCACAAAATGGCTGTCACAGGATACTCATCTGTTCACAAAATGGCTACACAAAATATCCCCACAACATAAAACTAAGCAGGGAAGTTCTTAAGTTTAACTTAATTTTGCAAGCGGGACCAAGATAGTACCACAAATAAATCTAATAGAACTGTTTTTTACCTTGTTTTGCATTATATATCAATATATTCGTAACTTCTTTTCTTAATGCCCTATCTACCTAACATCAATCAATCTACCTATCCATCAATCCATTTATCTACCCCCACTATTCTACCTGTCTACCAAACTGTTCATCCATTTATATATCCACCCACTATCCACACCCATCCATCAATCTGTCTGTCCACCTATCTCTCTATCCACTGATTCATCAATCTACCCATTCTTTCATCACTGATCCATGTCAGGTGAAGCTCAAGAATGACATTGAGCCATCCAGCCAATATTCAGGTCTTTATTTGCTTAGACAAATAATAGACAACAGACAAATTCTTGTGTCAGTCCTGGAGCCATCTTTAATGGGAGTCTTCAGGGCTCCCACAGCGGTGGCTGGGCAATAGAGGTGATATAGAATAGAATAGAATAGAATAGAATAGAATAGAATAGAATAGAATAGAATAGAATAGAATAGAATACTTTATTGGCCAAGTGTGATTGGACACACAAGAAATTTGTCTTGGTGTAAATACTCTCAGTATACATAAAGAAGGAACATTCGTTAAGAATCAAGAATCATAATGTACAACACTTAATGATAGTCATAGGGTACAATCAACGTCAAATCATACTAGGAAACAGAGGATACAAGCAACAAAGTTACAGTCACAAGTGGGAGGGGATGGGTGATAAGGAATGAAGAGAAGATTAACAGTAATAGTAGTGTACACTTTGTAAATAGTTGAACAGTGTTGAGAGAATTATTTGTTTAGCAGAATGATGGCTTTCGGGAAAAAACTGTTCTTGTGTCTAGTTGTTCTGGTGTGCAGTGCTCTATAGCGTCGTTTTGAGGGAAGAGTTGAAACAGCTTATGTCCAGGATGTGAGGGGTCTGTAAACATTTTCACAGCCCTCTTTTTGACTCGTGCAGTATACAGGTCCTCGATTGAAGGCAGGAGGGTGGTAATTGTTTTTTCTGCAGTCCTAATTATCCTCTGAAGTCTGTGTCTGTACTGTTGGGTTGCAGAACCAAACCAGACAGTTATAGAGGTGCAGATGATAGACTCAATAATTCCTCTATAGAACTGGATCAGCACTTGTAGAACTTGGGCACTTTGAGCTTTCTGAGTTGGCGCAGAAAGAACATTCTTTGTTGTGCTTTTTTGATGATGTTTTTGATGTTAGGTGTCCATTTTAGGTCATGTGAATATTCAGCAGGTTCTGACCAGTTCTGGAGAACTGGGAGCAGAAATTTTAATTAGTTTGGAGAACCGGCAAATACCACCTCTGCCTGGCCCCACCCCCATCTATTCTCTATCTCTTGAGTCCTAGCTGATCGGCTGGGTCTTCTTTTGTTGCCCTGCACAGGAGAATGGAGCTGGAAAACTGGTTAGTGGGGTGAGGAGAGAATGGGATTTTGCAGTATCCTTCCCCTGGAGTGGGGTGGAAATCAGTGGTGGGATTCAAAACATTTTACTACCGGTTCTGTAGGCGTGGCTTGGTGGGTGTGGCAGGGCAAAATCTAGTCAGAGGTGGTATTTGCTGGTTCTCCAAATTACTCAAAATTTCTGCTACCGGTTCTCCAGAAGTGGTCAAAACCTGCTGAATACCACCTCTGTTTGGAATGGAGATTTTGCAATATTCTTCCCCTGCCACGCCCACCATGCCACACCCACCAAGCCACGCCCACAGAACCAGTAGTAAAAGAATTTGAATCCCACCACTGGTATCTATCTATCGTATCTGTCTATATGTCGGGCTCCGAGTTCACTCAGAGCCCGTCAGCTCCGAATATGCCTCGCAGCAAGTCAGCTGGCCATGTCACCTTATCTCTGCTGCTGCCAGATCTGTATTTCTTTCTATCTATCTATCTATCTATCTATCTATCTATCTATCTATCTATCTATCTATCTATCTATCTATCTCTGTCTATCTCTGTCCATCTATTTATTTATCATTATCTGTCCATGTCTGTCTGTCTGTCTGTCTGTCTGTCTGTCTGTCTGTCTGTCTGTCTATCTATCTATCTATCTATCTCTATCATCTATCTATTCACCCATCTTTTCACTTATCTGTCATCTATTCATCAATCTGCCCATTCTCTCTCTCTATTTCTATCCCTCCCTCCCTCCAGCCCTCCCTCCATTCTTTAGCAATCCCATCTTCTCATATCATCAATCTACCAATCCTCTCTCTATCCGTCTGTCTATCTCTTATCTAGTCATCCATCTCTTCAACCATCTGTCTTTCCATCCACCCATCCATCCTTCTTCCCTCTCATGTCCTCTCATCCAGCTACCTGAGAGCCATACTGGACAAGGTTGAGATTTTCAAGGTTTTTGTTGAAGCCGAGATTCCATGTTTAGATCAAAGCCCTTGCTGTCTCATTTTTCCAGACCTGAAATCAGATTCATATTGTTTGTACATCAGCTTGAGAATGTGTAAAAACTTCATAGAAAAATGAACGTTGCATTTTTCTTAATAGCAGAGATGAGAAAAATGAGGCAATTCAACAATGGAACAGTCTGATTATCCTTCATAATGTGCCAATCCAAGGGTTTCTGGGGGAGGTGATTCCTGCAGTTCCAGAAGTTTATTCATCAGAATAGGAAATGGTTCAGGATCCCATTTCTTAGTCCCATTTCTGTGGCTGGATCACCCCATTTTGCATAACCTGATTTCAGAGATGCAATATTGTTCATAACTTCCCCCAGTAAAATACATTTTTGTGCAAGTATTTTATTTATTTATGTATATCCCATCTTGGTTATATTTATAAATAACTCAAAGCAGTGAATAATAATATTCTTTCTCCTCCTATTTTCCCCACTATAACAGACCTGTGAGGTGGGTTGGGTTGAAAGAGAGGGATTGGCTCAAAGTCATCCAGATGGCATTCATGCCTAAGGCAGAACTAGAACTCATAGAATCCTGGTGATTGGATCAAAATCACCCAGCCATCTTTGGTACCTAAAAAGTGGGACTAGAACTCAGTCTCCTTTTCAGGCACCTATATTTTGAACCCACTCCCTATAATAGAAATGTCCTCTGATGCGTTTTATTTTGTCTATGTATAAAAACCTGGCAATTTTTTTTAAAAAGGAAGCCTCCTTTTTCAGCTATGTCTCTATGATGTTCCTTTTGTGTCATTCCCAGCCCAGGAGTAGAAACAGACTGATGTTATCCTAGATATCCTGGCATCAATGTTATATTTTCCTTCTTATGCTGACATCTTGAAAGGTCAGCTTCAAAGGATTTTATAGTTTAGAATTTATAGTAAACAGGCCCATCTCAGGGAAGGGGCAATCCACCATTGTCATCTTGACTTTTCTGACCTTCGTCGGGGGGGTGCCTTTTTGTTCGACAGGAGCCAGTGACCTGGGACTGACTCCAAACAGGGTCAGATAAGCAGTACAGGAGTGGGGCTATTTAACACCAAACTGGAGCAGAAAACTTTGCAATGCCAGCACCTGCGAAATTGCCCATCTCCAGGTCTCTCTTGAAGCATCAAACGGTCAGAAGAGGAGAATAAGAGTTGGAAGGGACCTTAGAGATTTTCTAGTCCAACCCCCTGCTCAAGCAGAGACCCTATAGCATTTCAGACAAATGGCTGTCCAATCTCTTCTTAAAAACCTTTAGTGATGGAGCACCCATAACTTCTGGAGGCAAGCAGTTGCACTGATTAATTGTTCTCTTGGGATATTTCTCCTGAGTTCTAGGTTGGTTCTCTCATTGATTAGTTTCCATCCATGGCTTTTTGTTCTATTCATTCTGTTCTGTTCCATTCTGCATTTATTCTGCATTCTATTCTCTATTCTATTCTATTCTCTAATCTGTTCTGCATTTTATTCTGTTCTATTCTCTTCTGTTCTGCATTCTAATCTATTCTGTATTCTATTCTGTATTCTATTCTATATTCTATTCTGCATTCTAATCTATTCCATTCTATTCTATTCTGCATTCTATTCTCTATTCTATTCTGTTCTGTTCTGCATTCTGTTCTATTCTTCATTCTAATCTATTCTATTTTATTCTAATCTATTCTATTCTCTATTTTATTCTTCATTCTATTCTGCATTCTATTCTCTATTCTATTCTATTCTATTCTATTCTGCATTCTGTTCTATTCTTTATTCTCTTCTCTTCTCTTCTGCCTTCGGGCACTTTGGAGAATAGGTTGACCCCCGTTTTTTGTGTGGCAGCCCCTCAAATATTGTAACACTGTTATCATGTCACCCTCTAGTCCTTTTCGTTAAACTCCTAGACATACAGTCCTGTACTCAATTCCCGCCGCCGTTCTTCGGTCCATCGTCCTTGGCATGAAAAGCAGGATCCGTTAGGGGGCAGGAGAGAGCTGGGTTTGCAAGGCGGAGCAGAAAAGCCACCCTTCCCTCAATAGAGGTCATGGGATCTTATCTCGGTCGGGCGTGGTGCTGCCTGCACCTGCCAGAGCATCGCCCAGCAGAATGGGGGAACCTCCCGGGGAAAAGAGTCTGAACGATGACCGGGGAAACTTCTTTTGACGGCCCAACCTTCCTTGCATCGGAGCCCCGATGCATCTGCTTTATCCTTCCGATCCCGATATCTAGTACGATTGTCCCTTTAAACAAGGATTACTCTTGGGCTGCTGCAGCCGAGCGAACAGAATCCTCCGAGTGGCGCTGACGATTCCCAACTTCTCACCGAAGCTTTCCACTTCAGCATCTTCCTGTAAGGACTGAAAGAGGGAAGGGAAGGGAAGGAAGGAAGGAAGGAAAGGAGAATAGGAGGAGAGGTTTTTCTGTCGGGGCGAGCCTCCCTTGAAATAGCTGCCATCCTCCGGACAGGAAGACTGTACTGGAAAGGCAGTGGATTATGGCTCTACAGAAGCAGGTGGAAAGTTGACCTACTCTGCAGGGTTGGTTTTCCAAAGCAGCCCCAGAAGGAAGGAAGCTGTTTGCTGAGAAATAAAAAAAAAGATAGGCGAACATCTGGAGAGGAACCTGTGCCATCTTCACCTGTAAGGGCTAATCCTCCCCCCCCCCCCCCCAGGATTTTAAAATCCCCTTTTTAAGGAGGCTGAGGGGACATTGGATGCCAGCATCTCCAGTGTGAAGCTGCCGATTAATCTGCACCCACCTTATATTCTAGCAGAAGAAAATTTAAGACAATGCGATTGTGAATCCTCCTGGATAATCCTCGAAATTGCATCTCCAAAGCCTTCCCCACCCCGCCCCCTTCTATCTCTCTCGCTCTTTTTTCTTGAATTTCTCCATCTGCAATGTGATCAGAGGAGGAGGAGGAAGAGGAGGAAAAGAAAGAAAGAAAGACAAGAAAGCAGAAGCAGAGCCTTCTTCTCTGTTCCAGGATGCTCACTTCTAAACCTCTGGAGGAGGACTATTGGATTGAAGGATCCCGGAGAGAATTGGCTTTGCAGGATTTCTATCTCATGGGACCGGAGCTGGGCAGGTGAGGCTGGGCATTTAAATCTCTTTGGTGCCTTGGGATGCTGTAGGAGGCTTTACAAAATGGAAAAAAAGAGGGTCATGGAAGCCCCAAATAAATGACCCCCTAAAACAACAGTGATTTTTTTTTCTGCTCAAGAAAAGAAAGAGAGAGGCATAGGATCTCTCTGGCTTTCACCTGCAGAGTTTGACTCTAAACTGTATTTCCTGGAAACATATACAGGTAGTCCTTGATTTACGACCACAATTGAGATCCCAGTTTCTGATATTAAGCGAGTTTGCTCATTTTACAACCTTTCAGACACTGTTGTTAAGTGAATCACCGCAGTTAAGTTAGTAACAGGGTTGTTGAGTGAATCTGGCTTTCCCATTGACTTTGCTTGTCGGAAGGTTACAAATGTTGATCACATGATTCCTGGGTCACTGCAACCGTCATATATGTGAGCCAGTTGCCAGGCATTCTGATTTCGATCTCATGACCACAGGGGATGCTGCAATGGTTGTAAGTGTGAAAAGCGGTCATAAGTCACTGTTTTCCAGTGCGGTGGCTAAGTTTGAACAATCACTGAATGGTCGTAAGTCAGGAACTACTTATACTGTACAGCTAGCAATGGCAGGTAGAGTTGTGCTGAAGCAGGCCCCATGCAAAAGAAATACAGTTTTAAATTTTTTTTGAAATATGTGCAGCTGCTTCGCTTTGTGTTTCTTTGTGTTCCGGTGGATCCAAAATTTGCAGCTTCAGTTCAGCCTTTTGAACAGTCCTTGATAAACTCGTCCGCCTCAGGCAGGGGAAACCAACCTGAGATTCCAGGGAGGCAGAGTTCTACAAATGTTGGGGATGAATTAATCCCCATTGACCTTGAAAAATCATGACTGGATTATCATCTTCAAGGGGGTAGAAGAATGGCAGTGGGAGGGGAGATGTCAAAAAGTCAACCTAGCAGCTACAACCTGAAGCCATTACCTCTTCCTTTACACACATCGATTTAGTTTCATTTAAATTCAATTAAAATTAAGACAAGGATTACCCTCTGTGAATGTCAAATTCTTCCTTTTTGGACATCCCCTTAAAATTTACAACAGCTGGGAAAGCTTTGGGGTTCATCCCCATAGTTGGGGAAAGAGAGCAGAGGAGCATTGAAATCTCACGTTAAATCTCCCAATCTCAACCCAGGGCAGATAGACAAAACATTTAAGAGGATGACTCTCTTTGCCATGTTCAACTAAGCAGAAGGGTCACATATAAATGTGGGTGGAGCTGCAGTTGCAACCACCATCTTGACTTTTTTGACCATTCTTTGCAGACACCCCTAGGCAAATATGCATGCAGTAAATCCTTACCTGGTTATCCCACCAAGAGTCTCTTATCAGCATTGCTTAACCTTTGCCAATTGAAGATATGTGGACTTCAACTCCCAGAATACCCCAGCCAACTGGCTGGGGTATTCTGGAAGTTGAAGTCCACACATCTTCAACTGGATAAAGTTTGCTGATGCTCTTGATTGCTGGCTGGGGTATTCTGGGAGTTGAAGTCCATATATCTCAAAATGGCTCTACACATAAGGTGCTTCTTTTGTTTATTTTACAAAGGGATAATTGAATTAATTACCCCAAGTCCTGCATGCAAGAGGAGTGGGCAATTAATTTTCCCAAGGGGTCACGTGAAACTGAAACTGTAGTAGAGGGCCAACCCAAGAGGGTGTGAAGGTGTATATGCATGCATGCACGCACACACATAAATTTAGAAAAATAGGAGTTGCTTTCAAAATAAAAGCAGTTCACGATGGCTGGACAGGAACAGCCAAAAGGATGTAGACCAGGGACAGTAAAATGCCCACTTCTGCTTCAGTGTATGAGTTAGTATGAAATAATCATACCTTTACTTCTTCATGCATATGAAGAAGCCTGGGTTTTTACATTCTAACAGACTAACCTTTGCAGCTTGACAAAATCCTGGGATTACAAGCCGTGCAATGGGGATCCTCTGAAGAATGTGCTGGGTTGCTGGACAATGGACAAGGGGTGGTCCAAATGGGGGAAAGGGGAAGCGAATGATGCTGTTTTGCGCACGAAAACCTCAGAGCTAGCTTCGCTTCTTCTGTGCCCTTTGTATGGATCGATCAATAAAGTTATGCTCTTGGTTAAAATAGAATTCCTTTTGCTTCATATACCAAACGGGATGCTTGACAAGGCAACCCATCCATGAAAATATAGTATTTGGAGCTGTTTGGCTGTTTTGAGCTGGCCCACCTGCTCCCACAGCTGGGCATGGACTTCAATGAAGAAAAGAGGGAGTGGGTACGACATGCAACTGCTGGAAGATGCTATGCAAAGAAAGAAGCTGATTTCCCAGGGCCATTCAATGAGGGAAAGGCCCTGAGGTTATATTGATCGGCATGCTCAGTGCTCTTTGTGATATATTAGGAATTAGGCAAACTTGGGGAGGGAAGATAGAATACCTGCTGGTAGTGAAGAATGCAGCATCAAAGGCCATTAGAGATGTCTGGGGGACAGTCCCATTGCTTTCTTGGCACCATTCCCGACATCTCCTCCAACAAACAATGGATCGAGGAACCTCCTTCCTTGGGGAATCCCCCGGTCCCAATACAGGTAGTCCTCAATTTACAACAATTCATTTAGTGACCGTTCAAAGATACAACGGCACTGAAAAAAAGGACTTATGACCATTTTTCACACTTAGGACCTTTGTAGCATCCCCATGATCATGTGATCAAAATTCAAATGCTTGGCAGCTGGTTCACACTTATGATCGTTGCTGTGCCCCTGTGTCATGTGATCCTCTTTTGTGACCTTTTGACAAGCAGTGTGAATGGGGAAGCCAGATTCACTTAACAAACGTGTTACTCACTTATCAAACTGCAGTGACACACTTAACAACTGTGGCAACAAAGGTTGTAAAATGAGGCAAAATGTCTCACTTAACAACAGAAAATGTGAGCTCAGTTGTGGTTGTAAATCAAGGACTATCAACTTTTCTGCCTCAGCGCATATAGTCCTTGACCACAATTGGGACCAGAATTGCTAAGCTAGGCAGTTGTTAAGGGAGCAGCACAGCAGGTGGGTATTCAGCAGGTTCTGACCAGTTCTGGAGAACCGGTAGTGGAAATTTTGAGTAGTTCGGAGAACCAGCAAATCCCACCTCTGACTGGCCCCAGCCCCATCTATTCTCCGCCTCCCGAGTCCCAGCTGATTGGCTGGGTCTCCTTTGGTTGCCCTGCGCAGGAGAACGGAGCTGGAAAGCAGGTTAGTGGGGTGGGGAAGGAATGGGGATTTTGCAGTATCCTTCCCCTGCCACACCCACCAAAGCTTGCACCAAGCCACGCCCACCAAGCCATACCACATATACCAAGCCACACCCACAGAGCTGGTAGTAAAAACGTTTGAATCCTACCATTGGGCCTGATTTTATGATCTTTTCTGCCATGGTTGTTAAGAGAGTCACTACAGTTAAGTGAATCATGTGGTCGTTAAGAAAATCTGGCTCCCCCCATTAACTTTGCTTGTCAGAAGCCAGCTGGAAACATCACAAAGGGCAATCACGTGACCACAGGATGCTGCAATTGTCAGACATACACACCAGTTGCCAAATTTTGATCGTGTGCCATGGAGATGCTGCAACGCCGGTCATGCAAGGATTAGTTAGTTGTAAGTTGCTTTGTAAGCAGTATATAGCAATACTAATATTTCATGTGATCTGGATACTATCCCTCTGTTGACTCAGCTTAGGATTGCATTGGCTTTATTGGCAGCTGCAGCACACTGCTGGCTCATATGAGGGGATAGATGGGGAACTCATCAAATTTGCAGACGACACCAAGCTAGCAGGAATGGCCAACACTCCAGAAGATAGATTCAAGATACAGAAGAATCTTGACAGACTTGAACATTGGGCCCCATCTAACAAAATGAAAATGGTGAAAAAAGTAAGGTTCTGTGGGAAATCCAATTCAGGTCACTACTACGTAGAAGAAAATGTTGTGACTCTACAAAAGAGTGCAGAGAAGAGCAACAGAGATGATGAGGGGACTGGAGGCTAAAATATATAAGGAACGGTTGCTGGAATTAGGTACGTCCAGTCTAATGAGAAGAAGGACTAGGGGGTGACATGATAGCAGTGCTCCAATATTTGAGGGTCTGCCACAAAGAAGAGAGGATCAAGCTGTTTTCCAAAGCACCAAAAGGCAAGATAAGTAATGGATGGAAACTAACCAAGGAGAGAAGCAACCTAGAACAAAGGAGAAAATTTGTAACAGTGAGAACAATCAACCCATGGAAAAGCTTGCCTTCAGAAGTTGTGGGTGCTCCATCATTGGAGACTTTCAAAAAGAGACTGAACAGCCATTTGTCTAAAATGATACAGTATAGTAATGGTATTCTGCTTGAGCATGGGGTTAGACTAGAAGACCTCCAAGGTCCCTTCCAACTCTATTACTATTCTATGTTCTATGGTATTTCTTTCCATCAAAGAGCTATCACCTTGTGTGTTAAACCTCAGGTCAATTTGTTTGGCTGGGTTTGTCCCTTAGATTAACAAAATACCCTCGACAGTAGCATCTGTCTTACTGTTTGGGGCCAACTCTCTTTCAACCTCATTCCTT
Organism: Bungarus multicinctus; assembly: GCA_023653725.1. Classification (NCBI taxonomy): domain Eukaryota; kingdom Metazoa; phylum Chordata; class Lepidosauria; order Squamata; family Elapidae; genus Bungarus; species Bungarus multicinctus. Next base: position 160,891,702 of record CM042838.1, on the reverse strand, counting down.
CCTCTTGCTAAACCATGAAAATCAGTGTATTTTTCTTACTTAGCACCCTTCCCACGGCTTCATCTGATCTAATCCAATGAAAGATATCCATGATCTTTGTCCTCAGCAGAGCCTTCTGGATTTTGCAGAAGTTTTCTAGCCATCTTACGTCAAAGGAAAATGAAATCAAATCTAGGACATGGTTTCCATAAATGGGTGCCCCCCATATGTTGCATTAACAAAACAATTGGCAGGATGGTGGGGGCAGTGAATTTCAAGGAGGGGGTATATCTAATTTTGCATTCCCCTCTGATCCAGATAGGGCTGCCTTTAATGAAGTTTGGAGGATGCAGAGGTAAAAAAGCACAACTATTCTTAGCAGGCAAAAACAGAACATATGTAGCGTGGACGCTGCTGTTCCATAATGCTGCTATTTTGGTCTTCCTGTGGGGGTTTCTTTGAAGGTGCTGCCAAAAAACTGTTCTTAGATTAAAGTAGCTAATTTCCCCCCAATCCTCAGATCTGGTTTCAGTGCTTTTAACATTGGAAATCAAAAAGGATAAATCAAGTTCCCCAGAATCTGCAGATAGAGAGGAAGTGGAAGTGAACAACAGGGATTAGAATTCCCAGCATTCCCTAGCTAGGGTGGGCACCAGCTAAGAATTCTGGGAGATGTAGTCTCAACACATTGCAGAACAGGTATCAAAATCAGATCCGGCTCAGGGAGGCTGCACAAGGCACTCCTGGGCTTCATTTTTGCTGCGACGGCCTCCTGAAGCCTTCTGCCAGTGAAAATGGAGGCCTGGGGAGGCCGCGCGCTCCATTTTCACTAGTAGAGGGCTGCAGGAGGCCGTCACATCCAAAAATGGCGCCTCAACAACTGATGTCAAGCTGGCCACGCTCCCCCCACCCCCTGAGATCAAACATAACCCTGATACGGCCCTCAATGAATCAAGTTTGACACTCCTGCTATAGAGGAAGGAAGCTGGGAAGTGCTTGTTTAAGAAATTTGCTGAGGTTTTATGGTCACGAACCCTAAAACTATTGACTGGGGTCTGGGACTGGGATTTCTCCCCACTAAACACTTCGTGGTTTAGTGCAGATCTTAAAACCTAATCTATCTAGCCTTAACAACATCAAAAAGCAGAGTCAGAAATGGTTAGTACTTGGATGGAAGACCACTTAGTAATCATGGAATTGTTGGCTAGACTAGGAAATTTAAAAACAAAATCTGGGAATTTACTTCTATACCACAGCCAAGAAAATGGCATGATCTAAGACAGTGTATCTCAATCTTGGCAAGTCTGTAGAGATTCTCAGTCATCCAGGTCATGGCTGTCCCAAAGGTGCTTTTTCAGGAGGCAACTGGACTTTCCTGTGTGTGTTTTTCCCCCTTTTGAAGACGTTTCACTTCTCATCCAAGAAGCCTCTTCAACTCTGTGTTGTAATTCACCGGCAGCAGGTGAAACGGCTGAGGTCTCGGAGAGCAGGGACTCAGATGAGGGGCCTGCGTGTGATGTAGGGATGGGGCCAGGACCATCAGGGAGTGGGGTGCTGCCTTCGGAGATTGTAGAGGCTGGCAGCAGTGATACAGAGGACCCTGAGGTGTCTGGGCCCAGTGCGCATGCGCGCAGGGCTGCTCGAGTTGCCTATGCAGCAGCATAGGCAACTCGGGAGTAAGACTGCAAGGTAATGGCCTCTCCCTTAAGAGATAAAATGGCCTCTCCCTTAAGAGATAAAAGCCAGGCTGAGAGACTGGGATTCTTTGCAGGAAGCGAAGAAGTTCTTGCACTTCAAGCCTTGTGGAAGTTATCTTGGTTTGAAAAGTGTTTGAAAAGACTTTTTGTTTGGAATATTTCTTGGCAACTTAATCTAGTGCTTTTGGCAGCCATGCACAACCTTGGCAAGGCTCATTCTTCTCAGAGACAATTAGTTTTAATAGTCTTTTAACCGTGAATTAATGGAATTTGCAGAGAAGCATTAAAAAGTTTTGTTTTTAATCTCTGTTTGGTGTTCGTTTACTTGGAACAAGGTTTGGGTGCAGAACACTCTTACAGGGTCTCCCCGCTATCCTAACAAGAGCTAAAGAAGCTTCTTGGATGAGAAGCGAAACATCTTCAAAAGAAAAACAAAAAACAAAAAAGTCCAGTTGCCTCCTGAAAAAACACCTTTGGGTCAGTCTTGGCAACTTTAAGAAGTGAGAACTTCAACTCCCAGAATTCCCCAGTCAGCAAGGCTGGCTGAGGAATTCTGGAAGATGGTCCACAGATCTTAAAATTTGCGAAGGTGGAGAAACACCGGTCCAGAAAGTCATTGGGAATTAAGTGCAACCTGAAGGAGGTGAGAATGGTTCCCAACCTTATCATGGGAAAAGCAAAAGCAAGAGCACTTTACAGCTCTCTCTAAGTGGTTTACAGAGTCAGCCTCTTGCCCCCAACAATCTGGGTCCTCATTTTACCCACCTTGGAAGGATGGAAGGCTGAATCAACTATGAGCCTGGTGCAGAGGTGGTATTCAGTAGGTTCTGACCAGTTCTGGAGAACCGGTAGCGGAAATTTTGAGTAGTTCAGAGAACATGCAAATCCCACCTCTGACTGGAGATTTTACAGTATCCTTCCCCTGCCACGCCCACCAAGCCACGCCCACAGAATCAGTAGTCAAAAAAATTGAATCCCACCACTGGTGGGATTTGAACAGCCAAATTGCAGGCAGCCAGTTGTCAGCAGAAGTGGCCTGCAGTACTGCACTCTAATCACTGAGCCACTGATGGAAAATAACCATCCCAGTGGGGTGAAGGGTTTCAAGTGAGGAATCAGCCTGGACTCACTAAGCAAACATAAAAAGCTTAGATCTGAGCCCCTTTCAATATCTTAGAGAAAGGAGTCCCCAACCCTTGGTCTGCAGCCCAGTGCCGGGCCACAGCCTGTTTAGAACTGGACTGTGGAAGTGGTGGATGAGTGTGCATGAGCATGGACAGGTGTGCAAAGCTACATTTGTGAAAGCAGCACGCATGAGCACAAGACCATCCTTTCTCCATTCCTCCCACCCCCACCCCCGTCGCCGCCACTGATCCACCGAGCCGGAAAATTGGAGATTGCTGCCTTAGAGCCTTATCTGGCTGTTCCCAGGCAAAGTTGCAGTCTGTGGAGGTTTTTGTGTAACAGGTAGAGAACAATAAAGTGGCTAAGTTGGTCTGGTTGTTTGCACCTGGTATCTATTGATCTTCTGGAAGAGCCTGAATTTTTTTCATAGGCCCTGGGGATCTCATGAAAATACAGGTAGTCTTTGACTTACAGCCACAATTCAGCCCAACATTTCTGTTGTTGAGTGAGACATTTGTTAAGTGAGTTTTGCCCCATTTTACGACTTTTCTTGTCCCAGTTGTTAAGTAAATCACTGCAGTGCAGATAAGTGGTTGTTAAGTGTTGTGGTTTGCTGGCAGCAGGTGCAGATGGTTGAGGTCTCTGACAGCGAGGATTTGGATGAGGGGCCTGCATGTGATGCAGGGATGAAGCCATGACTATCAGAGAGTGGGGTGCTGCCTGCGGAGCTAGGGGAGTCTAGCAACAGTGACGAAGAGGACCCAGGGGAGCTTGTGCTCAGTGCGCATGTGTGCAGGGCTGCTCGAAGGAAAGAACAGCTGAAGCAGCATGGGCAACTCAGGAGCGAGGCTGGATGGTGATGTCCCCTCCCATATGGGATAAAAGCCAGCCTTCGGGGTTGGCTTCTTTGCAGGAAGCAAAGAAGTTCTTTCTATTCAGAGTCCTTGTTGAATCCCTGTTTACTCCAGTTAGTTTTGTGAAACTTCTGGCTTTGGATATTTATCTGCAATTAGTCTTTTGTTCTTGGCAGCCTTTTGCAACCTTGAAAGGGCTTGCTCTTATCTGGGACAATTAGTTTTGAATGACTCTTGGCTGTGAATGCACAGAATTCATAGCGCCGCATTAAAAAGGTTTGCTTTTATACATACTTTGTGTTTGTTTGATTTGAACAAGGCTTGGGTCAGAACATTAAGTGAGTCCAGGTTCCCCATTGACAGAAAGTCACAAAAGGGGATCACATGACCTTGGGACACGGCAACCGTCATAAATAGGAACCAATTGCCAAGTGTTTGAATTTTGATCACATGATCATGGGGAGGCTGCAAAGGTCGTAACTGTGTAAAAAGGACATAAGTCACTTTTTTCAGTGCCGTTGTAACAACTTCTTTTTAAAAAAAAAGATTAAAGGGTTTGATTGAAATGATGAAACTAACATCCTGCTGGTGTGATGCAAGTTCTGTGCCTTTTAACCATGCATGTGATCTTCTATATTGGAAAGGACAGAGTTTACATTGCATTGTCATAATTCAGGGTTAGGGTTATGTCAGTGCCATTGTAACTTTGATCTGTCACTAAACAAACTGTCCTTAGTCGAGGACTATCTGTGTATCTTATGACTGTAATGGAGCCTGCCCATCGTGGTTGTAAGTCTCAACTTTTTTTGCAGTGGTCATTATGCAAACACCACCATTGCTTGGCGAATTAATGGTTCGTTATGAGCCAGTTTTGCCAAAACCTAAAGTACATGCCCGTTTTCGGCAAAATCATTGTAAAACATGGTTATGTGACTACGGGGGAGGGCAGCGGTTGTAACTTAGGAACTGGGTTGTAAGCACTCCCAGGGAACCCAGTTGTAACTCTGTAAGGTTGCTAAGCCTTGTCATAAGTCAAGGACCACCTGGATGGACCTTGTGAGAAGGCCGTATAGATGGTGAGATTCTGAGTGAATACATTCTCCTGTTCTTTGTTTGCTTCTTTGCTTTCTATTTTCTATTTTCTATTAATTGTTTTAATAGCTTTGTTCTCATTGTTTTGATTGTTTTTGGTTTGTGTTATTTTAAATGTGTGCGCCTGCCCAGAGGCACATCAGTGAGATAGACAGCTATATAAATCCATAAGGAAGATTTGGGGTTTCTTTACAGATTTGATTTAGGTCCTGCTTGCAATCCCAGTCAATGAAAGCACCCAGCTAGCCAGTCCTAGCTAATCTCAAAAAACAGAGCTGAGTCAGATCTGATCAGTTGGTGGGGAAAAGAGCAAAATAAAGCGGTAAGATTCACGTTGAGCAAACACCCCTCGTGCATACGAGAGCCATGTGCCTTTTACCTGTTGCCAAGAAAACTCAAGTTTATCTTTGCTAAATTACCAAGAGCCACCTTTGAATTGAGGAACTCTTTCAGACAGAATAAAAATACATATATAGGTATATTCTTGCAACAGGGATCCTGCACGGCGTGAGGGGTATGGAGAAAGGGTGCTTCTGAAATTTGGAATTCTAATTTACCCGATCTTATTTCGGAAGCAGAAGAGATGAGTTGTAATTTCAACTGCCGTAGCAATAGCAATAGCATGTAGGCTTATTTATTTATTTTATTTATTTATTTATTTGTCAAACATCTACAAGATACCAAGTATAAGTAGGAACATACACAAGAACAAAGGAAGTAAATACAAATAAATGGGGACAGTAAGACAGGGACGATAGGCATGCTGGTGTGCTTATGCACGCCTCCTTTAAGGACCTCTTAAGAATGGGGTGAGATCCAGAGTAGACAGTTTGAGGTTGAAGCTGTGTGGGGTTGAGGCTGTAATAATGGAGTCTGGTAAGGGCGTTCCAGGCGTTGACCACTTTGTTGCAGAACTCGTATTTTCTGCAATCGAGTTTGGAGCAGTTTACCTTGAGTTTGTATCGATTGTTTGCCTGTGTATTATTGTGGTTGAAGCTGAAGAAATTGTTGACAGGTAAGAAGTTGTAGCAGATAATTTTGTGAACTATGCTTAGATCGGACCGTAGGCGGTGCAGTTCTGGATTGTCCAGGCCCAAAATTTTGAGCCTGGAGGCATCGGGAATTCTATTGTGAGTGGAGGAGTGGAGTACTCTTCTCGAGAAATACCTCTGAACCCACTCAATTGTGTTCAGGTTCGATATTCCGTGTGGGTCATATTTGTAGTTCTATAATAACTGTCTGGTTTGGTCCAGCAACCAAACAGGACAGATCCAGATTTCAACTAATAGTTAAAAGACTGTAGAGAAAACAATGGCAACCAGCCTGTTTTCCATTGAGAAACTTATGTTGCATGGGTCAGAAGGAAGGCTGAGTAAATAACTACAAACCTGTCACATTCTGGACATAAATGATGGCAAACCTTTTCGTCACCAAGTGCCCAAAGCGAAACGCACGTGCAAGCGCGTGCCAGAGTGCCGGAAAACTGAAGACCAGCTGGCCGGTGTGCACTTGGCTTTTTTTGGCTGTTTTGGGCTGTTTTGGGGGCCGTTTTCAGGCCATTTTCCAGGGTATTTTCAGGCCATTTTCGGGCCAAAAATGGCCTGAAAATACCCCGGAAAATGGCCTGAAAATGGCCCAGAAAACAGCTTGGAAAACATTTTGGGGGCTGTTTTTGGGCTGTTTTTGAGGCCTTTTTTGGGCCGTTTTCAGGCCATTTTGGGACCAATTTTGGCCCCAAAAATGGCCTGAAAATGACCAAAAACATCCTGCAAAACACCCAAAATCAGCCTAAAAAACAACCAGCTTTTTGGGCACTTTTTGGGCCATTTTGAGGGCTGAGAGGGCACTGCATGCCACCTCTGGCACGCATGCCACAGGTTCGCCATCAGGATTTTAATATTTATTTCCCTAAACCTGTTCCTCAGCAACAATCTGGGTCCTCATTCTACCAACCTCAGAAGGATGGAAGGCTGAGTCAACCTTGAGCCGGTCAAGATCGAACTCCTGGCAGTGAGCAGAGTCAGCCTGCAATGCTGCATTCTCACCACTGTGCCATCACGGCTCATGCGATCCCCTTTTGCAACCTTCTGACAAGCAAAATCAATGGAGAAGCCAGAGTCATTAACAACTGCGGTGATTCCCTTAACAACTGTGGCAAGAAAGGTTGTAAAATAGGGCAAAACTCACTTAACAATTGTCTCGCTTAGCAACAGAAACTTGAGGCTCAGTTGTCGTAAGTCGAGGACGACCTCTATGTGGAAATTTTTAAAGCAAATCCAATTGCACCATTTTCTATTGAAGTGGAGTACAGGGGAAAAAATACTACACAGGGCAGAAATGACTTGTGACTGCTTCATGTACTATATCCTGCTGGGACATGCATTAAAGGAAATTTTGCTCCACAAATATAAAAGATATTTTGGGGCCTCTGAGAGTTTTTCCATCAGGTCATTCTGGATATCCCATCTGGGATATCTCATGTCTGTGTAGATATAAATTTACCAGGTTTATGTCTCTGGGAACTGCTGTACTTGACAGAGGTTACAGCCCTATAGTAGTAGTTCCTTTGGTCTTGAAAGCCGCCTAACCGTTTAAAGCTCTTGAGCGTTTCAATTTTAATTAAAAGAGTTTTACCAAAGGAAGCCAAAGGGAGGAAAAAAAATCATTCAGTGGGGAAAGCGAAGGGGGATTTCATCCTTCTGTACTGCAGGATGCTTGGATCTAGCAAACACCACTTAGGTACACAATTAATATGGTTTTCTGTGCCCCGAAGCTGTGCAGCGATTTGGATTTGATCTCCCAAAAGTGCAAATCTGACTCGGCCTCTGCATAAACCCCAAAGTAATTGGTTTTCCAGGCAAAACCTCAGAGTCCACTTAGCAAGATTTATTAAAAAGAAATTGGAATTCTAAGAATTTCAATGGCAGATCTACTTCCCGTCAACAAGCAAGATGCACCAAGTCCTTGACATACCACCGTTTGCTTACTGACTGTTAGAAGCTACACTGCCATTGAAAAAAAATGACTTATGACTGCTTTTCACACTTACGACCGTTGCGGCATACCCCTGGTGACAGCTGCCGTGATTCAATTAACAACAGTGGCAAGAGATGGTAAAATGGGGGCAAAACTCACTTAGCAACTGTTTTGCTTAGCAGCAGAAATTTTGGGCTCAGCTGGGGTGTAAGTTGAGGATTTACTTGTAAGGCGTGTAAAAAAAAAAGGGCAGCATTCTGATTTCACGGTGATGGTTGCCATCTTGCTTTTTTTGACCTTATCTTTTCAACACCTCCCTGCATGAGGAGATGAGAAAGGGATTAGTGATCATTTCTCTTACCTATCCTTTTGTTTTGGGACAGGAAGGGACTGTCCTAAGTTTTGCAGAGAGGAAAAGGATAGAGTAAAAATACTTTCATATTTGAAAGGTTAATGTCAGTGGTGGGCTTCAAAAATTTTAGCAAAGGGTTCTCTGCCTGGTGGCTGGGTGGGCGTGGCCATGGTGGGTGTGGCCTAGCCAGCCTCCTGCACCATAGCTGGTGGGGGGTGTTTTTTCCCTCCCCGGGCTCCAGAGGCTTTCCTCGAGCCTCCAGGATGGTGAAAATGGCATCCCCGGGCTCTGGAGGCTCTTTGGAAGCAGGAAATGGGCCCATTTCCGGCCTTCTCGAACTGTCAGGAGGCTGGTTTTTCACCCTTCCCGAGCTTCCGTGCGTGTCCTGCACTTACCTGCATCCAAAATAGGCCACGTGGGGACTCCTGGGAGGGGAGGGGTGGGCGGGGCCAGCCAGGAATTGGATTTGGGCAGGGGTGGGTTTCTACCAGTTTGCACCTATTCGCTAGAACCGGTTGTTAACATTCCAAGCAGTTCAGAGAATCGGTTGTTAGAAGAAATTACTGGCCTAATCCTGTAAGGAAGGCAGGAAGGAAACATTCTGGTGTTGCTTACAGAAACTGCCTCTCTGTTAATCCTTATTACATTCTTGGCAGAACTAGACTTCCTGTCTCTTCACTGGAGTTTTTTTCCCCCTCCTTTGCTGGTACTTTGCTTGTGTGGAGTGACCATTCAAAGTTACAATGGCACTGAAAAAAGTGACCTATGACCATTTTTCACACTTACGACTGTTGCAGCATCCCCATAGTCATGAGAGGCCAGGCAAGGAGAGGCGTGCCTCAATGTGAGTGATATTGAGTAGGCCACACCCAACCAATAACATGACCACCAAACCATGTCCACCCAGTCACATGACTACCAAGCCATGCCCACCATCTAAGCCACGCCCACAGAACCGGTTGTTAAAAATTTGAATCCCAAGCCCTGGATTTGGGGGCTCTCCGAACTACACAGAATCTTAGCTAGGGGCTCTCCCAAACTCCTGTGAACCCCCAGCAACCCACCCCTGATGTTAGTCTTCGAGGTAGTTCTTATAAGAAAACACAACAATGAATTCTAGCTCTAGCTTTATTCTAAAGTTATACTATACTAACAGATTTTTTCAAGTCTGAAAATATTCCTTCCCTCCTTTTCTTTTATTCTCTGGAAAATAAGGAGGGTCCTTTCTGAGATGCTTCTCACACCCCTTTTCCTTCTGTGGGCAGAACAGGTATTCCTCGACTTATGACCACAATTGAGTGCACTTTGGGCACACAACGACAAAAAGATTAGCCATCACTGTCCTATGCCATTCTAGGCAAGTGGCTGTCCAGTCTCTTCTTAAAAGCTTCCAGTGTTGGAGAGCCACAAGTTCTAGTGGAAAGCCATTTCATTTATTGATTGCTCTCACTGTCAGGAAAGTTCTGCCTATTTCCAGGTTGCTTCTCTCCTTGGTTACTTTCCATCCATTTCTTTTTCTTTCAGATGCTTTGGAAAATAGGTTGGCCCCCCTCTTCTTTGTGGTGTCTCCTCAAATATTGGAACATTGCTATCTTGTCACCCCAAGTCCTTCTTTTCATTAAACTAGACATACCCAATTCCTGCAACCGTTCTTCATATGTTTTAGCCTCCAGCTCCCTAATCATCTCTGTTGCTCTTCTCTGTACTCTTTCCAGAGTCTTTGAAGTGTTCCCTTTCCTTGGTGCCCTCAGCTCATGCTGATTTTGCTTAAAGGTTGATCCAGGGCTAAAGGAGACACCTTTTCTTCTGATTGAAGGATGGTTAGAAAGTCCCAACACAGCACCGGGAAGGACTCAGAAAAAGTCAAGCCAAAAACAGACAGAGATTGTGCACACCAAATCCAGATACTAAAAATGCACAATTATGATGGGACTACGGTTTTCTTTATTTGGGGAGTTACGTATTGGTTATTATTAATCAGTCATAATACTTTGTGTGTGTACATGTGCGTGATTCCAGTCTCAGTTTTGGGAACAATACTTGTGACTCTTGTCTGTTTTAGGGGCGCCACCTCTGTGGTTTACAGCTGCGAAGAGAAAGGATCTCAAGTCCAGTATGCTGCCAAAATATTGAAGAAAACGGTAAGTGTAAATCTCTTACTTTCATCACACACATTTTTTTTTACTGGCTTTGTATCCTGCCTTAATTTGTACTAAGATAAGGCAGCATACAGGGTGCTCCTGTGTCTTATTTTCCCCACAATCACTACCATATGAAGTGGACTGACCCAAAATCACCTACTGTACCTGGCTTTCATGCCTAAGGCGGGACTGGAATTCACAGTCTCCTGATGATTGGGCCAAAGTCAGCCAGCTGGCTTTCATGCCTAAGGCGGGACTAGAACTCATAGTCTCCTGATGATTGGCCCAAAATCACCTACCCTGCTTTCATGCCTAAGGCGGGGCTAGAACTCACAGTCTCCTGATGATTGGGCCAAAGTCACACTATGGGCTTTCATGCCTAAGGTGGGACTAGAACTCGGGTCTCCTGACTTCTAGCCTGTGCCTTAACAACTAGACCAAAATGCCCCTCTAGTGCTTTTCTGTGTTCCTTACAAAATAGCCTAGGGGAGAATATGAAAACAGAGGAAAATGGAAGATTTTCTGCAGTGAGGGACAACTGATCTCTCAAGAAATTAGCATAGCATTGTAAAAATAGTGGCAGCTGATCCAATTAGTTGAGAGCAGTTTACTCTGTGTGGCAATATAAGTAACCCCCAACTTATGACCACAATTGGGATCAGAAATCTAGTTGTAAGTCATTGCAGTTATAAGTTGAGGCAACTACGTGACCAGATCTGGGGGTTTTGCCATTTTTCACAGTGGTCGTTAAATGAACCAATAGCTTGGGATTGAAATGAGGGGTCCTTGGTCCATTTTTTTTGCTAGAAACCAGCAAAAATGTCACAAATTGTGGCCAACTGAGGGACATTGCAGCTGGTCACAAAGGCAAGCGAGTTGCCAAGTGCCCAATATGTGGTCTCTGTCAGGGTTCCGGCAATTGCCCTATTTAAATCATGAGTCTCGAGCCAAGCTTCAAAAGAATCCAAAAGATTTATCAGGAGTAACATGTCGGCATTAAGTTCACGGGCTGGGTGTCATCAATCACATTCTCTAATGACGGATTTTCGAGGGCAGAAGATCCAGTAGCCTAGCTATAATCTTTGTAAGATAAGTGTGGAATGTACTTCTGGTTTCTGCTAAACTGCAGTTTCTGCCAAACTCCTCCTTCAGATTTCCACCCACCCTGTTTATGGCAACTCAAAAACAGGCATAGGAATGTTTTACGAGGTGACAGTCTCACGGTAGTAACGCGGTAGTAAAAACTGAATTTCTATTACTGTATTTTCAGGGATAAGCTGATAAACTGAACGACAAAATCATTACCAAAATTGCATCATACGCAAACTGTTAGCGATTTCCAGACATGGCAATTACCTATCTCAGATTATTTCAGAGGGTGTGTGTGTGACATTTTAAATGGCCAGAAGTGTTATTTGCAGGACATAAAGCTCCCATTCCGAGACCATCTTAATTTGTTCCAAATGATTGTAAAATATAAACAAATTAAGTAACTCTCAGCAACATCTGCAGGTAGAAAGGATCAAAGCTCCGCTCCTTTTATGGGCTTGCCTTGCAGTGCTGTATCCGCCATCTTGTCTGTCATGTTTCTCCATTTATGGGACCCTGATTGATCCCCCAGTATTTTCCAATAAAAAGTGCTGCTCCCCTGGCTGGCTGCCGGAATCATTTTTAAAACAAAAATACTAGTTGAAGTTTTCTCAGCCTTGGCAATTTTCAAATGTGTGGACTTCAACTCCCAGAAATCCTCAGGCAGCTGGCTGGAGAATTTTGGGAGTTGAAGTCTTCACATCTGCCAAAGTTAAGAAACGCGGTAGTAAAAACTGAATTTCTATTACTGTATTTTCAGGGATAAGCTGATAAACTGAACGACAAAATCATTACCAAAATCACAAGCAAATATAATTTTCATTTACTTTAGATTCTCTGACAGCAACAGAATTGTTCATCTTCTCCACTCTGGTAATAACTTTTGGCTTGAAAATTGCATCATACGCAAACTGTTAGCGATTTCCAGACATGGCAATTACCTATCTCCCAGAAATGCATTCAGCAAGAGATGGGAAACTATAAACATTTACATCATCCTTAAATTCATTAAAATCATCCTATGATTTTAAAAAAAAACCCACTGAGCCTTAGTCCATGGATAAGTCAAAGTCAATTTTTAAAGTACATATGTACATACATATATTTTACACATATATAAACATTCCAGTTGCAACATTCTGGGTGCTTTAAGCATATAATGATGGAAATGCATACCAAAATAAATAAAATAAGTTGAACCACCCAAAGAGTAGTACAGATAATCCTCAACTTACAACAGTTCGTTTTGTGACCTAAATTACAACAGCACCAACAAAAAGTGACTCATCACCATTTTTCATATTTATGACGGTTGCAGTGTTCCGGGGTCATGAGATCATCTTTTCTGACTTTCTGACAAGCAAAGTCAATGGGGAATCCAGACTCACTTAACAACCTGTTCTGTCCTAGGCCTTCCCAAAAAGCACTAAGTCAATTCTGAGTCCCGGCAAAAACCTCTTTTATTACATTAATGTGAATTTATTTCATTCACAGTCAGCCAATGTCTTGGCAAACAATCTTGCGAACGTGTACTAATAAGCTCAGACCTTTATCAATTAGGGAACGCTGCCCGGTAAATATTTTATTTATGTATTTATTTATTTGATTTATATTGCTGCCTATTCGCCCATGGCGACTCAAGGCGGTTTACACAATGTAAAATCATATTTAAAACAAAAAATAAAAATAAAAACAATAAGAACTAACAAAAAGAATCAAATAAATTAATAAAGTACAATAGAACAAAATTTGGGAAAACAAAAAACAAAACAAAACAAAAAACCAACTCCCCACCCCACCCCAATGACAGCGGGTCAGACTAGCCATCTGATGGGTTCCATCCCTCTCTGGGTTCCGCAGGCCCGTTGGCAAAACCAGGTCTTCAGTGCCTTTCGGAATAGTTTTAACGAGGGGGCCATTCTAATCTCTGAGGGAATGATGTTCCAGAGAGATGGAGCCACCACAGAGAAGAAATAGTTCCATACTCACTGCTGGCGGGGAATGGCTGGGGCATACAGACAAATCTCCGTGAGGCTGGAACAAACAAACGACCGAACGAGCGAGTTGTTTCCTGCAAAAGCCCCCTCCCCTTTTGCTTCTCTTTTAATCCTGATGGGAGGGGCCATTCATCGTCTACCTGTGGCCTTACTCCCACGTCGACCCTGTTAATTGTTCCTTCCTTTTGGCAGCTCTGCCCATGTGCAGGCTGGGAACCAGTTCCAGAAGCTCCCCCGCCTCACTGCTGCCCAAGCCTGAAGGCAGCTGATGACTGCCAGCCTGCCCTGGCCTCATCTCTGCCTCTGACGCAGAGCCCTCGTCCGAGCTTTCCTCAGCCTCCAGGAATGGCCCAGGTTCCTCCCCAACCTCCTCACTACTGTCCGATTCTGCTGCCGGCTCCACCAGCTGCCGGTGGGCCACAACCGTGTTAGTAAGTTAACAACTGCACTGATTCACTTAACAACTGAGGGGAAAATTCACTTAACAAATGTTTCACTTAGCAACAGAAATTTTGGGATCAATTGTGATTGTAAATTGAGGACTATCTGTTAATCTCTCCTGTTCTTCAGAAGTCTATCTCAATGAAATGGTTTTGACGGTCTTGTAGTAATCTTCAGTGGCAGCCCCACCAAGAGTGCATTGTAGTAGTCAAGACACATCCAGATCAAAGCAAGAGCCATTACTGCTAGAGCTTCGAGGTCCAGGAAGGACCAATGCCTTCTACCTGATGACTTAGCAAAAGCTATGAATCTAGGAGACGTCCCCAGGACACAGAACTGCTCCATTTAGGGAACTGCAGATAATCCCTGACTTATGCCCACAATTAGGACGATAATTTCCATTACTTAACAAGGCGATTGTTAAGTGAGCCGCGCCTGATTTTATGACTTTTTTCACGGTTCTTAATTAAATCACTGCAGTTAAGTGAATCATACCAGCCATTAAGCAAATCTGGCTTCCCCATTGAGTTTGCTTGTTGGAAGCAGCTGGGAAGATCTGGAATGGTGATTGTGTGATCCCAGAATGCTGCAACCATCGTAAATATGTGCTGATTGCCAAACGCCGGGATTTAGATCACATGATCATGGGAATGCCATAAGTGTGAGGCCTGTTCATAAGACTCTTTCTTTTTAATGCCATTAGAGCTTCAAAACAATCATTAAACGAATGTTGTAAGTCGGGGTGTCAAACTCGATTTCATTGAGGGCCGCATCAGGGTTGCGTTTGACCTCAGAGGGCTGCGGGGTGGGTGGGCGTGGCCATGGTGGTTGTGGCCAACTCCACATCATTCGTGTCAAGGGCACCATTTTCCCGAGACCAGTGGTGGGATTCAGAATTTTTTACTACTGGTTCTGTGGGTATGGCTTGGTGGGCGTGGTGTGGTTTGGTGGGCGTAGCTTGATTTAATGGGCATGGCAAGGGAAGAATACTGCAAAATCCCCATTCCCTCCCCACCCCACTAACCTGCTTTCCAGCTCCACTCTCCTGTGCAGGGCAACCAAAGAAGACCCAGCCAATCAGCTGGGACTCGGGAGGCAGAGAATAGATGGGGGTGGGGCACATCAGCGGTGGGATTTGATGGTTTTCCAAACTACTCCAAATTTCTGCTACTGATTCTTAGAACTGGTCAGAACCTGCTGAATACCACCTTTGCCTGAGTCCCTCCCTCACATTATAATCTTTCTTCCTCCCTCCCTCTTCCCTCTTCATTTTCCTTTATTCTTTCCTTCTTTTTCCTTCCTTGCTCTCTTCCATTCTTTCCTTCTTTTTTTCTTTATCTTTCCCCTTTCCCTTTCTCCTTTACTGTCCCTTCTTGCATGCTCAAATGCAAAAGGGGAAACATTTCTCCTTTGGTTTTGTTTTTAGTTTGTTTTGCTAGCCCTCTGCCAGCAAAAGCATCCCTCCCCCTGCCCCTGAGCTCCCTTTTCACTGGCAGAGGCACCGCGTCTCCAAGCCAGCCAGAACTAAGCCTTGAGTTTGACACCCCAGTTGTAAATCAAGGACTGTCTGTATGACCTTGGATGATGATTGATGATGATAATAACAATAGCAATAACAACACAAGTAATAACAGTATTAATAGTTTATTACATGTATAGGCCCAATTCTCAATGATTGTAAGCATTTTGCAATTGTTAAACCATTTAAAAACAAAGAACGGTGCAAAAGACACAAAACCAGCATCATATAAAAATAAAGGGGGTTTTCTCTTACTTACAACCATTAGTTTAGTGACCATTTGAAATTACAACATTACTGAAAAAAAGTCCTCAAACTTATGATCACCACAGCATCCCCACAATCACGTGATCCAAATTTGGGCATTTGGTAACCAGCATGATTTACGATGGTTGCAGTGTTTTGGAGTCGTGTGATCACTGTTTGCAATTTTCCCAGCCAGGGAAATTTAATGAGTAAAGCCAGGTTCGTTTAATGGCCTCCTGGTTCATTTAACAATCGTAGTGATTCATTTTAACAAGCATTGCAAGAAAGTTATAGAAAGAAATACAGCTCATCAGTCTGAAATCCGCACTGCATATCAGACATTAATACAATCCAGCAAGTCCAGAAGTATTTCACAAGAAGAGTACTCCACTCCTCTGCTTGCAACAGAATACCCTATATCACCAGGTTTGAGATTTTGGGCTTGGACAACCTTGAACTACGCCACCTACGGTTAGACTTAAGCATAGCACACAAAATTATCTGCTACAATGTCCTACCAATCAAAGACTACTTCAGCTTCAACCACAACAATACAAGAGCACACAGCAGATACAAACTCAATGTAAACCGCTTCAAACTTGATTGCAGAATGTACGACTTCAGCAACAGAGTGGTCAATGCCTGGAATTCAGTACCTGACTCTGTTGCTACATCCTCTAACCCCCACTCCTTTAACCTCAAACTAACCACTATTGATCTCACCCCGTTCCTAAGAGGTCTGTAAGGGGCGTGCATAAGTGCACCATTGTGCCTATTGTCCCTGTCCTATTGTCCCCATTTATTCGTATCTATTTCTTGTATTCTTACTCATGTTTATATTGTACTTATATCTATTATCTTGTAACTTTATTTTATTTTATTTATTTATTTATTTGACAAATAAATAAATAAAATAAAATAAAGTTCATAAAATCAGGCACGGTTCACTGAACACCTGTCTTGCTTAGCAATGGAAATTCTGGTCTTAATTTTGGTTGTAAATTGAGGACTTCTTTTATTCTATAGTTGCATACCATCAGCATCTTCATGGTACTTCATTGCAAGCCCACAAATGAGTTTGGGAATATGATGGCTGCAAAAGCCTACATGGAGGCCAGGTGGGGAAAAAGTCAAAATTGAATTCATAACCTCACAATCACAACCATCATTTTGACTTTTAGACACCCCCTCACCCACCACAGGCTCTGTGTAAATTCTCCAGGATAGTCTGGCTTCAAATGTCATTTTAAAGCAACCAAATCTTATTATACTAAATTAATTAGCACAAGAGAAGCACATGTTTACAACAGAAATAACAGAATTATATTCCGTTAATGGAATAACTTCAGACTTAATACTTTAAAAAAAAAAGATTAAAAGGGCCTGGCAGATTATATTCGAAATGAATGTTGCTTATATTGCTCAAAAAACTTCTTTCTTGCTCTCTTACTGGAGAGAGAAGCTTAATTCACATGTTGATAAACCAGCAATCCATTCTGTAGATCATTTTTAGATTTTTTTTTTCTTCCAATGTTTGCAGGTGACTGACCCAACCTTTTGGCTTCCAAAATCCAGAGTTCTCAGTATCTTATTAAATTACAAATAATGGAAATATAGTACTATAGAGAATCACAGACGTGACCCTGGAAAATGTACATGATAGCGGTACATGATTTAATCCCAGGACAGAAATAGAACATTAGAAACAAATTTAAAGTGACTCTGCCTTAACCTTGTAGAAGGAAGAAAGAAAAGGGGAAATCCTGCCAGGTTTCCAAAGATTCCGTTATGACCAGTAGTCCTCATTTAACAACCGATCACTTAGTGACTGTTTGAAATTACGACGGCCTTGTAAAAAGGTGCTATAAGGCCACTAAAGTGCTTCCGACTTTTGCAGAATGTTGCACCCCTCCCCCACACACTTGCAGTTCCATGCTCACAATCAGAGCGTCACACTTACCACCAATTGGCAAGTGCCCCACAATCACGTGATCACTATTTGCAATTTTCTCTGCTGGCTTCCCTAAAAAGTCAATGGGGAAACCAGCGGGAAAGGTTGCAAGCTGATGGGGCCTGCCAAGAGGACCCCCTTTCATCTTTTGGAACTAGCTGAAAGTGGTCCCTGCCAATCTATTTATTTATTTATTATTTATTTATTTATTTATTTATTCGTACTTCTATACCGCTCCCTCTCCCAAAAAGGGACTCAAGGCGGTGTACACTCAACAAACAAGGTAATACAGAAAACAGAAGCGAAAACAGGTAAATAATCAAGATGGCCAAGAATCACCCCTATAAAATTACAAAATATAAACCCCAATGATCTTATTTGGCTATGCCTGCTTGGATCTCAGCAGCCAAAATCCGAGCAGATATGAAGCTCAAAATCCCTCTTGAGAGCTGAATGGAAGGATGCAGAGAAATTTCTTACCAGGTATTTAGGAGCTGAGGACTTGGCAGCACAAGAAAACAAGAGCCAAGGTGTCAGATCCGTGTATCTGCCATTCTTCAATGGAAGAGGGAGGGGGGGAGTTGGTACAAGTAATCCTTTTTGATGTAACCTGAATATCATAAGTCTTGTATTGAATCTGTATAAGTTGCACATGATATATGTGCTGTCCAGCTAGTGTATGGGAATTGGATAGTTAGGTAGCAGTTGTGAGCTGTCCCCTTAAGGGAATGCATCATGGTAAATGTAGTTAAAGGCATCCTGGAAAATGTAGTTCATGTCACGTGGCCACATCTGTAATCCCGATTGGTCACTAATTTGACCCTTGATAGGTTGGGGGAATTTTCCTCACTTTTGCCTGAATTCTCTGACTCATGGCAGCTGCTTTCTATCGCTACGAGATGGGTTAGGAGATAACCATCTTTTACCCACAAATCAGATATGCAAAGGAATTGGACATAAAGAAGAACTTCGTCACAAATGTGAGTCATGAAGATACCTGATGAACCAATAATAAATACTTTGTATTGATGTTTCGTTGAGTTGATCTGTTTGCATCTGTACAGCTTACAAATCCACCACTGTACAGAATACAGAAAAATATACAAGTGGGGACTGGAGCCCAGATGCCTGGAAACCTGTCACCTCTTGGAGAGAGAGCAAGAGGAGAAGGGGCCATAAAAATTCCAGCTCCAAAAGAAACTTCCTGGGAAACTTTTCTCAACTACCTTCCCAGAAAACCAGTAGCGGAAATTAACATGTTGCTTCTGTGTATTGATGAAATCCACATCAGACTAAGGGGTGGGGTTCTAACTCCCTTTACCTATGCTGCATGCTTGGAGGCATATTAGACCCTGCTTTGACTAGTACCTGGATAACTTCATTTTCACAATAAAGAATTCCTTTTGAAATACCCAACTTTCAGAAGTTCATTCTTATCATGTGAAGGGGAGGGAGTCTGGGCCTCACACAAGGACTTAATAGCCGACAATCAACACCCCAAACAACAAATAAACAGCCACACACAACCAGGCACCACATAAATACTATGTATAAAATAGCCCACATTCCAGGAGGAATGGGCTCCAGCACCAGTCTGCAAGCTCAGAAGACTAAAACCAAAGGTGCTTTTTTTTTTTTTCATGAGGCAACTGGACTTCCTTGTTTTTTACTTTTGAAGATGTTTCACTTCTCATCCAAGAAGCTTCTTCAGCTCTGACACAGGATAGTGGGGAATGGAAGACACACATCCTGCCAGAGCTGAAGAAGCTTCTTAGATGAGAAGCAAAACATCTTCAAAAGAAAAAACAAGAAAGTCCAGTTGCCTCCTGAAATAAAAAAAAACATCTTTGGGGCAACCATGACCTGGATGACTGATAATCTCTACAGACAGAAGACTGAACCTCTAGTCCTGGTAACCAGCCCAGATAATACAATATTTTCCTGGGAGACATATATATATATATTTGCCTTCATTTGATGCAGAGAAAGCCCCCAGCACCATGCCTGTTTGAACTTCCGCAACTGAAATCATGCACGTTCCTCAAAATTCCTCTTGCCTCACTTTTATGGAGAGCCACACACAGAGACCGGAAGAGAAGGGTTTTAAGCAGAGGTGGTATTCAGCAGGTTCTGACCAATTCTGGAGAACCGGTAGCAGAAATTTTGAGTAGTTCTGAGAATCGGTAAATCCCACCTCTGACTGGCCCCAGCCCCATCTCTTCTCTGCCTCTCAGAAGGATCAGCTGGGTCTTCTTTGGTTGCCCTGCACAGGAGAACGGAACTGAAAAGCAGGTTAGTGGGGTGGGGAGGGAATGGGGATTTTGCAGTATCCTTCCCCTGCCATGCCCACTGAGCCACGCCCACAGAGAGTGGTAGTAAAAAAATTTGAATCCCACCACTGATTTTAAGCGCCATACATGCTATAAGCATCCCTCCCTCCCTGCAACTCCGTAAGCACAGAGAAGGATTCTGTTTACTTAATGACCCATGAGATCACTTAATGACTGCAACAGGGATTGTGGTCATTGAGCCAAGCAGTCACATAGGCATCTTGCTTAATGAGCTCTTTGCTCTGCAACCAAAAGTCGTGGGTTTTTCTTAGCTGTTGTTAGCTCTTAAGGTAGGCCAGATCAGGAAACAATAACATATTAGAACTCTACTTCTATTTTTAGATCTACACAGATAATTCTCGCTTAATGACCCCAATTGGGACAATGAACCAATTCTTCCAAACGGGTGTTTTTGGCCAGAAACCAGCAAAACTCGCAAATCGTGGAACTCTAGTGTGTTAGGCTATATAGATATCCTCACTTAATAACCACAATTGTCCCAATTGTGGTCTTTAATTGGGGACTACCTGTATAGTCTAAGTCAGGGGTAGGGAACCTTGGCTTTTTTATCACTTATGGACTTCAACTCCCAGAATTCCTGAGTGAGCCATAAAAGGTTCCCCATCCCTGGCCTACTGGTTTTTCAGTTGTGGGGGAAATCAATTTTTGACTGGAATGGGATTGTTTGATATACAAATGTAGGACATATAAAGAATATATAAAGAATATGTCCTACATTTGTATATTAAACAGTCCCATTCCAGTCAAAAATAGATTTCCCCCACAACTGAAAAACCAGTAGGCCAGGGATGGGGAACCTTTTATGGCTTACTCAGGGATTCCGGGAGTTGAAGTCCATAAGTGATAAAAGAGCCAAGGTTCCCTACCCCTGGTCTAAGTCATAACATGCTCTCTTGAGTTCTAACATGCTTTCTGTTTCCTGACCTGGCCTACCTCAAGGGGCTGATAACAGCTAAGAACAATGCATGATGGTTAAAAGGAACATCTAAACATCTAAAATGAACGTGATAGCAGTGTTCCAATATCTCAGGGCTGCCCCAAAGAAGAGGGGAGTCAAACTATTCTCCAAAGCACTTGAAGGCAGAGCAAGAAGCAATGGGGGAAACTAATCAAGGAGAGAAGCAACCTAGAACTAAGGAGAAATTTCCTGACGGTGAGAACAACTAATCAGTGGAACAACTTGCCTCCAGAAGTTGTAATTTCTCCAACACTGGAAATTTTTAAAAAGATGTTGGATAACCATTTGTCTGAAGTGGTGTAGGGTTTCCTGCTTAGGCAGGGGGTTGGACTAGAAGATCTCCAAGGTCCCTTCCAACTCTGTTATTCTATTCTATCTTTGGGGAGGTATCGAAAAAGTCAAGATGGCAGCCAAAACTGATTGAAACCCATTCTTCTTTCGATAGTGGTTGAACCTACCAGCTTGACCTTTTCGATTCCTCCCCTGATCTTTAACGCAAAGAGAAAGATCTCAAAGTCGTATTACAAGTAGTCCTCAACTTAACAACAGTCCATTTAGTGACCAAAGTTACAGTGTCACTGAAAAAAAGTGACTTATGACCATTCTTCACACTTATGACTACTGCAGTATCCCCATGGTCACATGTTCAAAATTCAGATGCTTGAGAACTGACTGATATTTATGATGGTTGCAGCGTCCTCATAGTCACGTGACCAAGATTTGGATACTTGGCAACTGACTCATATTTATGACAGTTGCAGTGTTCCCCAGGTCATGTTTCCGTGTTTTGCGACTTTCTGACAAGCAAAGTCAACGGGGAAGCCGGATTCACTTAACAACAATTTGTCTAATTTTGCGACTTTCTGACAAGCAAAGTTAGTGGGGAAGCCAGATTCACTTAACAAGTGTGTTACTAATGTGAAAACTGCTGTGATTCAATTAACAACTGTGGCAAGAAAGATTGTAAAATGGGGCAAAATTCACTGTTTTGTTGCTTAGCAACAGAAACTTTGAGGTCAATTGTGGTTGTAAATTGAGGCCTAGCTGTATTTACTGTTCAGTAATGCTAATATAATAGCCAATGGTGAAGGCAAAGGTCAGAATCTGGGAGGCTATGAGTTCTAGTCTGGCCTTAAAAGCACAAAGCCAGCTGGGTGTCTCTGGGCCAGTCATTTTCTCTCAGCCCTAGGAAGGAGGCAATGGCAAAATAATTTCTGAAAAACCTTGCCAAAAAAAACTGCAGGGACTTGCCCAGATAGTCTTCCTTTTCCTCAACCCTAGCATAACCCAGCACAGGTAGTCCTTGACTTACAACAGTTCATTTAGTGACCGTTCAAAGTTACAACATCACTGAAAAAAGTGATTTATGCCACTTGTCACACTTATGACCGTTGCAGCATCTTCATGGTGACTGAGATTTGGACACTTGGCAACTGACTCATATTTATGACGGTTGCAGTGTGCCCAGATCATGTGAACGCGCTTTGCGACTTTCTGACAAAGTCAGTGGGGAAGCCAGGTTCACTGAACAACCGGGTTATTATTAACAACAACTGCAATGTTTCACTTAACGACTATGGCCAGAAAAGTCATAAAACGGTGAAACTCACTTCACAAATGTCTCACATAGCCACATAAATGTTGGGCTCAATTATGGTCGTAATTTGAGGACCACCTGTGTAACAACATTATTGTAAATGTTATTCTTTGCAGATTGACAAGAAAATTGTCAGAACTGAAATTGGAGTTTTGCTGAGGCTTTCCCATCCAAATATTGTAAGTAACCGATCTCTGTAGTATTTAAAATGCTTAGCTTGCATTGATAATCACCTTTGGTTTGCTTATGTGACACCTTGCGGGTTTTTTCCATCCATCTCCTGATTTCCTGTTGCCGAGCGTCCAAAATACAGTCATGTGACTGTTGGAAAGTCCAGCTGTGAGAACTTCAAATCTGGGTCATAAGTGACCCTGGGGAGGTCCGTCACAACTCTGAACGGTCACTAAGCTGTAGTCCCGACAGTTGCTTTATTCTTTCCTCAAAAAGAGCTGCTTCAGCCACTGTCTCTTTTTGGGTTTAGATAACATTCATTGTCATGTTTTCCTGTGGGCACAGTGGCACACATTAAAAATGAAATTCTGTTACCTGCTTTCCAAAGTGTATACATACATAACACACATATGTACATGCTATATACATACATACATATACAGACCCATACATATAAATATATGCAGGAGTGGGATCGGACCGGTGTAACTACCGGTTTGGTGGCTATGTGTCACGCATGCATGCGTGCTTCATGCACATGTGTACCAGACGCGCACATGCAATTAACAAACTGCTGAGCTACCTGGACAGCTGAACAGTGCTGTGCTTGGGCGCGCAGCATTTAAAAAAACCCTTTTTTCCTGCTTTTTCAACCGCAGCTATGCCGGCAAAGCAGCGGAGATTGAAAAAGCAGGAAATAAAGGACAGGTAAGAGCCCAGGCGGGCCAAACAGCAGCAGACACAGAACCGGTTCTGTGTCTGCTGCTCTTCAGAGCTACTGGTTCTACAGAGCCGGGCAGAACCGGTAGAATCCCACCTTTGTATACATACATACATACATACATACATACATACTATATATATTGATCACTGTCCATCTTTTACACCACTTGCTCTCTAAAGTGCAGTGTCCCTCTTCAGTCCAAGAGACCATAACCTTCCTATATTATGGCTTTATTAAATTGGCATTTCTATTACCAATTCCCTTCTTAATGATTCCGAACATGGAATCCTTTTTAATACATTGCAAGCCACCCAGAGTCACATGACAGCAAGATGGGCAGCAAATAAATGTAATCAATAAATAAAATACAGCTGTTGCACTCTGAATTTTCATTTAGATGCCCACTATAACACCAAGATCATGATTACTCTGTCTGCTGTCTGTCTTATCTATCTGTCTCCATCTATCTATTTATCTATATCATCTAGTTAGCTATCCATCCATCATCAATTCTATGTCTGTCTGTCTATCTGTCTGTCTGTCTGTCTGTCTGTCTGTCTATCTATCTATCTATCTATCTATCTATCTATCTATCTATCTATCTATCTATCTATCTATCTATCTATCTTCTATCATCAGATAGATACATCATCTGATACATCATTAATGTATCATCAGATAGATACATCATCTATTTTTCTAACAATCATTTATCTTCTATCATCTTTTTAACCATCTCTCTCTCTCTCTCCCTCTCTCCCTCCCCCTCCCTCTTCTTTAGCAAAATGATTGATTCTATGCAAGGCTCCTGAGAATATATCAAACACTATGAATTTCTTTCTCCTACATAGTTTGCGATCTACCGTAGCTTCTTGCACGAACAATAAAATCTCAGCTTTTCTTCGTTTTTTGTTTTTTTTTTAAATCAAGGTTGTTTTTTCTTCTCTGTACAAATTTCTTTGTTTGTTCAAAGTTCCATTGAAAAAAGAGAGAAGATGAGAAATTTCATTGTTTACCCTGGCAAGGTGTAACTTTCCCTTCTGCTGCCAGTGTTCAGCTGATAGGAAGTGATAATAGGATTGCAAACTTTTGAAGTTAATAAGAAAAAGATTGCAGGGCCATGTATTAGAAGGAAGCATTAAGCCTCTTCCTGGTGTGACTGGTATTGTAGGATCACTGAATGAAGCACCCTGAGCTGGGAAAGTAATGATTAAAGTGGTATGAAATTCATAGTGTCACTAACATCTTAAGAAACTATTATGGAACAATTTTCTGGGAGGGAGTAAGCGTTAGCTAGAAAGAAAAAAATTGAAAGGCGGTTGCAAATATTTCCCTCTCCCCTAACAGACTCTGGGTGTTAGCTTCATTGTATTGTCATAAAGAATACAAAAAGCTTTGATTTCAGGTTGCCTGGACAGCTGGGAATCTTTCAATAATCTTGTGATTTTCTTCCTTTGTTGCTAAGCTTAAGCCTCAAAAAATTAAACATTTTGACATCTGTTTAGTATATTTAGGTCAAATGTATAATATTCATGTATATTTATAATAAATACAAAAATTATGATATATTTACTGGCTAAAAACTCATCAAAATTGCTTCCAGGCAACATTTAAAAAAAATGGTTTATGCCTTCCATTGATTTTTGAGTTGCATTTATACAGTGTGTATAGTGCTTCCTAGAAGATGTGTGTATGGCTGTTGGTTTCAGTTGTGCTGCAGAGGTGGTATTCAGCAGGTTCTGACCAGTTCTGGAGAACCAGTAGTGGAAATTTTGGGTAGTTCGGAGAACCGGTAAATCCCACCTCTGACTGGCCCTGCCCCCATCTATTCTCTGCCTCCCATTGAGTCCCAGCTGATTGGCTGGGTCTTCTTTGATTGCCCTGCACAGGAGAACGGAGCTGGAAAGCAGGTTAGTGGGGTAGGGAGGGAATGGGATTTTGCAGTAACCTTCCCGCAGGAGTGGGAAGGGAATGGGATTTTGCAGTATCCTTCCCCTGCTACACCCACCAAGCCATGCCCACCAAGCCACACACACAGAACCAGTAGTAAGAAAATTTGAATCCCACCACTCTTGTACTGAGTCTTTTTTTTCCTCATAACACAGTACATTGTTCTTTCCAACCAACAATGATCCACAGCTGATGCTTTGATTGATGGATTACAGGTAGACCTCGACTTAACAATCATAATTGAACCCCAAATTTCTGGTTGCTAAGCAAGGCCGTGATTTCTGCCCCATTTTATCGCCGTTTTTGCCATAGTTGTTAAGTGAATCATTGCAGTTCTTAAGTGAGTCGTGTGGTCGTTAAATGAATCCGGCTCCCCTTCCACCCCACCCCATTGTCAAAAGCCGAAAGCCAGCTGGGAAAGTTACAGATGATGATCACATGACCCCAGGGAACAATGCAACTGTCATAAATACAGGCCAGTTGTCAAACGCCTGAATTTTGATCACATGACCATGGGGATGCTGCAAAGGTCATAAGTCATTATTTTCAATGCTGTTGTAATTTTTAACAGTCACTAAGCAAATGGTTGCAGCTCAAGGATTAGCTCTCAAGTTGGTGTCGACTCCTAAATTTATAAATTTATCTTTCCTCAACCTGGCCTATCACAGCATATTTTGTGGCTTCTCCTCCTTTTGTTCTCTTTCCTTCCAACTTTCCCAGAATTAGAGCCTCCACTAAGGAGCTGAGTCTTTGCTTAAGGCATCCATCTGTATATATATGAAAGCGAAATACCACTCATGCATCATCACAAAATCTCCAGAACCGTAAAGCCTACAAATTTGAAATTTGGCACATATGTTTCTCTTGGCTTCTAGGTGCTCACTAAGAAAGGATTCTTTGAAATGACCATCATCAGAACATTAGTATTTCCTATATTATTATTATTAACACGCTTTGATGCTAAGGAGTTCTACTCCCCCTCCCCACCTGAAAAGAAATGTGTTCCAAATGCAAAACACAAGCAGAGGAGAGGAGTTTCAGTTTTAGTTTCACAGCACCAACCAGCCTTAGTACAGAACAGTTGAGCTAAGCCACGCCCAGGCTCCTTGCTGTTTCCTTGCTCACACAGCAAATACTGTTTCAGTTTCCAAACCGCCCTCAACTCTCTCACACACTGACAGGATGCTAGCCAGATGAATACTGAGGGATGCTGGTAGGCAGAGGCATAATTTTTTTTCTCCTTATTTTCAGTGGTGGGATTCAAATTTTTTTACAACCGGTTCTGTGGGCATGGCTTGGTGGGCATGGCAGGGGAAGGATAGTGTAAAATCTCCAGTCAGAAGTGGGATTTTCCAATTCTCTGAACTACTCAAAATTTCCTCTACCGATTCTCCAAAGCTGGTCAGAACCTGCTAAATACCACCTCTGCTTATTTTCCTCTCCAAAAACTAAGCCCGATCATATAGTTTCGTAGTGAAGCATGGATATAGAACTAGTAGAACAATAATTTTGTCATCTGTGCCATGAGTGAGACCTCTGAATTGATTTGTTTGATGATCCATTTATTTTAGCCTCTCCGTAATAGCTCTCTAAAGGCAACATTCAAAAGCATCAGTCCTCTTCCTATTCTGCTTCTTCAGAATCCAATTTTTGCTTCCATAGTGGATGACAGTGAATAGTATTGCTTGCTTTAGGTGTTTTCAGGTAGTCCTCGGCTTACGACCATTATGGAGCACAGATTTTTCTGTCATATACAGTATCATGACTGTTGTAAGTCAAGTGAGCCATGTGACTGACTTGTTTTTATGTATGTCTCTGTGTGTGTGTATGTATGTATATACACATACACATACATAAACACACACATAAACATACATACATACGTACATACATACATACATACATACATAAAATCAGCTCGATATATATATATCTATATATGCAAAGGTCATTAAGTGAATGCAGTGATCATAAAGCAAACACAACAGTCATTAAGCAAACATTGTGGTCTCCCATGCAATCATTCTCCTAAACAGATAATTCCCATAGCACTCTCCTATGCCTAAGGATATCTAACCATGTAGTAGGACTGTATTACTATTACCCTTCTCATTTTTCCTATTACCTACTCCTGTTTGTATCTTATGATTTATCATTATGTTGCTTATATCAGGGGTGAGTTTCTACTAGTTCGCACCTATTCGCTAGAACCAGTTGTTAACATTCTAAGCAGTTCAGAGAACCAGTTGTTAGAAGAAATTACTGGCCCAATCCTGTAAGGAAGGCAGAAAGGAAACATTCTGGTGTTGCTTACAGAAATTGCCTCTCCGTTAACCCTTATTACATTCTTGGCAGGACTAGACTTCCTGTCTCAGGAACTTCTCTGGAGTTTTTTCCCCCTCCTTTGCTGGTACTTTGCTTGTGTGGAGTGACCATTCAAAGTTACAGTGGCAACTGAAAAAAGTGACTTATGACCATTTTCACACTTATGACTGTTGCAGCATCCCCACAATCATGAGAGTCCAGGCGAGGAGATGTGTGCCTCGATGTGCATGATATTGAGTTGGCCACACCCAGCCAAGAACATGACCACCAAGCCACGTCCACCCAGTCACATGACCACCAAGCCATGCCTACCACCTAAGCCACACCCACAAAACCGGTTATTAAAAATTTTGAATCCCACCCCTGGCTTATATGTACACTGAGAGTTTATTGAGACAAATTCCTTATGTGTCCAATCACACTTGGCCAATAAAGAACTATTCTATTCTATTCTATTCTATTCTATTCTATTCTATTCTATTCTATTCTATTCTATTCTATTCTATTCTATTCCATTCCATTCCATTCCATTCTACTCTATTCCAAACACATTATCAGAAATTGACTTGATTGCCAAAACCCAAAGTGAGATCTCTTGTTCGCAGGGGAACAACAATCAAACTTTGAATCTAAGTACATTTTTGAGGAGTATGTTGTAACTTTAAATGGTTGCTAAGTAAATTGTCGTATGTCGAGGACTACCTACAAACTTCCTGGGCTGTATATAGACCTTCACTTAGTTTTCCACAATGCCCTTAACTTTATTTCTTGCAGTGGCTCTCACACATCATTGTTCTGGGTCAGAGCAGAGATTCCATCAAAGGACATATTATTTCCTAATTAGAAAGACACAGCTGGCAATTCAGTTTGGACTTTTTAATATAAATTAGCACTTTCTTTAAAAAAAAATCAAATCAGAGCAGCTTATGTGTCTGAATCATTATTGGTGAGAAAATTACGCAATTTGCATCTGAATGAAAACTGATCTAATATCAGCTTTTTGCAGCAAAATTCCCAAAATAAAACTGAATCATCATTTTAAATTCCCAGCTCTCCAAATGTGCCAGGTTACAAAGAACATCTGAGAAAAAAGGGGAAAAAACTGTTAGGGAAAATTGTTTGCAAAAGAGAAAAAAAAAAGGCAAACATAATACAGTATATATAAGGCTAATAGAACAGAACAGAATAGAATTCTTTATTGGCCAAGTGTGATTGGACACACAAGGAAATTGTCCCCAGTACATAAGCTCTCAATGTCCATACAAGCAACAAGTGATAAATCATGATTATAATCATGAAAATACATCTTATCTTATATTTAGAGAAAGTGTATTACATATAGCCCTTCACTTACAACCATTTTAGTGACTGTTTGAAGTACTATGGCACGGAAAAAAATGATGTATGACCAGTCCTCGTACTTATGACTGTCACAGCATCTTCACAGTCACATGATCAAAATTCGTGTGCTTGGCAATTGGCATGCATTTATTCCTGAGGTCATGAAATTGTTATTTACAATCTTCCCAGCAGGCTTCCAACAAGCAAAGCCAATGGGGAAATCTGCATTTGCTTAACAATTCCTTGTTTTACTTAACAATTGCAGTGATTCACTTAACACCCATGCCCAAAAAGCAGGTGCGACTCACTTAACAACCAACTTGCTTAACAATAGAAAATGTGGTCCCCATTGTGATTATTAAGTTGAGGCTGACCTGTACTACGGATAGAGATTTTAGTGTGGTTTTGAAAATATACTTAATTTCAACCCAAAGGGCACAATGAACTTGCAAAATTGATAAACCTCAATTAAAAGATTTGCTAACCTCTAATGTGGATGCATATAAAGTCATAAAATCAAGCAGATTGAAGTTTCTTTCCGCATGATATCTTTGAATGGACAGTTGTCAGTGGTGTCTGGGCATGCAAAAGTGTGAATATTCGGAATTTCCATTGCTTTTTCCTCATTTTTGCAAAGCTTTTAGATCAAAGTTATTCATCCTTCTTTATTTCTTCTCACTTGCTTTTAGATCAAACTCAAAGACATCTTCGAAACCCCCACAGAGATCACGCTGATCCTTGAGTTGGTGACAGGTGGTGAGCTGTTTGACAGGTAACACAGGAGAAACCTTGGCTTAATTGGCAGATTCTTAATTAAGGATGACTAATTGAACAAAGGAAAGGAGAGTAATTTGTTACCATGGGGAAAAAATGTGTGGGACGCAGGAAAGATGCTTGGTTTAATTCACAACCAATCTCTAAACTCTAATTCCCTTAGCTTGCCTTCTACCCTGTTGCTTTCTGGCTTCAGCTCTTGCTGAAAATGGAGATAGTTAATTTTTTTATATAGAATCGATGGACATAAATGTGCCTGCGCCAGCAAGTCTTCCTTGATTGATCTTACTTTAATTTGTTTAAGATTTTTTTTTTTAGTTTTTTTACCTGCAGAGCTAAGGGGGAAATGACCAGTTGCAAATGGAAATGCGTAATTCCAGCGTTGTGTGTGTTTTCAAATAGCTTGTAGCATCACCTACAACCTAAAGTCCTTCCTGGAAAATAAATACAATGGGTGGCCATGACCCATTGGGATGGGGAATTAATCATGATATTTGAGAATGGCCATTGCAAGCCAGGCATGAAATGAAAATATGAAATGGATGGCATTAAGAGGACTAGAATTAGCCAGTGATGTCAAGGGAAAAAAGCCAAGTCACTGAGTAATTCCATAAGAAGCCAGATAAATTTCCATGAACATCTACTCATTACTAGAGATTAAGAGTAATTAACAATAGTAATCACTAGGATATGTGTTAAGAAAGTTTTTTCCCCCTTCACGCCTGGTTTTGGCTGATTTTGAAAAGCTAATCGGGATCAACCCTGGTTAGTTGTGGACAGAGACCACCAGGAAATCAGGGCTCTAGGGAATTTGAAAAAAAATACCCTGCAAAGCAAATGTTGCCCCTCTTTTCCAAATAAATTCCCTCCCTCCTGTTTTTTATGAATATTTAACTTGGGGGGCGGGGGGGGGGGTGGCATAAAAAAATCAAGACACAACTAAAGCCCCCATCCTCTTTTTAAATGTGTGATGCTGTTAGCCCTTTGAGGTAGTGGTAGTGCAGAGAAGAAGCACAACAATAAATATTAACTCTACCTTTATTGTAAGGTTGTGTTAATAGAATCTTGCAAATCTAAAAATATTTCTCCCTTCCTTTCCTTTTACACTCCAAAAAAACAGAAGGGTCCTTTCTGAGAAGCTTTCCATGCCCTTCCTCTATCTGTGGGCTGAGATATCTTTGCTATGTTGGTTATCTAGGCTGCAGCTTTTTCTTCTCTCTTTCAGTGCCTTTTCCTTCTCTCTCACAATGCCTTTCCCCTCTGTTTCACAATGCCTTTTGCCCCTAAGACTTTCCGTTCTGTCTCCCAAGATTTTCCTTCTGTCCCCCAAGGCCTTTCCTTCTGTCTCCCCAGGTCTTTTCCTTCTTCCCCCAAGATCTTCCCTTCTGTCTCCCAAGGCCTTTTCCTTCTTCCCCTAATACCTTTCCTTCTGTCTCCCAAGGCCTTTTCCTTCTGCCCCCAAGACCTTCCCTTCTGTCTCCCAAGGTTTTCTCTGCCATCTCCCAAGGCCTATAGAGGTTCTCCCACATACAGGAAGAATAAGAAATAAAGGGGACCACTTCTTTCAAAACGTTGTTCATTGGCATTTTTTTTTCTTAAAAAAAGACTTTTGAATTGAACAGATTGCTCTATTAAACTATACAGTCCTGGGACAGAGAATCAGGGAGGAGGCAATGTGTGAATGGTTGCCTAGCAACCCTTGTGATTCTCCCTTTTGCATCCACCACTGAAGAGGAGTTGCACCAGTTGCCTAGCAACCAGCCATTCCTGCCCACTCTGCTGCAAAGCTTCCCAGCCTCCTCCTCCTTGTATCACATATTAAAGCAGCAGAAAAGAAACTAGTACACCCACAGGCTTATTTATTTTTAAGTATCCACCCCCCCACCCCCCCAAGCAGATTTACAGGCTGGCAGCAAGGCTGGCTGTGCAGAGTGAAGGTATATATATATTTAAATATATATATATATATATATATATATATATTTAAATATATATATATATATTTAAAACAAAAAAACAAAAAAACTGTATGCTGTTTCTTCTCTGCAGGATTGTGGAGAGGGGATTTTACAGCGAAAGGGATGCAGCTCATGTGGTGAAACAGATCTTGGAAGCTGTCTCCGTAAGCCATTTGAACGTTTTCCTTCCTTTTTCTGGATTCCGTGTCCTTGCATCTGTTTTGGAGGGTAGAATTCTGGTTGCCAAGGAAACGGAAATATAAATTTTGCCACCTTTCCAAGGCCCCTTTTCTGTTCACTGGAATTTCGTAGGCAGACACACAATCGAGGTCCCTGCTTTTCATGGATCTATGCAAGAGTGCCTCTCCGATGGTGGGAGGTTTGTGCGTGTGTACTTCATTTGTTTTTTTTTTGAAGTTGTGACTTCATTTTTTCCAATGTTCAATTCATATTATCTTTGAAAGCTCCCCTTGTCAGAGCAACTTATGGACACCAGCACATACAGTTGGTAGTAATAATAATAAACAGTGGACATTCCACTAGCTGGGGATAGAATAGGGTCTCCAACCTTGGACTTGTGGACTTCAACTCCCAGAATTCCTCAGACAGCAAAGTTGGCTGAGGAACTCTGGGAGTTGAAGTCCACAAGTCTTAAAGTGGCCAAGGTTGGAGACCCCTGGAATAGAGGATAGCAGAATAGAGGAGAAAGAACGGGAGAAAATCACAAAATATAAAGACTTGCAAAGAAAAGTAGAACAACTGGGGCAAAAGAAAACAAAGATAGCCCCAATAATAGCTCCAATAATTGGCGCCGAAAGAAAGGGAGAGATGCAGAGAAAAAGGAAGTAAAGATGAAAAAGGCAGCTGGGAATCCTCTACATCAGTATTTCTCAGCCTCAGAAATTCCCTGGTGGGGAATTCTGGGAGTTGAAGTCCACACATCTTAAAACTTGCTGAGGTTAAGAAATGCTCTTCTGCATGAGGTAGAATACAGTTTCTGTGAATCCCAGTTTGCAGCGGTTAGAGATCGTGAAAATCATCTGTTCAGCCAACTGTCCTCTAGTCAAAATATCTAAAATTATTGACATTCTATTCATACAGTATATACTGATATGCACAATATTTTTATTGTAGTTGCACAGGGCTGATTGAGCGAGTAGGAGCTCCGTATGCAGGGGTGAATATTTTCTCCCCTCAGACCACCAGCGATCTCTTCAATAACTAAAAATGAAGAATAAATTTCCCACCAAATCGAGTCCCTCTTCTGTCAAATCCTGGAACTTTCTGTGACCCCATTACAAGTAGTCCTCATTTTGCAAATGCTCATTTAGTGACTGTTCAAAATTACCATGGCTCTGAAAAAAAGAGATTTATGAACTTGTCTCAAAAAGTAACAACACTCTGTGACGGCATTCTGGACACATGACCACAAAATTTCTTCGGACAGCGATGGCTCAGTGGCCTTGAAAAGGACATGAGCACTGTCCCCTAAAGTCCATAACGATTAGCGGAGCAAAATCTGCAGGGATTCTTCCTCATACTTATGACCGTTGCAGCATCCCCACACATGATCAAAATTTGAGTGCTTGGCATCCAGCATGGTTGCAGCATCCCGGGGTCATGTGATTGCCATTTGTGACCTTCCCAGCCAGCTTCTGAAAGATAAAAGTCAATGGGAAAAGCTGGATTCGCTTCATGACCTCACGATTCACTTAACAACTACAGGAATGTGCTTAACAAGTGTGGCAAAAAAAGGTCATAAAAATTGGGCACAATTCACTTAATAACCACTCTGCTTTACTGATTAGATTGATAGATCTTTATAGAAATGGCTAGTTGATATTATCATGAAAAAACAAGTTGTGGTTTGATGTTAATGCTTTATTTTACTGCAAAAGAAGGAGTCGGAGGTCAATGCTTCTTTTTCTTTTTCTCAACTCTTCCTCACTTTTCCTTCCCCTCATTGTTTTCCTATTTACTTTTCTATTTTGTATCTTATCTTATCACTCAATAAAAGGTTAAATGGAAGAAGCACCCTGCTCAGTGAAGGAAATTCTGATCCCAATTGTGGTTTATAAGTTGAGGACTGTCTGTAAATAGTTTTGCTCCGAGTTAAAGCTAGTGTAAGCGCACCCAATCTAAGAGAATACTTGGCTGCATAATTTCCCCTGGGATTTGGTTGCGACTGAGTGCTGTCTTGGAAAATTACTACGGGTGATTTCCAATTTAGTTTGCTCCCAGCACACACCCAGTCGATCTCTACGTTCAGATCACAATGAGCGCGGGTGTGCTCAGTTCAGCGAGCCAAAATAGAGCTTGAGGGTTATTTATAAAACATCAGCAAAGATTTTTTTTTTAAATTAACTGGCAAAACAGGATAAAATGCAGGCAAATCAGTGAGCATGAGAGAGAGAGAACCGAACAAGAATTGACCTCAAAATAAATTGAAATTTCCTGAGCCAGTGGTAATAGCCCTGAGGGTAATTAACGTGGAGAGTAATTGAGTGGCTATTATGGCTATTTCAGCCCTAATTTTTTATGTATATCACTGCAGTGGAATCAAGATGGAAAGTAGGACATCAGGTGATCCTTTCTCTATTTTGCACCATCAAAGAAATTATTGGATGGACTGCAGTGATAGATCCAACGTGCCACAGGCCAACTCCTTCTAGGCTAAAGAACTCAAGGGAGAAATTGGAACAGATAAGAAGCACTAGAACAGATTCAAAATCACACAACCATTTATTTGGATTAACCTAATTTGAAAAATCATGATTTACAAGTACAGATAGTCCTCGACTTACAACAGTTCATTTAGTGGCTGTTCAAAGTTACAAGGGCACTGAAAAAAGAGAGTTATGACCTCTTTTCACACTTATGACTGTTGCAGCATCCCTACAGTCATGAGAGGCCAGGCAAGGAGATGCATGCCTCGATGTGAGTGATATTTCCACCCCAGGTCACCCCAATGAAGCCGTGGAAGTGATGACCCGGTGCCTAGAGGCTGTGCAGGGTTGGATGGGGCGAAACAGGCTTCAGTTCAACCCGGACAAAACCGAGTGGCTGTGCTTTCCGGCACCCCGATACAGCCAGTTAGTTCCATCGCTAGCTGTGGGAGGGGAAATTCTTGCCCCCACAGAGAGGGCGCGCAATCTGGGTGTCCTCCTGGATGTGCGGTTGTCATTAGAAGATCATATAGCGGCCGTCGCCAGGGGGGCTTTTTGTCAGGTCCGCAGGATCTACCAGTTGCGGCCCTTTCTGGATCGGGATGCCCTTCGCACGGTCACATCCGCCCTCATCATCTCCCGCCTAGACTATGCCAATGCTCTCTGCATGGGGCTCCCCTTGAAGAGCACCTGGAGGCTCCAGTTGGTGCAAAATGCAGCCGCGCGGGTGATCTTGGGGGCTTCTCGGAGCTCCCATGTTACGCCACTTTTGCGCGAGCTGCATTGGCTCCCGGTAACCTTCCAGGTGCGATTCAAGGTATTGGTGACTATCTTTAAAGTGCTTCAGGGCTTGGGACCTGGGTACTTACGGGACCGCCTACTGCCGTCATCGATTTCCCATCGCCCAGTATGCTCCCATAGGGTGGGCCTCCTCGGGGTGCCGCCGGCTGAACGGCTGGCGACCCCAAGGGTACGGGCCCTCTCCTTGGGGGCATCCTCCCTCTGGAACGAACTGTCCCCGGAGATGAGGACCATCCCTGACCTTTTGGCCTTCCAGCACGTGTTGAAAACATACTTATTTCATCAAGCCGGTCTGGCCTAGGGTTTTATAGGGTTTAATTTGGTTTTAATGGGTTTTAATTTTTTATACTCTTGATTTTTATTTGAGTTTTATTTTGAGCCACTATATTTAATCTTTTTAATTGTTTTTTAAATATTGTATTTGTATTACTTTTTAACTTTGGCTGTACACCACCCCGAGTCCTGGTAGGGAGAGGGGCGGTATAGAAAACTAATAAATAAATAAATAAAATATTGAGTTGGCCACGCCCAACCAATTACATGACCATCAAGCCATGTCCACCCAGTCACATGACCACCAAGCCACGCCCACCACCTAAGCCACTCCCACAGAACCAGTTGTTAAAAATTTGAATCCCACCCCTGCATATAAACATATAAGTATAAACATATAAGATATTGCCCCGTTCAGCCCATTGTCTAAATGTCCTTGAGCTTTGTGAATGTGGAAGCTGCCAGCAACGGAGGTTGGAGAGAATTATTCACAAGTGGAGAGAAGGTGGCTGGCTTCACCTTGCAAATCATACATTAATCTTGGTTTGCAGTGACACCCCCTTAAGGGACGTTCTTACTCGCTCTTAAGGTGTAATTCTATTCAGCACGAGTTTCATAAATAACATTCTCGAATCCTTTGAAATGCAGACAATTCCATATTTGGTATTCAGCCCCCACCTGCCCGGCCCCTGAGGAATTGCTCCCCGAAGAGAAGCCGCTTAAAAAACAGGACAAGCTGGGAAAGAAATGGCAGCGTGTATCTGGCATTAAGCTCTTTCCTGCGGTCTAAATTTCAGCACAGCATAAAAGAACAAGAAGAAATCTATAACTCTTAGAGGGAATATTAGTAAGCCGCTGTTTCTCGGTACTAAAGGTCAGGGAAGATGGTTTCCCAGGCAACCAGGGGTTTTAAAATATGAGAGAAATTCATATACAAAAATGGTCCATCGTTAGCTTTGTGCAAAAGGGAGGATTTGGCTCCATCACTCTGAGGTATGAAAGAAATGCTATCGAATGGACAGAGATCTTAACAGCTGAGTGAATGAAAAGAACAATTGGGATTTTTTTTCAATGCAGGACAGGGGTGTCCAACTTTGGCCACTTTAAGACCTGTGGATTCCAACTCCCAGAATCCCCCAGCCAGCCAAGCAACAGTACAGAGCAATGTGATTTTGCTGTGGTTAAACTCCTGATATAATATTTATTCAGAATTATTCAAAAATAATTCAACTAAGGCTCTCTACTGTTTTTAAGCAGATGCAGCTTCTTTGCACTTTCTGACTATCACTGCAATAGTAGAGAATATAATTTGTTTCTATAATTTGTTCTTGTGCCTATAATTGTGTCTGTACTATAATTTGTGCACAGCACATGAAGAATTGCTATCATTTGATCAGTTTGTGGTTGCTGTGTAATCTGTGAATATATGTGCCTTTATTAATGATTTGGGAGAAAGCAATAAAATAACAAGAAATTTGAAGTAAAAATATTGTGCTTGGGAACTTAGACTTTTGTTTGAATATCTTAACAATTCAAAAATAAGGTTACAACTACCCTGCATAGAATATAGATAGAGTTAATGCAAACTAATAAATTTAAAACAGAACTAAACAGAACATCGTCAAAGTTGGAAGGGACCTTGGAAGACATCTAGTCTAACCCCCTTCTCAAGCAGGAGACCATATATAATAAGATATCAAAAAATGGTACACAAGGTTTGAAAAGCCTCAGTACCTGTAACACCTTGTCAGTTTACATTGGAATGCTACTACAAATAGTTTTTAACACGATGATTCATTTAACAACCATTCAGAGTTATGATAGTGCTGAAAAAAACTGCTAAGACCAATTCTCACACTTATGACTGCAGCATCCCTGCAGTCACATGATCAAAATGTGGGCTCTTGGCAACTGGCATGCATTTATGATGGTTGAAGTGTCCTAGGATCACATGATGGCCATTTGCAACCTTCCCAGAGGTTCCTTAGAAGGTTAGTCAATGAAGGGAGCTGGATTCCTTTAATGACTCTGACAAAAAAGGTAGTAAAATTGGACCACATTGCTTAGCAACAGAAATTCTGATCCCGATTTTGGTCATACATTGAGGCATACCTGTATTACTACATGATGTTTTAAAATAGTGGTACAGAAATGCCACAAATCAGAAAAAAATGAAATGCCATGGAATGCCACTTACTTTGTCATTTGAGGTAGCTACATAAAAAACAATTCATTGACTATACCAAAGGAATCCTTTTTGACAGCATATAGAGGTAAGGGACTTTTTACTACAGAAACATTGTGTGATTTTCTGTCTTTGTCTCTTTTAGTATCTGCATTCAAATGGAGTTGTCCACCGTGACCTCAAACCAGAAAACCTTCTCTACGCAGATCTCTCCCCCGATGCTCCTCTTAAAATTGGTATGTGTGGGATGAAGTAAACAGAAAATATTATATAGTGAAATTCTTTTAATAGACTTAACGGTGGGAGAGCGGTATCCATTATTCACAAATATCCATTAGGTGGAAAAATGCACCATAATGGCAATTAACATCAATAGTGTGATTATGTCATTTTGCAGGCGATGCAAACTATGTCCTTTCCATCATGTCATTTGACGTAAACTAATATAATGGATATAATTCGTCTTAAAAATTTGATCCAAAGCAGGGGAAAAAAGAATTTATGATACATTTTATAAGATGTTATCTAATGTCACATTTGTATAAATTTACATGGTTTGCATTATAATGTCATTATGCAGCTTACACAGATGATAGGATTTTGAAATTAACAGATGTTTGGGAGAAACGGGTCTTCTTTCCCTCAGATTATACCTTAAATTAAAGGTTGACTAACTTAACAGCACACACTCAGAACCACAGTGATTTACCAAAGTTTATTTATTGAGTGTTCGAAGTTACAACATCCCTAAAAAGTGTCTTATGACTGGTGTTCATACTTACAGTTACAGGATCCCCCCAGGGTCACATAATCAAAATTCAGATGCTTGGCAACTGACTGATACTTATGACGTTGGCAATTTCATGTGATCACCTTTTGCAACCTTCTGACACCCAAAATTAGTGATGAAGCCAGATTCACTTAACAACCATGTTACTAATTTAACAAGGGCAGTGATTCACTTAACAAATTTGTCACTTAGCAATAGAAATTTGAGGCTCACTTGTGGTCGAAAGTCAAGGACTACCTGTATTAGAATTATTGTTTTAACAATATTTTCTGCTCTAAGCAGAATGACACAGCATTCTTTCCTTACAGAGAATTTTGTCTATTACTGTAGCCCAGAACAGAATATCAGTAAGATGCTGCATGATTCTGTTAATTACTATGATTTTAATATTCAGGAGTAATTACTCTAGTGAGGACCAGAGGGCCAAACCCCAAATGACTCTCAAGGGGTGGGAGATTGCTTAAGAATCAATCCTAATTGATCTAAAATTCATCCCACAAAGAATAAATATCTCTGGGGTCTTTGGTGCTCTCTCAGCTTGGTGGTTTTCTTGCAGATGTTTCATTACTCAACTAGGTAACGTCAGCAGCACTGATGATGTTACCTAGTTGGGTAATGAAACATCTGCAAGAAAGCAATTAAGCTTAGAGAGCAAAGAAAGAGAGCATGAAGGACTCCATAACTGAATCCTGAACTACAAATATTCTATTTTTTTAGAGATCCAGATTCTTATTTGGTTGGTTTTCTTACGCTGAAGACGTTACCTAGTCATTCACTGGGTAATGAACTGTGAAAAACATCAACCAAGCTAAGAGAGCATCGAGGACTCCACAATTCAACTCTGGGCTACTAATATGGTAGTCCTTGACCTGTGGCCACAATTGGGATCAGAATTTCTGTTCCTCAGCCAGGAGATTTCGTTAGTGACATTTGATTTTAATGACTGTTTTGCCAGGGTTGTTAAGATATTACTGAAGATATTAAATAAATCATATGGACATTAAGTGAATCTGGCTTCTGCCATTCGCTTCCCTTGTTGGAAGCCCCCTGGGAAATTTGCAAATGGTTGACTACATGATCTCAGGATGCTGCAACCAGAGTAAATATGTGCTGGTTGCCAAGCACCCAAACTTGATGCTGTGATGCTTATATATGTGTAAGGTCCAGTCATAAATCGCATTTTTTAGTGCCCTTCAACATCCAAGTAAACAGAGATTAACACCAAGATTAACAACAGAGCAACAATCAAAAAATAAACTGCCAAGGAACTGCCAAACAAGCTAACAATAAACAGCCCAACCAAAGAACCTCCAGCATCACTCCCACCAACCCTGACAGGGCAAGCCACTAGAATATAAAACGAGAGCAAACCCCATTCACTACAATCACTGATGATGTTACCCAGCTTGGTATTGAAACGTCTGCAAGAAAACAACCAAACTCAGACAGCACCAAGGATCACACAGTTTAAACCTGATCTACAAAGATTCTCTCTCTTACACACAACAATCTTTGTTTTCTCCCAGGTGATTTCGGTTTATCTAAAATTGTGGATGAGCAGGATACAATGAAAACTGTATGTGGCACACCAGGATATTGTGGTGAGTATATGATGGAGAGCAATGGGGAACTCTATCCAGATTATGGAGGTACTGGTACAAGAGAAAGGGAAGTACTCTGGAGCCTGTTTCTAAGAAGAAAGTGCATAGCTTTATAACAAATTGTGCTCTTTAAGAAAGGATCTTTTGCAGGCATACTATATCTGGGATGTAAAAATCCAGATGTCCTCTAGATGCCACAAAAAGTTAGACTTTCTTTCTCTCTACTGCTACTTAGTGGTCATGTGAAGATTTGCAACTCAGATCTGATGTTTTTTTTCGGCTTAGTAACCAGTGTTATTCACTCCTAAAAATTGTTTCTTGCCACTAGAGCAGATGATGCTCGTCAGTTGTTTGCACTGTTGCCAAACCAGTATGTAAATGATAGGAAGTGTCATCTGATTTAGACGTACCGGACATAACGGAAGTGCTGAAATGGGCCCGTTTTTCGGCCTCCCGAGCTGCAGAGGCTTCCCTTGAGCTCCCGGGAGGGCGAAAATGGCCTCCCCCAGACTCCAGAGTCCCTCCGGAGGCTGAAAACGGGCCCTTCCAGTATTTCCAGAAGGCCCCTTTTTTATTCTCCCAAGGGTGCAGAAGGCTTCCTTCAAGCTTCTGGGAGGGCGAAAACGGGCTCAAACATCAGCTAGGAGGCGCCCGCATGTGCAGTGCAGGTTAGGGGGTGGGGCAGGGGTGTTGCGCACACATGTGCAGTGGGGGCGGGGCACATTGCATTGTGGGTGCTGGCACGCGCGTTTGCATTTGGCCACACCACAACAAAAAGGTTCACCATCACTGTTCTATTCTATTCTATTCTATTCTATTCTATTCTATTCTATTCTATTCTATTGGATAACTGCAAACATTCAGGCAACCACTAGATGGCAACAGAGAGAATTTTATGGAGCTTTTCTACCCTCTAGTGGTCATCTGGTTTTAGTATCCTCATTTTACCACCTATTCTGACTCAAATAAAAAAAGGCTTCGGGGCAGATAATTTGGGCTACAGGTATGTTTAGGCTTTATCCGTTCTGTTTCAAAGGGCCACCAGGGAAGAATGGGCAAACAATAACATGCCACTCTCTTCTCCTTCCTCATGAGTTTGCAAAAGTGGAAGTGATAGCAAGTGTCAGGTTGGAAAACAGCCAAGAAAATTGCCCATCATCCATGAAGGAGTGTGAGTTTTCACCGTTTATGCTTAGGGGAATGAGCAGGGAAGAGAGGCATAGCGGGAGAAGGTGGGGAAATGGAAGCCAAGATATGTCTGCCAACTCCTATCTCTCTCTCTCTCTTTCTCGATTCTATTTTTTGTTTATTTTTTAAATACCTTCAGCACCCGAAATTCTCCATGGCTCACCATATGGCCCTGAAGTGGATATGTGGTCTGTAGGCGTCATAACATACATTTTGTGAGTAATGCTAAAATATTTTAACACAAAACTCCTGTCTGCTGTGATTTGCTCACTCTCGCTGTTCCTTTCAAGCATGGCCCAGCAAACAAGGATGATGTGAAATATTCTGGGTTTTGTTTTGTGTTGTTGTTTTTGGAGGAGGGGGTTAATTCTCACCCACCCATAATTTCCGCTGTTCTTTGCTTTCAACTTAAAAATAAATGAGATCCTTTCAGCCACCATCTCTTTATCTCCCACTCTCTCTTGTTTATTTCTCTCTGCCAAATAAAATCACAAAATTTTTCTGACTTCCCCCACACACATACACACACACACACACAATGCCAGGCATGCTGTTTTCTCTTTTGTTTTCGGTGCATTATAAGGAATAGGCAGAAGTATAAGAATGTCAAGAGGGAGGTTGTTTCAGATCACAAGTTGTTCTGGTAAAAAAACACCCTTTCTTATTCTCGCCTACAAAACTTCAATCAGAGTACAGGTAATCCTCAACTTACAACTTCCCTCAAAACAACGCTATAGAGCACTGCACACCAGAACAACTAGCATTTCCCAAACGCCATCACTCTGCTAATCAAATAATTCCCTCAACAACTATTACAAAGTCTGCACTACTATTACTCTTAATCCTCTCATCACTCCTTATCA
Organism: Bungarus multicinctus; assembly: GCA_023653725.1. Lineage (NCBI taxonomy): Eukaryota > Metazoa > Chordata > Lepidosauria > Squamata > Elapidae > Bungarus > Bungarus multicinctus. The sequence continues at coordinate 160,849,727 of CM042838.1, read as the reverse complement.
CCCATCCCCTCCCCCTTGTGACTGTATGACTGTAACTTTGTCGTTTGTATCCTTACGATTTATATTGACTGTTTCCTAGTATGATTTGATTGCTTATTGTACCCTATGACTATTATTAAGTGTTGTACCTGATGATTCTTGACTCCTGACGAATGTATCTTTTCTTTTTATGTATACTGAGAGTATTGCACCAAGACAAATTCCTTGTGTGTCCAACAGGGGTGGGATGCTACTGGTTCTGCCTGGTTCTAAAGAACTGGTAGCTCTGAAGAGCAGCAGACACCGAACCAGTTCTGTGTTTGCTGCTGTTTGGCCCACCCGCCCGCCTGGGCTCTTACCTGTCCTTTATTTCCTGCTTTTTCAACCTCAGCTGCTTTGCACGGCACAGCTGCGGTTGAAAAAGCAGGAAAAAAGAGGCTTTTCAAACGTTGTGCACCCGCACGCAGCGCTTTTCAGCTGTCCGGGCGGCACAGCTTAAGGTTTTTTTATACACGCGCATGCGTACTATGCGTTAAAACATAGTCACCGAACTAGGAGTAACACCGGTTGAATCCCACGCCCGGTGTCCAACCACACCTGGCCAATAAAGAATTCTATTCTATCCTATTTGTTTAGTGACCATTTAAAGTTACAACGGCACTGAAAAAAAGTGATTTATGACCATTGCGACCCTATGGTCACGTTATCAAAATTCAGGCACTTGGCAACTGACATGTTCTTACGACGGTTGCAGCATCTCTGAATCGTGTGATCACCATTTATAACCTTTCCAAGCTGGCTTCTGACCAGCAAAGTCAATAGGGGAAGCCGGATTCACTGAACGACTGCATGATTCACTTAACAATTGGAATGATTCACTTAACAATTGTGGCAACAACAACAAAAAGGTTGTAAAATGGAGCACGACTCACTTAACCCCTGCCTTGCTGAGCAACAGAAATGTTGGGTTCCGCTATGGTCATAAATCAAGGACTAACTATACACCACTCTCTTCCCTTAAGCTGCCCTGCACACAGGAAATACGGGTGACACCACCTGCTGGCCGATTGATGATACAATTTTATGTCATACTGTTTTTGCCAGCAGAAAGACTGATGAACAGCCCAGAGCCATGGAAGAACATCCTTGCATCCTAACTGCTGCACGAGGCTAATAAATCTGTTGCTAACAGGTTTCTAGTTGGAAGTGTTGTTGCTTTTACCTTTAAAACTGCAGTTGGCAGTTTTATTCCGATGCCCTAAGGATCACCTCCTTCAGCTAAGAATCAATAGCCCAATGAGAACATTTCTGGAAAAAAATGCTTGGTAATTCTCCAATACCATGAAGTTAGGGGCACTGAGGCCAGCAGGAAATGTTTCTCAATAATGAGAAGCTAAATTAACCTCAACCTCATTTCAGAAGCATATTAAATCAGAGCTCTTCCAGAAGTCTTTTAAAATGTACTTTATTGAAGGAACGCCCTATCTGTGTTTATATTATTGTGAGCTATGGTTTTTAACTTCTGTAATTCGGTTATCGTGGATAACTCCTGTGCCTGTATTTTGCAGGGCCTTTTCTGCCTTTGCTGAGAGTTGTTTGATCACAGTGGCATGGGTCAAAATACAAACAAACCCTTAACACTGTACAGATAGTCCTCAACTTACAGCAATTCATTTAGCGACCATTCAAAGTTACAATGGCACTGAAAAAAGTGACTTATGATCATTTTTCACAGTTATGACCTGTGCAGCATCCCCACGATCACGTGATCAAAATTCAAATGCTTGGCAATTGTTTCCAACTTAGGACCGTTGCTGTGTCCCAAGGTCATGTCACCCCCTTTTGCGACCTTCTGGCCAGCAAAGTCAATGGGGAAGACAAGTTCACTTAACAACCGGATTACTAACTTATCAATGCAACGATTCACTTAACAACCGGATTACTAACTTATGAGCTGCAGTGTTTCACTTAACAACCGAGGCAAGAAAATGGGGCAAAACTCACTTAACAAATGTCTCACTTAAATAACAGAAATTTTGGGCTCATTTGTGATCGTAAGCTGAGGACTACCTGTATATTTAGGGCAATGTATGCTACAAAGAGTCTCAATTATACTTTGCAACGTAACTGCGGGCCCTTCAGTGCCCTAGGGATGAGGTGAGAGAAGGAAGCAGTGAACAGGAACGCAACAGAGGTGGAAAGGAAGACCCAGCTAATGAAGCCCCTCCCTCCCACATTAATTGATTGATTCAGTTTCAAGGCTTTCTGACTCAGTAACAGCATGATTAACAAATAAAAAGCAAAAGAAAATGAACTACATCAAGAAGAAGAAAAAGGAAGATAGCTAAATCCCCAAGTAACTAACTTCAGGTAATCCTCGACTTATGACCATAAATGAGGCCAGAAGTCACCAGGAGACTGAGTTCTACTTGTCAGCATTCCAATAAACCAACTCCAAACCAATAAACTCCCAGACAAACAATTCTTCAAAGTTCCATTTTATTAGAGTGTGTCATATTGGCATATCTGGGAAAACCCGGATCTGGGAGTTCTGGGTTTTCCCTTCCCAAAAAAGAAATCCCAGATCCATCCCCTGCACCCACCAGTCCATCACATGGCCCAATCAAATTGTCCCAACTGGAGACATCCTCCCAGTCACTCCCCTCCAGGTGCAGGGCAACATGTCCTTGATTCTCAGAAAGAATGTTGTTGTATTTAGTCTTCTGCCCCACTATGAAATCCCTCCTCCCAAATTCCCAGCACTGAATGTGGCAGCCTCAAAGCTTCCAAGTAAAAATGGCTTCCAAGGATGGCACTAGTCCTGCCTTAGTCATGAAAGCTAGCTTGGATGACATTGAGCCAATCACTTTCTCTCAACCTAACGCACCTCGCAGGGTTGTTGTAGAGAAAATAGGAGGAGGAAGGCGTGTTGGATATGTTCGCCACCTTCAGTTATTTGTAAAAATAATAAAGGCAGAATATACATAAATAAATCAAATCCCCAAATTATAGGCATCTGTTTCTTCCATTTTTTTTCTCCCTAGGCTGTGTGGCTTTGAACCCTTTTTTGACCCAAGAGGAGATCAGTACATGTACAGCCGGATCCTAAATTGTGACTATGAGTTTATCTCCCCTTGGTGGGATGAAGTGTCCCTCAATGCCAAGGACCTGGTGAGTTCCTGTATTTTGAGCACTGTCCTAGCGGCTGATTGGCCCGTCTGCATCTGCTTGTTCTGGCATGCATTAGGAAGCCCTGACGGCATGATTAAAGTGCACTATCTCAGGCTAACTCTGCCCATAACCTGGAGTTCGATCCTGATGGGGCTCAAGGTTGACTCAGCCCTCCATCTTTCCGAAGTGAGTAAAATGAGGATCCTGATTGTTGACAATATGAAAATAATGCTCTGCATCAGGGGTGCGGCATTATGGCCCCTTTATGACTTGTGGACTTCAACTCCCAGAATTCCGAGCCAGCCATAAGTTTGATCCTGATGGGACTCAAGGTTGACTCAGCCTTCCATCTTTCTGAAGTGAGTAAAATGAGGATCCTGATTGTTGGGGTCAATATGCAAATAATGCTCTACATCAGGGTTGGAACAATGGCCCCTTTATGACTTGTGGACTTCAACTCCCGGAATTCCTGAGCCAGCCATGCTGGTTCAGGAATTCTGGGAGCTGAAGTCCACAAGTCATAAAGGGGCCATAGTTCCACACCTCTGCTCTACATAGTAAACTACCCAGTGATGTAATATATGAGGTGGTATATAAGCCTAAATGCGATGAAAGGTTGAACTCAAGTTCCTCAGGCACCAAGTCCCCTCAAACATCATCTTGCAAATGAAAGTACCAGGCTCACCTTCTATTCTTCTGTAGAGAGATGCTTGGATCTCATTGGGATTGGAGAGAGTAGTGGGACTCATTACCCAACTAATCAACCTCTTCAGGCCCAGAAGGGAGTGGAGTTCGCCCTTTTAGCCCTGATGATGTTACCTAGTTTGATAATGAGATGTCTGCAAGAAAACAACCAAGCTCAGAGAGCATCAAAGACCCCACAGTTCAACTCTGAGCTAAACATATTCTCTTCTATTGGTACAAGTGCCTTGACTGGCCAAGTCCACAACATGGCCCCCTTTTTGTAAAGAGGACAATCCCTACTCAATCCCTTCTGCTAGGGCAAGATCATATGGTCTCCAAATATCAAATGTATTCCTAGCTCCAAGGCTGGATCATTGTTTCTCCAATATACTAAGAGATAAGACTTGGACTGCACAGCAAGGCCGCCATTTTGATTTTTCAACATTCCACACACACCCCGGGCAGACACCCTCGATTAGTCCAATTTTATTTATTTATGAAATTGCTATGCCATCCCTCTCACTGTTGAAGAGGGAAAGCTTAAAAAAATGATAAAAAGATCAATATGGAAACAATTTAAATAAGAGCCATGGTGGCTCAAGTGATTAGAATGCAGTATTGCAGGCAAACTCTACCCACTGCCAGGTGTAAGGAATCCAGAAAGTATCTATGATATCAATCACTCCAAGACATTTTCTCTCCAATTGATTTATTAGGAACAGATCTGCCATGACAAAGGCATTTCCAGTGAAAATTTTTGGAGCATTACACAGAATCCACCTTCTCTCCTCCCTTCGCTCCTCTCACTTCTACACTTCATAAATCACGAGAATCAATTAACTGCCACTGGAAATTCCTAATACGCCATACAGAATAACCTTGAAATTTTCAACTCTTCCAACTCTCTTAAAAAAAAAATGTGGCAGCTGAATTTCAAAGCTGACACCAGGAATTCTATCCTCTCCGGCTCAAAGTTAATTCAGTCTTCCGAGGTTGATAAAATGAGGACAAAGATTGTTGAGGGCATTAAGCTGAAAGTAAACTGCTTAGAAAGTAACTATGAAACGGTATATAAAGTGCTGTTTCTATTAATGATTTAATAAAAACTAAAAACGAAGAGGACGGGCAGCATGGGAGTGGGATCCCCTCTATACCCCATCAGCCTCCCCCAGTGCAGAGCACCGTCATTGGGGCCACAGATTAGCTAGCCTAGGATTGAGGTCCTTCTAGAAGGCCAAGAGAATGTGGAGGGATGGATCTAGAGCTGAGGTGTCAAAGTCGATTTCATTGAGGGCCGCATCAGGATTGTGTTTGACCTCAGGGGGCCAGGGTGGGCGTGGCCAGCTCAACCTCACTCATTTTGGGGGCGCCTGTGGTGGTCCGAGCAGTCTGCCAGAGAAAATGGGTTCCCAAGCTCCGTTTTCAGCTACGATGGCCTCCTGCAACACTCTGCCGGCAAAAACTGAACTCATGAGAGCCGTCTGCAGCTCTCCCCAGCTCCATTTTAGCTGGCAGAGGCACCGCAGGCTGGTCCTTCGCTGTTTCCAGGGCAGCTGCACGGGCCAGATCTAAGCACCCCGCAGGCAGGATCCGGCCCTTGGGCCTTGAGTTTGATACCCCTGATCTAGAGGCAGAATATTCCAAAGGGCAGCGGCCACAGCAGAAAAGGCTCTGCTCCTGGATCCCGCCCACTGAAATTCCTTGATAGAGGGATTCTGTAGCAAGTCTCTTCCGCTGGAGCAAGTGGCCAGTCCTATGGGGTGAGATGGTTCCTCAGATAGCCCTGGACCCATGCCATAAAGGCTATTTACATCCCTTAATATGTAAATTTATCTGCCGCCTATCTCACCATGGGGCTACTCTAGGTAAATACCACACAATATGACACTGGAGTTGTCGCACTAGATCTGTCTCTGGCCTTTGTAGGTGCAAAAGCTGATTGTCCTGGATCCCCAGAAGAGGCTAACAGTTCATCAAGCCCTCGAGCACCCTTGGGTGACTGGCAAAGCTGCTAAGTTTGCTCACATGGACAGCACCCAGAAGAAGCTGCAGGAGTTTAATGCAAGGAGGAAATTAAAGGTAAGATTCTGGAGAGTCTGCGCACCTGTCTGGGGTCCCACATGGGGGCTGGGAACTAGGAGCCCAAGCTCAGTGGCAGAGGCTCAGACTCAGGGTGCAAGGCAAGCCATCCAAAAGTAGCATAGGGCAGAATGCCTGCGGGGGCAAGTCAAAATCCAGTACAAGTAGGCCTTGATTTATCACCATTCGGTCAAAGTTATGACGGACCTACTTTGGGCTACTTACTGTACAACCCAAATGCAAAGTTCTGAGAATGACACACCCACACCATGGTCACATGACAATTTCGGACAACACAACCACATTTGCAGCGATTTGCAGTGGCGTCCCGTGGTCCTATGACTGCCTTTTATGACTGTTTTGTCGTAAACCAGCACATGCTTTCAACAAAACCATGCCCATAGTCAACCATTGGATTGCTTAACAACCACTGCAAAAAAGATCATAAAATCAGATCAGACACAATCATTCAGGATCAGAATGATGGTTCTCTTCCCTTAATCTTCCCTTTTGAAGGGAAGGTGATTTTTAAACCCAGGGATGACTTTGTCTGAGGTAAATAGAGTGCCTGAAATTTCCCTCTTTTGTGCAGAAAATGTTACGGGTGTGATTTCTTCTGAGAAACAAACACCTGCAGCCAATGGCTGGCTTGAGTGGGTGGGCTCTGTTGCACCCGAAGCCTTATACTGCCTGACAGATGTTTGTAACAGTGATCCAATTGCTGCTGTTATTTCTCTTTTTCACATTTTTGTTCCATCGGCACTCAGCCACCTGGGTTTAGTATTAAGAGAACATGGTGCCGATGAGAATTAATTAATGTAATTAATTAAAATAAATGTATACAAGCAGTCCTCAGTGACCAACAGTAATTGGAACCAGGAACTCCATTGCTAAGTAATGCAATCATAAAGCATGATATCACGTTACCATGCCAACTTACGGTGGCAGTTCCGGCAGTCCCAGTGCTGTTGTTAGGTAAATCCCATACAGACCCAGCGTCCCATGGTACATGACCTTGAGGGAGGAGGGGAAGAGATGCTGTCTAGGAAACAATCAGATAAAAGAGGTGGGAGCCCTCAGTTGCTTAATGGTCAGAGAAAGAAACTTAGGCAGGACTCCCCCTAATTGAGCAGGCTGTTAAAAGGGATGGCAGGAGGTTTGTAATTTCAGACCTGCAAGAGTAATATGGCAATATAACTTTACAATTAAGTAGAATTAACTCACATTTCCTGGTCTGGTTTACCTGGAAGGACTTTGCAAGTCTGAAAATACAAATTTCCCACAGTCACTTTTAAGTGTTTGGTCCATTAGGATGGGTCCTTCCTAATTTTTTTTCCTGGCCATTAAGCTCCTTCTTGTCTGATCATTACTCACAGTCACAAAACTACCATTTTCAACCTCCTGTTGGCTTCTCCATTGACTTTGTTTGCCAGAAGCTGGCAGGGCAAGCAGCAAAGGGTGATAACATGACTGCGGGATGCTCTGATGTCATAATTGCGGGCCAGTTGCTGAGCGTCCAAATAGTGACCATGGGGATGCTGCAATGACCACAACATCTAGGAAGATCCCTAATCCCTCATTCAGTACCATCATAACTTTAAATAGTTGCTGAATGAATGGACATTAAATCAGGACTGCTTGTGATCCTGCATCTCACAGGACCAATTCTGGGTGGCTAGCATAGAATTAAAATTCAGTCAAAACAGCCGCATTTATTTATTTAATTTATATGCTGCTTTTGTTGTTTTTACAATCAACTTAAAGTCTAATACTGCTTATTTTCCACACAACAACCCTGTGAGGAAGGTTGGGCTAAGAGAGAGTGGCTGGCCCAAAGTCCCCCAGCCAGCTTTCATGCCTAAGGTGGGACTAGAACTCACAATCTCCTGGTTTCTAGCCTAGACCATTAGACCAAACTACTACTACTAATAAACATGCTGTATATAAACAGTGCCAGCCAAGGAGACTAACAGTCATTGCCAACAACATCCCTTTTACAGCTTCTTTAAAATAATAAACATGTACATTCGGACCAATGTCACTCTTTGTCATGTCATGTCTAATTCACACAGGCTGCCGTGAAAGCCGTGGTGGCATCCAGCCGTCTTGGCAACCACAGCCACCACGAGGGATGCAGAAATGAGCGCCATCAGGATGCTACCAAAGAGGACAGCGCAGCTCCCTCAGCAGAGAGTGACCTCTTTCTCCAAGAAGAGAACCTTTACAAGGAGAAGAAGATGGAGACCGACAAGGAAGAAGCCATGACCATAAACACCCCTTTAGCCAAGGTCGAGAAGCTCGAAGGTTTCCAGAAAGAGAGTCCTGTAACCCCGGTGATGATACTTAATGGTTCCGGCTGCAAAACCTAACTCCACAGAACACCAGCACATTGCTCTTGTCACCAACTCAAGGAGTATAAAGTCTATCACCATCACCGACAGACCAAATTCTAACAATGACCATCAAAGGCCACCAGCCGGATTGAGAGAGCAATTCAGATGGAGGACAACCAAAAGCTAGTTGAAATTATGAGAAAGTGCTACAGGGACATCTTCTACAACCTGACATCTTCTGGTTATATGGGATTCCTACTCCTATCATCTTCAGCCAGGGATGATGGGAGCTATGATCTAATTTTTTGGGAGAGCACCAGACTGGGGAAGGCACTAAGGATAGGCAGCTCTGGGCTGAAGAACCATTTGTCTTGTTTTGCAGAGAAATCCATGTTCTTCAATATCCTTATTCTGTATGTGTGTGTGTGTTTGTGTAAGCATACAACAAAAGGATAAGAATATATGAATTTGTATGGGAGCCAGGTAGTTTAGAATCAAATGAACACACACACACACACACACACACACACAGACATACATAAAAAAATAAACCTCCACACTAAAAATTGGATAAACAATACATACATATATATACACACATATACATACATACATACATGCATACACACACACACGTGTAATATATTTCAATTTTTATTGTATAAATATTCTTGGTGACTCCCTATAAGGCAAAACTATCAGAAGACAGCAAGTTTATTTCTTTTCCATTTGAAATCCCATAGTAATAATTCAGGGAGAAGCAGGAAAAAGAATTTTTCTTCTATTGCTACATAAGATCCTTTTAACTGCAGGCACCATCTTTGAATCTGAGACTTTTTGTACACTCAAAAGAGTATCTGCTCTAAAGCCATTGCCGTCTTTCTTTTCAACAAATACCTTTGAACCTTGTATACCCAGAAGCATAAGGTGCTTGTCTGCTAATTCAATGGTTTTTCCAACTGTTTGTGAGCCAGATGGGATACATCAAGGAGCAGCTGCCTACAGATGCACCCTCCAACCAATAAATAGGTGCTGCCATTGTTCCCTGAATTATTTTCCTGCTGGTAGGCCCAAATTTTGTCTCCTTCCAAGAGCAAGGCAGTGCAGCAAAATTATCTGCCCACAGAGAAATGTGATTTCTCCATACAAAATAGCTCTGGACTTGTCTCCAGTCTGCAGAGTACATTTGAACTATATGATTTCCACAGGATCAAAAATTGATCCCACCGTTTCCGGCCACCTTGAAGTAGGGATCTCACCAAATATAAATGCTTCCCCAAGATTCAGAAAAATAAGAATATTTTGATTCTGCCAGGGTGTGATCCAGTGTCATCCACTTTGCGTCGTTATTCCAGAGAGAATGGCCCTTACTCCTGTGTATATTATGGCCCACATCTCTTAAAAAAAGAAAATGTCTATTTTAGAGTGACTCAGCTAGCTTCTTGCCTAAAGCAGAACTAAAACTCTCGGTCTCCTAGTTCCAACCTCATGCATTCAGCTACTATTCCAAGCAGGCTCTCCCCTGTAATTCTAACTCCTTAGATTAAGTTTTGCCTTCTAGGCAAACACAGAGTGAGTATTTGCCCTCTTTGGGGATTTGAAGAATGCTTTCCAATCTATTCCTGTCCAAACTATCTTCTTCTCCAATCTCAAGATGCACATTTCTTTCAACTGTTCCTTACACCTCCTATTGCTATACTTTGTCCCAACTCCTTTGCCCTCCACTAGATCTGGGGTTGCCACAAAGAAGAGGAAGTTAAGCTATTCTCCAGAGCACCTGAAGGCAGGACAAGAAGAACTGATAGAAACTAATCAAGGAAAGAAGCAACCTGGAACTGAGGAGAAATTTCATCTCAGTGAGAACAATTAATCTGTGGAACATCCTGCCATCAGAAATTGTGGATGCTCCAACACTGGACGTTTTTAAGAAGATTGGACAACCATTTATCTGGAATTGTGTAGGGTTTCCTGCCTGAGCAGGGGGTTGGACTAGAAGACCTCCAAGGTCCCTTCCAACTCTGTTATTCTGTTCCCAATTTGCTATATCCTTAAAATATCTCATCCCAAAGTGGACTCGATTTTTGGAAGTGGCCTTTCTGACTTTATACACAGTATGCAGGGCACCTGAGAGGAGTGTTATCAGAAGAGTATTCATCACCTCAACTTAAAATACCAGGATCAACAATGTTGGTTTGATAGAACCAAAGGGCCAAAGTAATAAGTGATATTTTTGTTAGCTTGATATGGGCCAACAGCAATCTGAACATGTCGCTTTAACTGGAAGAATCAAATGGAGTTTGTGGACACAGATAGCTTTCTTCTTCACTGCTCTGTCGAAAATATTTATTCTCCTTGCCGTTGCTTTACAGTTTTGTACTTGAGCAACTAACAGAACGGAACAAGGTTTGTGGAGAGTCTTTGCAGTAAGCACTGTAATAATTTCCAAACATTCAGTTCTGCTTCCGCAAAAGTCAGAAATGGCAGAACAAGTGACTAGGTTATTGTCTCTCTAAGACAACACAATTTTGCAAAAAAGCATTTGAAAATTGGGATATACGTGGCAAACACCAGGACATCAAACCTTCACTGGTGCTAATAGGATGTGGCCTTCTCATTTCTTAAGAGGCACCTTGTTACACATTTAGAAGTCTGTGCATCATGTGGTCACAAATAGTTGCATAAGCCCACACAAGGCAACAATAAAATCTCAAAAGAACAGGTAGCTGGGGATATATATAGGGGATATATAGGGGTTCTGGTGACGGACCAACTACATAAGGAAGAACTTTCACGAAGGGACCTGACGTGGATGGGGAGTAGATTGTATGTGGCGGCGAGCTGGTGAACCTTGGTGCTATGACACAACCACGACACTAAGACCGCGGGGCATTTTGGATTTGTTAAAACTCTTCACTTTGTGAAGCACCAGTTGTGGTGACCCGTCACAAAAAGAGACATTGAAAGTTGCGTGGCCAGTTGCCCGGTTGACACACTGACCTCTTTTGAGGAACAGGCTGGCGTTCCTTTCAGCCTTCAGAAATAAGTTGTGTTGAAGTATTCTTGTAAAATCGCAACTCTTTTAGAATTAATCTGCTGGTATGAGGAACGTCTATTATTAACAGATCAGTGAGGCTCCAATTTAATGGATGACGATTGTCTTCGGTGCAACACTATGAACTACCAGGGGGCATGTTTCGTTTTGAACATTGCCTCAGTTTCTAATAATAAGCACTAACAACACGACATTTTCGATTGAAATATTGCCAGAAATTCAAGGGCTAGGCTCTGGTTCGAGTCCGTCACTTAACGTTGGACGTAATTTCAAACACGGACTTGAGACAGCTATACAGAACTCAGAGGATGGAAAAACAGTTTCTGTTCTCCCCCCCACCAAAAAAAAAAAAAACAGCTGAAGAAAGACTTTGATGCTGCTGTCAGTCTTGAAATATTTATCCACATTGTGCTGCAGGGATGAACTGGGGAACCCTGGAAAGCAATCTACATTTTACAATACTCAGTTACACTATAAGCAGATGTATGAATGGGAAATTGAAAAGAAGCTAACAATGGAAATTGGATTGGGTGGGGTGGGGGGAACACCCAGGGGTGGGATTCAAAATTTTTAACAACTGGTTCTGTGAGTGTGGCTTAGGTGGGTGGGTGTGGCTTGGTGGTCATATGACTGGGTGGACATGGTTTGGTGGTCATGTTATTGGCTGGGTGTGGCCAACTCAATATCACTCACATTGAGGCACGCATCTCCTCGCCTGGCCTCTCATGACTGTGGGGATGCTGCAATAGTCGTAAGTGTGAAAAACGGTCATAAGTCACTTTTTTCAGTGCCACTGTAACTTTGAATGGTCACTCCACACAAGCAAAGTACCAGCAAAGGAGAGGAAAAAAACTCCAGAGAAGTTCCTGAGACAGGAAGTCTAGTCCTGCTAAGAATGTAATAAGAGTTAACAGAGAGGCAGTTTCTGTAAGCAACACCAGAATGTTTCCTTCCTGCCTTCCTTACAGGATTAGTCCAGTAATTTCTTCTAACAATCGGTTCTCTGAACTGCTTAGAATGTTAACTACCGGTTCTAGCGAATAGGTACGAACTGGTAGAATCACACCCCTAGGAACACCCAATAAGTGTATTGAACTTGATTATGTCCAGAACGTTAACGGGGATGCTATAAGAAATGTGATATATTGAACAAGGTAAAATATTAGATTGAATTTAGGGAACTCTATACAGGTAGGACTCAGCTTATGACCACAGTTGGGATCAGGCTGTCCTTTGGTAAGCAATGTCATTGTTAAGTGAGCTATGCCCGATTTGTAATCTTTTTTTTTTTTTTTGCCACAGTCATTAAGCAAATCCAACTTCTTCCATTGACTTGGCGTCTTGGAACACCGCCCCCCTCCCCCTACCGAGAAGATTGCAAAAGGCAATGTAAAAAATATATGACAATTGTTCAATGTCTGAATTTTGATCACGTGACAACAGGTATTGGTCGTGTGTGTGAGGACTGATCGTAAGTATTTTCAATGCCATCATAATTTTGAATGGTCCTTAAAGGAATAGTCATAAGTTGAGGACTGCCTGTAGTTTCCCTCCAGCTCAAGGCTCCAGCTTAGACTAGGGAGGCATTCTCACCACTACCACTGCATAAGTTTTTTAAAAAACTTGGGTTACGACTGGAAGAAAAGTGTGTGGTATAAATGTCGTAAATGAAAGATTTTACATGGTATTTACATGGGTTAATAAAAGGTTGGGGAAAATACATCTCTGAAACATTGTATGCTTCCTACGAAGACCATAATCCTAAAGGGCTTGTGAATACATTATGTTTTCAATTAACCAAGATACTGTTTTGTGTTACGTGTTAAAAATAAATACATTAATCCAAGAATCCCGATGAGTTTAAAATTGTGGAAGTGATTTAAGGACACCAGGTGGGGTTCGTTGTGCTTTTTATTAGATTGTTTTTCTTGTTCCTAATTTGCCGGTTTTCCATACTCAAAATTTCTGCTACCGGTTCTCCAGAACTGGTCAGAATCTGCTGAAAACCACCTCTGCTTCCATCCTTCTGAAGTCGGTGAAATGAGGACACAAATTGTTGGGGGCAATATACTGACTCTAAACCATTTAGAGAGGGCTGTAAAGCACTATGAAGTGGTATATAAGTCTTAAGTCTATTGCTATAACAACTGTGGTAAGAAAGGTTGTAAAATGGGACAGAACTATATTTAGATCCCCTGCAATCGGGTTTCAGGCCTGAGTATAGCATGGAGACGGTGTTGGTTGCGTTGGTGGATGATCTCTGGAGGACCCGGGACAGGTTGTTCCTCTGCACTGGTCCTATTAGATCTCTCAGCGGCTTTTGATACTGTCAACCACAGTATCCTATTGTGGTGGTTGGGTGGGGTTGGGAGTGGGAGGCACCGTGTTACGGTGGTTCTCCTCCTTCCTCTCCAACCGCTCGCAATTTGTGTTGGCGGGGGGCAGAATCAACCCCGAGGCCCCTGTGTTGTGGGGTGCCTCAGGGGCCTGTGCTCTTGCCCCTGCTGTTCAACATTTATGTGAAGCTGCTGGGTGAGATCATCCGTGGTTTCGGGGTGGAGTTCCATCAGTATGCTGATGATACTCAGCTATATATTTCCACCCCGGGCCACCCCGACGAAGCTGTTGAAGTGATGACCCGGTGCCTGGAGGCCGTGCGGAGTTGGATGGGGGTCAACAGGCTTCGGCTCAACCCGACCAAAACCAAGTGGTTGTGGTTTCCTGTGCCCAGATACAGTCGGCTTACTACGTCGCTGACCGTGGGGGGTGAAATTTTGGCTCCCACAGAAAGGGTATGCAATCTGGGAGTCTTCCTGGACGTACGGCTGTCGTTAGACGATCATATAGCAGCCGTCACCAGGGGGGCTTTTTATCAGGTCTGTTGGATCTACCAGTTGCGGCCCTTTCTGGATTGGGGCGCATTGCACACAGTCACTTCCGCCCTCGTTACCTCCCGCCTAGACTATTGCAATGCTCTCTACCTGAAGAGCATCCGGAGGCTTCAACTGGTGCAGATCATGCGGGTGATCTTGGGGGCTTCTCGGAGCTCCCATATTACACCGCTCCTGCGCGAGCTGCACTGGTTTCCGGTGGCCTTCTGGGTGCGATTCAAGGTGTTGGTGACCATCTTTAAAGTGCTCCATAGCTTGGGACCGCCTACTGCCACCATCGACCTCCCGCCGGCCAGTGCGCTCCCACAGGGTGGGCCTCCTCAGGGTCCCGCCGGCTGGACGATGTCGGCTGGCGGCCCCGAGGGTGCGGGCCTTCTCTCCGGGAGCACCCTCCCTTTGGAATGAACTATCTGCGGAGATGTGAGCCATTGCAGACCTGCGAGCCTTCCGACGCGCACTAAAGATCCACCTCTTCCAACAGGCCGGTCTGGCCTAATGTTAGGAGAAGGGTTTTAAATTTTTAACGTAATTTTAAATTTTTATGGGTTTTATTGGTCTCAGCCATTATTTAATTAATTTTAAATCTATTTTAACATTTCTAACTGTGTTTTATTGTGGCTGTTCACCGCCCCGAGTCCCTTTTTGGGAGAGGGTGGCGGTATATAAATTGGAATAAGTAAGTAAGTGAATGAATGAATGAACAGAACTCAACTGTTATTTTAGCAACAAAAATGTGATCATTAGGCAAGAACTACCTGTTCTAAATGAGTAAAGCTTCATTTTTTTGGCTAAAGCAAGGTGGTTGTTAAGTGAGTCGCACTTGATTTTATGACCTTTTTTAGTACCCTTGTTAAACAAATCACCGCCGTTATTAAATGACTCAGTCATTAAAGTGAATCTGGCTTCTCCATTGACTTTGCTTGTCAGAAGGTCTCCAAAGGACCCAGACCCAGGACACTGCAACTGTCATAAATATGAGTCAGTTGCCAAGCATCTGAATTTTGATCACATGACCATCAATCAGACCGCTGCATCTGTCCAGTCACACTTTTTTCAGTGCGGCTGTAACTTCCAACTCACTAAATGAATCAGCTTCCTACAACTTGCAAAGGACAAACATTACATAAAGTTATTGTAGTGTGCATTGCAGCCACTCCACTTTTAATTGTGCTTTCATTGTGTTGCACGAACCTAAACACGATGGTATCCTAACCCAACATTCACTCTGAGAAAACATATGGGATAAAAAAGGCGGAAAGTGGGGGTGGGGGGGGGGAATCTGGTAGGGCGGAAATAAAGTGAGCGTGATGGATGCAGCGTCCATTCAGGAGGCAACGCTTAACCAAAGGGTCGTTTGTGATTGGCTGCTTTGTCTGGAGCCTCCTCCGCAAAGAGCGCGTAACAGCTGTGTCTCGCGCAAAGATCGGGAGGGCCAGCGGTCGTTAGAGAAGCGAAGGGCGGTCAAAATTGAGCCTGAGATTGACGTTTCGCTTTCCATTCTGATTGGTGGTAAGGAAGGGGAAGGAAGGACAGCCTCACATTGGACCGACTTGTCCCTCTGTCATCAAACGCGCAGATGCATTTTGTCCCCTTAAATGAGCCATGTGCTGACTCTACCGCTAGCCCCGCCCCTCGCGTTGTATCTGAGTTGCTATCCGGGGTTTGGAGGAGGGGGGGAAGAGAAAGGAGGGAACCAATCCTTCGAGACGATTGGCCCCGCTCTAATGAGTGGGAGGAGACTCGTGACAAATGAGGAAAGGGCGGAAGAATCCGGAAGTGCCCGAGCTGGAAGGCGAAGGGCGGGATACCCGTGCCCAATGCAGAGTCCGAGTGAGGTTCAACCTCAAAAGTCTGGAGGAGGGGGGGGGTGCGGGGCGGAAAGGAAGGGGCGGGGCTATGCATTGCAGTTTCCAAATGCGACCGAGAAGAGAAGGAGGAAGCTTTGGGTGTGGTAAGTTCGAGTCCCGCTCTCTCCAATTTAGTAGTGGTGGCGGGGAAACGAAAGGAAAAGAAGAGGTGCGGTGATTGCCCTGGCGAGGGGTCTGCTTCCCTGGGTAGAGAGGAAGAAGACTGCCTTCCTCCTTAAATATGGCTAACCTGTGGCTATTTCCCTCTCCTGCTCCACTCCATGCCGGTGGATTGCCTTACTTCACGTTCTCCAACCTTCCGCAGTAACTTGGGTAGTTTCTTCTTGGTCTTTAGAGGGAAAACAAAAACAAAAAAATGGAGGACTGCCCCTGTGATTAAGGCAGGGATGGGGATCTATGACCCTTTTAGGACTTGTGGACTTCAACTCCCAGAATTGGGAGCATGGCTGGCTCAGGAATTCTGGGAATTGAAGTCCACAAGTCCTAAAAGGGCCATAGTTCTCCACCACTGGGTTTAAGGGGTAACCTTGGCCTCATCTCTGGGGAATTGTGGGAGTTGAAGTCCACACCTGTTTAAATGGCCCACGTGGAGAAACCCTGATGAATCTTCCTTCTCTCAGCTTCCTCTGATGTGGGAGGGTGGGGGCATAGCCTTTCCAGCTGAGGAGAATAAGATTTGGGGAAAAAACAAAAATATTTGTTAAATGCATAACATCCCCCTCATCTCACACTGCACCTCCTCTTTCACCAAGTGCATGGAAACTAGTGCAGGCAGTCCTTGTTTAGTGACTGCCTCAGACAGCAGCTTTTCACAGTTTGTGACGGGGATGATGAAGCACCACCCGCCCTCGCCTTTATGAGCTTTTCCAGGTCGGTACAGCAAAAGAAAACAGGAGTAAGATTAGTGATTTCACTTTGTGGCTACGTCCCAATTCCAAGGGCTACCTTTATTTTTGTATAAATATATAGTGCATGATGTAGTTGAAAGGTAAGTGAGATGATTTTGCAGTGCTCTGCCGCTTCCCTATTTTTTAACATGCGAAGCGGCCTTCCCAGTACACTTTTTTTCTTACCCCAACGGGCATATTTTCTTCTTATTTATATAACTGCCCATCTCATGCATTTGTTTCTGATATAATCCTCAGTAGGGACTTCAGACCATCTGACGTGCTGCTTTCCAAATGGAAGAACAATGCGGTTATCATTAATCGGCGCCCTTCCACTTACGTCAATTAGTACATTTAACCATGAAAGTATGCAAATATCTATCTGTTTGGCTTTCTGGAAGTTTGTTTGAGATTTTTATCTTGCATATTTTTCATCACTCAAGTTTTTCATCTCCTAAGTTACTAGTTTTTCCTAGGAGGAAAAAATATTAGGTATGTTTGCTGCCGTGTTATTTATAAAAATAAAAAAGATAGGATTTTTTTAAAATCCAAAGGATTATATCCCTGTGTAGTAGCTGGGGTTCCTGTTGGACATCTAAATTTTAATCAAACCCTCTTGGTTTTCAAACCAGCCAGATTAGGTAGGCAGAATTCTGCTGGTGCTGCTGTCGGTTGCTTGGGCAGTTGTAGCCGAAATGAGTTTCTGTTGTTAGTATAAAACATCTCCTCTGGTCAAAGATCCTGCATTGCAACTTGGCCAAACATATTACAGTTCATGGGTTTGGGCCAATCTGTTCTATTCCAGCCTAACCTCCTTTGCTGCTCTATGGTGCAGATCAAAGAGAAAGATGAGAGGGGATATGACAGCTGCCATTCAGTACTTGAGGGGTTGTCATAGAGGAAAGAGGATTGACTCGACCCATTCTTCAAAGCACTAGAGAACAGGACAAGAAGCAGTGGGTGGAACTCCTTAAAGAAAGATGGAACCTGAAACTAAGGAGAAATTTAAGAAATGAACAATTAACCCACCATAGCTATGAAGGGCAAGTGGGCCAGTCACTCACTCACTCTCTCAGCCCATCACACAGGGTTGCTGTTGTTAGGAAAATAGGAGGAGGAAGGTATGTTGCCTATGTTCAGTTATTCGTAAAAACAGTAAGGGTGGGATACAAATAAAACAATGGAATAGCTTGCTTGTTGGAGTTGTAGGTGTTCCGTCACCGGAGATTTTCAAGCAAAGACAGGACAACCATTTGATCAGAATGCTATAACATCTGCCTTGAGCATGGACTAGAAGACCTTCAAGGCGTCTTCCACCCCTGCGATTGCATGATTCTAAATATTTTCTGGCATATCAGTGTGAATAAATAAATATTTTTATTAGTGGAATTCCTTGGGGTTGATCTAGAAAAAAAGTAGAATAAAAATGGATGCTACCAGTGATGAATATTTTATGAAATGGAGTACAGGTAGTGCATGACGTACAACACAGTTGAGCCCCAAATTTCTGTCGCTAAGCAAGACAATTGTTAAGTGAGTTTTGCTCCATATTGTGACTTTTCTTGACACGGTTGTTAAGTTATAACACCGTTGTTAAGTGAATCTGGCTTCCCCATTGACCTTGCTTCTCAGAAGGTCACAAAAGGGGATCACATGACCCTGGGACATTGCAACCGTCATAAATATGAGTCAGTTGCCAAGCATCCGAATTCTGATCATGTGCCTACAGGGATGCTGCAACGGTCGTAAATGTGAAAAATTGTCATAACTCACTTTTTTCACAGCCATTGTAACTTTGAACGATCACTAAATGAACTGTTGTAAGTCGAGGACTACCTGTACAATGATTTGTTTTGTTACTGTAACCTAGAACATCTTTGCCGGCAAACCTTTAAGCTGGATCCCTAACTGACATCCACCAAGAATGATGATGAATGAAGGAGAATATGTCTTTTGCAAGTGGAAAAAGCGGCTATGGCCAGCACAGGTATGTAATGGCCCAACCTTGATTATTTCTGATTTGGGGAAGAGACATATCCAGATTGGCTAAAAATACCGTACCCATTCGAACAGAGGTGGCAGTTCAACTGTATTTCGTTTTGTTTTCATTTTGTTTCTTGTTGCAAACTGTAGTTAATCAAAGTCAAAGGATCAACCTGTTATGTTAAAAGGCTTCCTCCCATTAGAAGGGTGTCATTTCCAATCCAGTTGTCCATAATTTGAGTGGTAAATAACATTGGCATGTAGGCGACATGAACTACTTCTTCTGCAAATCCCACAGAGTGCAATCATGGTTTGTGATAGCTTACTACAAAGAAAACATTCCCTCGAGACAGATGTGATTCTTGGTTTCATGGACCTCTTGGCAATCATACAAGTAGTCTGTAGCTCTGCTTTCTAGGACACATTTTCACTTATTTATATACTTATATATTTGTTTGCCTTCCAAGTCCAGACTACAGTCTTAAGATTTCACAGTGATCTCCCATCTCAACAGTGAAACAGGCCCAAACCTGTTTAGAATTCTGCAAAGGCCAACCAGGTGTGCCACTGTCTAAGGTGTGGGGGTTCTAGCAAGCCACTATGGCTTATTTATCTGATTTTTATCCTGCCTTCTTTATTACTTGACAAGTAACCCAAAGCAGAACATATCTAATATTTCTTCATCATTTTATTTTCTCCACAGCAACAACAGCCCACCTCACTCTGAGAGAGACTGGCCAAAGTCACCCAGCCAGTTTTCTTGCCTGAGGCAGGACTAGTATTTATCTCTTGGTAATTGGCCCCCAGCTGGCTTTTGTGCCTGAAACACGGATTAGAACTCAGTCTCCTGACTTCTAGCCTGGTACCTTAACCACTAGACCAAACAGTTTTGCTTATATTGTTGCCAAGAAAATTATATATATACACACAGAGTCCCCAGGTGAATTTCCTTGTCTTCTACATTTTCACTCATGTTGGAAAGTCAGCTATAATTCAGAATCTGACTAAAATATCACATCCTCTTCCTGACATCTTGATTATTTTCTCACAATGGGCTATCAATTTTCAGGTGTTTTTTTTTTCTTCCATCCCCACATTGGAAGGGAAAGTTTCTGCCCTTGAGAGTTCTGAAGAACATTTAAAACAAAAAACAAAAACTCAACTTCAGTGCTCTCTATTGTGCATTTCTCGCAATAGAAATACGTTTCTACTTCTCTGCTGCAGTTCTCTGGATTTTCTGTTTCTCGGAATCTGGACCTTCTTTTTTAAAAAAAAATCCATACTTTTTCTTCCACCTTCCAGATCTTGTCTAGAAGCCAGCGTTCCAGAGGGCGTCTGCTTCCTGAAAAGCTCGGTTCCATTCGGCTCAAAATTATTGCTGAAAATAAACAGTTAAGTTTCTGAGAATTTGCAGGCTTTTACGCTGCTTTTTTATGTCTATTTCACCAGTCAGTTTGATTTGCAAAATAAATCCATTAAAGCCCCCAGATCCTGGTCTCCCCTCTGTTTTTGTTTTTTGTTTTTAAATAAATAAATTCCTTATGGGATGTTATTCAGCACAAGCAGGAATGGTCACAGCTATTTACTGGCAAAATGTTGACAGACAATCTTAGAATTGAAATCCCATCAAAGACAATGCTAGGTGAGGGAAGGTGGTATTGTTGATTTGCTGAAGAAGGATAGGGTTAGAAGTTATTTATTTATTTACTTATTTATTTATTCAGAGCTGTTGAACTAAAGCATTCCTGATCATGTAAAACCAAAATTTCTTTCTCCTTTTTTCAAGGGTTACCATGCGTTTTTCCCATATTGTGCCTCTGACAGTACAAAGCATTGAAGAGATCGCAGATAAATTGGGTATGTTTTTCTTTTATTTGTTCAGCCGTGGCCATGAAATCCTGCATGTTGTCTGTTTTCCTAAGTCATCTAACGAGGGGCCCAAAAATCTCGGGCTAGACTTAACTAGCTGAAGACAGGCAAACAGTTACCTTGATTTTGCTGTGTTTAGGTGTCTTCTTTGCCAAAAATCTTACAATGGGTTTTGTTTTATAACACTGATTTGCATCCGTAAAAGATCTGATTCCCAAAAAAAGGAATAAAGGGATGGTATATTTGGGAATGAAATTATATCATCCATCTTAATGGACTGGAGAGAGAGAGGGAGGGAGATATATATATGCTCAATAAAAAAGGATTTTTTGAAATGACCATCATCAGAGCATTAGTATTTCTATATTATTATTAACACGCTCTGATGCTAAGGAGTTCTACTCCCACTTCCTGCCTGAAAAGAAATCTGTTCCAAATGCAAAATATAAGCAGAGGAGAGGAGGTTCAGTTTCAATTTCATAGCAGCAAGCAGCTTTAATTCAGAACAGTTGAACTAAGCACGCCCAGGCTCCTTGCTCACACAGCAAATACTGCTTCAGTTTCCAAGCAGCCCTCAACTCTCTCACATACTGACAGGACGCTAGCCAGATGAATGCCAATGGATGCTGGTAGGCAGAGGCAGAATTCCCCCCCTCACCCTATTTTCCTCCCCAAAATCTAAGCCCGACCACCTAGTTTCGTAGCAAAGCACGGGTATCAAGCTAATGTGTGTGTGTGTGTGTGTGTGTATGTGTTCCCCTTCCTCGAATCGACAAACTGCTGAAACCACACAATGCTTGCAGGAAACAAGAATTGCCGTGTGTTTTTAATATACAGCCTGTTTTCAGCAGTTCCCGAAAGCATTTTGTGGCTTTAGTGGTTTGTTGGCTTGAGGAAGATCAATGCCATCTACTCTTTTTAGTAGTAGGCAGTCCATTTGTAAATGCCAATTCAAACCTACATACAAATTGGAGTTTGTCTTTAAGATTAAAAACAGATTTAGGAACAGAACACACTCTTCCTCCCAACACTGGAGGTTTTTAAGAAGAGACTGGACAACTATTTGCCTGAAATGGTATCGGGTTTCCTGTCTCAGCAGGAGGTTAGACTAGACTAAATTAGAAGCCCTTCCAACTTCGTTACTCTGTTGTTCTTAACCCCAGACACAACCTGTATACAAAAGGCAGCTTAAGAGGAAAAGAATAAATTGGGTGAAAACCAAGCAGGTCAGTATAAGCCCAGTATAGGTAATCCTCGACTTATGACCGTAATAGAGCCAGCCAATCACAATTGTAAAACGTGTCCTGATTTTATGACTTTTTTTGGGGACTGGACGTGAATGCCAGTTTTCAGCAAAAAAAAAACATAACACCCCGTCACTGACCATGGGATGTTGCAGACAGCCATAAATGCAATAAACTGCTTATCAAGCACTCAAAGTGTGGTCACGTAACCGCAGGGGGAAATGGCCGTCAGAATTTCATAACCAGATCATAACTCCAGGGAGATCCATCAGAACTTCAAACGATTGCTAAGCCATTGGTCATAAATTGAGGGGCTACCTGTGAGAAAAAATAATTTA
Organism: Bungarus multicinctus; assembly: GCA_023653725.1. NCBI lineage: Eukaryota > Metazoa > Chordata > Lepidosauria > Squamata > Elapidae > Bungarus > Bungarus multicinctus. The sequence continues at coordinate 160,827,349 of CM042838.1, read as the reverse complement.
GGAAGCAATAAAATAGCCTTGGTGGTTCAGGCTAAGGTGCATCCTAATTTTTCCTCCCAGCGTGGAGTATTGGTACAGGTACAGGTAATCCTCGACTTACAATAGTTCATTTAGTGACCATTTGAATTACAGCAGCATTGAAAAAAGTGACTTATGACTGTTTTTCACACTTACAACCATTGCAGGGTCCCCATGTTTTGATCACGTGATCAAAGTTCAGCTGCTTGGCAACTGAGTCGTATTTATGACGGTCGCAGTGTCCCGGGGTCATGTGATCACTTTTGGAGACATTCTGACCAAGCAAAGTCAGGGGGGAAGCCAGATTCACTTTACAACTGTGTTACTAACATTGCAGTGCTTCTTTTAACAACGGTGGCGAGAAAGGTCATAAAAGGAGGCAAAAGCCACTCAGTTGTCTCACTTAGCAACAAAAATTTTGGGCTCAGTTGTGGTCATAAGGTGAAGACCTGCACAATTCAAGGCAATGTATTTAACACTCCCTCTGCCTATTTTGTCATAACCAGCACTTATGAGGAGACTGAAAGTTAGTCCTAAACAGGAAACGAAACTTTAATGTTCTCCCTCTGTTGCTTCTCTGCAACAAACCCCAAAAACTTTAACCTTAGACTGTCTACTATTGACCTCACCCCTTTCCTAAGAGGTCTGTAGGGGGTGTGCATAAATGCACTCTGTCCCATTGTTTCTTTTTTTTTTTCTTATTCATATCCATTTCATGTATTCATAACCATGTTTATCTATGTTTATACCTGTTATCTAATAATTGCTTGACAAAATAAATAAAAAATAAGTAAATAAAATAAAAATAAAACTAGTATTTGCAAGCTTACTAGGGATGGCAAGTTTGGACTTAATTCTGAATCTCTTAGGACAGGCATGTCCAAAGTCCGGCCTGGGGGCCAATTGCAGCCTGTTTTCAAATTTCCAGCGGCCTACAGTTTCTTCTCCCTGCCGGCTCAGCCTGTCATTCATCCCTGCCGGCTGGCATTTTCCCTTCACTGCACATCGGCCCCTGTGAATGTCAGGTTGAATGGTCGGCTCCCACACATTTTCACCTCACCAAATCTGGCCCTCCTTCCAAAAAGTTTGGATATCCCTGCCTTAGGATCAATATTATTATGGCTTGTTGCACAGTCAGCCAGATGTTCAATCTGGATTTGGCATTTTTTATCCACCAATCAAGTCCTTCCCAAAGACCTGAAATAGGCATTTGATAGGCAGGTGTTATAATGGAGATGGTATTCAGCCGGTTTGGACTAGTTCTGGCGTACTGTGGTGATCAAAAGCCTCACTCTTCCCCCCTCCTCCTGTCTCGACTTTTACAACAACCAGTGAGGGGGTGGGGAAATCACACACAAATAACTTTCATTATCAGTAAAGAACACACAAATACACACACAAATAATCCTCTCTTTCCAGTAAATCACATACATTGCGTCCGGACTTTTCTCACTTCCTTGCACACGCTATTTCTTACTCTCCTTTCAATCTGGGATGGGGGTCAATACACAAACATTTATATCAACTTTTTTACCATAAACATACTCACACATTTACACTGTAATCATACTGCTTGCATACTTAGAAAAACTTTTCTGGGAGTCAATAAACTTCATTGTAGAGGATCTCATCCTCAAGGGCTGGAAATTATTACATACAGACACATTCTCACACACAACATTTCCAGACCTGGGGAGGTTTTGTCCCTTTAAATCTTCACATTTTCTTTTTTAGAACAACCTATAGTTTGTTCTCAGAGCATTGGGATAACTCAAGGAGTGTTTCCAATCACAGAGGCGATTGTGGGCCCAAATCACTGCCTATCTGCTTCCCATAGCTCTAAGTCAATCCAAAAAGCCAATTTAATTATCTGACTGCCAAACATGTTACAATTAATTTATTTTGAGCTGCAGCTGTTCCAATTAGGGCTATACACAGGTAAAGGATATTTTTCTTCAGTTCAATCCTATTCCATTTGGCATACAATTATTTTACAGTATTATACATACACAACTAAGTTTTACTCTGCATGCAATTATTATACATACACATCTAAGAAATTTTAATGAAAATCACATCATGAAAAGAATAATAAGCATTTTCTTCTTCTCTTAGTTCTTCCTAACATATATATAGCAGCATAAGTTAACCATATTTTCTTTGATCAACCGCAATGTACTTTATGGAGGGGCTTTATTTGAAACACGGATCTGTGTCTCATTCCATGCTTCTGAACAGCAGAGCTAACTGTAGACCATTGAATCAATGGGGCATGCCTTCTACATTCAATTCTGCCACCCAGTGCATCAGAAGAGAGCAGTTGCCTGTATTGTAGTTACATCTATTGTTCTATCTTCTTAAACATTAAATAATTAAAAAGATTAAACATAAAAATTTTAAACAAATAAATTTATGTGTCTCTATCCTGGGTTTCTAGCTTGAATCTCCTCCTTTTTCTAATTGTTCCTCTAATACTTGCCTTATGGGGGTGTACAATGGTCTTGGAGAATCAAAAAATTTAGCCTGCTCAGAAGGAGCTGAAAGTCCAGTTGAAAAAGATTTTGGAGTGACAATTTTTACCTGATCATAATCAGGAGGGGGGCTTATAGTCAATTATTATTTTGCTGAGACATCAGAGCCCAATTATTGTTTTACTGAGACATCAGAGCCAGATATTTCCACTGCATGACAGCATTGATACCATCGATGTAATATTTGGACTGGAGCCTTGGGTATCCTGAACTTTCTATTCATAACAGATAACAGACAGATAACAGATAATCAGAGTTGGAAAGGACCTTGTAGGTCATCTAGTCCAACCCCTCCGCCCAAGCGGGAGACCCTACACCATTTCTGACAAATGGCAGTCCAATCTCTTCTTGAAAGTCTCAAGTGATGGCGCTCCCACAACTTCCGAGGGCAACTCCTGTTCCATTGGTTGATTGTTCTCACTGTCGGAAAGTTTCTCCTTATTTCTAGGTTAAACCTCTCCTTGTTCAGTTTCCATCCATTATTCCTTGTCTGGCCTACAGGCGCTTTAGAAAATAGCTTGACCCCTTTCTCCCTGTGGCAGCCCCTCAAATATTGGAAGACCGCTATCATGTTTCCCCTGGTCCTTCTCTTTACTAGACTAGCCAAGCCCAGTTCCTGCAACCGTTCATTGTATGTTTTAGCCTCCAGTCCCCTAATCATCCTGATTGCTCTTCTCTGTACTTTTTCTAGAGTCTCAACTTTTTTATAATGTGGTGACCAAAACTGGATGCAGTACTCTAGGTGTGGTCTTACTAAGGCTTTATAGAGTGGTATTAGTACTTCCCTTGATCTTGATTGTATCCCTGAGTTAATACAATTTAGGATTGCATTAGCTTTCTATTCTATTGCACTCAGGATACCATTTCCCTATCCCCCACCAGCCATTTTTGGGTCTAGCCTCAGTACTTTTGCACCTGATTCATGTAACAGGAATCTAATTTCTTGAACATGTTCCTGCTGATGCTGAGATAGATTTGCAACCCATACTTACCATTGATGGATCCCGAAGGACCTGGGGTCCCGTAGGACGAAGGTGCTTACCTTAGGGGTCTGTTCCAGACAATGGTGGTAAGCATGTTGGCTGTTGCCCACCCCGGAGGGTTATGGCTCCGCCCTGCAGCGTTGATGTCCCAGTTAGGGTGCCATATGTGGTGATTAAAGACCAGTCATTGTGCAGGATCCAAAATGTCTGACTGCATGGGCAGTGTTTATTATATTTATAGGGTTTTTACAAGAAGACAAAGGCAACATAGATACAGCATCTGGATTGGAGAATAGATCCCACATGGGTGAAACCTCTCAACCACATTGGTACAATGCCACATAAGGTTTCTAGATGACAGTTTGCTGCTTAGCATCTAGCACCATCTGTAGGATCTCAGTAGCTACCACAGCGTACTGGTAGCAGAAATTTTGACTAGTTTGGAGAACAGGCAAATATCACCTCTGACTGCCCCCCCTCCCCCCCCCCCACTGTTTCCCATCCTTTATTCCATTGATTTTTAGCTCAGCTGATTTGCGCAGCAGCTCACCTCACTGAAGGCGATCTTTGAGTGCTATGTACAGAACCTTCACGGTCACATCCGCACTCGTCATCTCCCGCCTAGACTATGCCAGTGCTCTCTACATGGGGCTCCCCTTGAAGAGCACCCGGAGGCTCCAGTTGGTGCAAAATGCAGCCACGCGGGTGGTTTTGGGGGCTCGGAACTCCCATGTTACACCACTTTTGCACGAGCTGCATTGGCTCCCGGTGGCCTTCCAGGTGTGATTCAAGGTATTAGTGACCATCTTTAAAGCGCTCCATGGCTTGGGACCCGGGTACTTACGGGACCGCCTACTGCCACCATCGGTCTCCCGTCGGCCAGTGTGCTTCCATAGGGTGGGCCTCCTCGGGGTGCCGCCGGCTGGACAGCTGGCGACCCCGAGGGCACGGGCCTTCTCTCTGGGAGCACCTTCCCTCTGGAACGAATTACCTCCGGAGATTAGGACCATCCCTCACCTTTTGACCTTCCAGCGCGCTTTGAAAACCCACTTATTTCATCAAGCCGGTCTGGCCTAGAGTTCCGTGCAGGGTTTTAATTGGTTTTAATCGGTTTTTAATTTTATAACTTTTAACTTGATTGCTTTTATCTATCAGCCATCTATCAGCCATCTTATTTAATCTTTTTAAATCATTTTTAAATATTATATTGTATTTTTCATTGCATTTTATCTGGCTGTACACCGCCCCGAGTCCCGTCGGGAGAAGGGGCAGTATAAAAGACTAATAAATAAATAAATAAAATAAAAATAAACCTGTAGCACACAATTTGGAATCCCACTGCTGTGTATCATTGCAGGATTTATTTATTTATTGCATTTATACTGCCGCCTATTTGCCCATGGCGACTCAAGGTGGCTTATAGAATATAAAATCACTTTTAAAATAATAAAAACTAACAAAAAGAATCAAATAAATTAATGTAGTGCAATATGACAAAAATCACCCTCCGCCCGGCGACAGCAAATCACATGAGCCATTTCATGGGCTCCATCCCGCTCTGGGTTCCCCAGGCCCGCTGGCAGAACCAGCTCTTCAGTGCCTTCCGGAAGAGTATTAGAGTGGGCAGTGGTGGTATTCAAATAAAGTTGTCACTGGTTCGGTGGGCGTGTCTTGGTGGGCGTGCTTTGCGCACGTGCACTCACTTTGCATGCACGTGTGCGCCAAACACGCACTTTGCGCAGGCGCAGAGGCATTCTAACTCGCCTCCTGCAAGCCTGCACAATGCCGGTCACTACAGCAGCTGCCGCGCGGTGCTATTCTACACCGTGCAAAGCAGCTGCGCTTCGAATTCTGGCCATAAAAGTGAGTATGAGAGACCGGGTGGGCGGGTGGGCCAAACACGGAGCAGTGGAGAGAACCGGTTCAGTCTCTGCTGCTCATCACCGCTACCGGCTCTCCAGAACCGGGCAGATCCGGTCAAATACCACCACTGGGGTGCGGGCTGTTCTAATCTCTGGGGGGATGATATTCCAGAAAAAGGGAACCACCACAGGATGTAAGCTATTCCAAGTAAAGCTGGCTTTTGCGTTTGACCAGTAATAATGGTTATTATTTTGATTCATTGCACAGTCAGCCAGATGCTCAAACTGGATTTGGCCCTTGAATGATCAGATGGACATTATTATTATTATCAAATTTATTTGCTGCCCATCTCATGATTCAAGGTGACTCTAAGCTCTTGATAGATCTGCCCTCCCTCATAAATTCTTTCTACCTCTTGGATACCCATCCAAATTCTTTTACTTATTTGTATTTATTGAGAATTTTACATAAAGTAAAAAGCAAATCTAAAGAAAGAGAGGGAAAACCAAAAAGAGGAAAGAAAGAAGTGCAAGAAAATACAACTAAAGTTATGAAATGTAATGACTTCCTGCTTTCTCTTCCACAGTTATTAACAAATCTATTGTATCTCCTCCTCCTTACCTCTTCCAGACATCCCTTCAACCCTTTATTTTATTCTTATGTGTTTCACTTAATAAATCGATATTATTATTTTGGCTTCCTTTAATAAAAAGACCGTAAAATATTTCTAGTCTTTTAAAAAAAAGCACTTGTTGTTTTCTCCCTGACCAATTTCTGTCATTTTAACAATCTCTTCCTGCGTTGTGGGAATTTCACCGTTCTTCCATCTTTGTGCATTTAATAACCTTTGTGCCAGTATCATACACAAAAATAATCTTCTGTGAGTCTTTTATAATTTAGTATCCATAAGTCCCAATAAAAAACCTCCAGGGTGTTCTTTTTGTTACAATATGAATCTTTAAAATTCTTTGTATTGTTGGTATATTTATATCCAAAATTTCTTGGGTTTCTCACAAGTCCTCCCTACGTGATAAAATGTCCCTTCATTTCCCCCCCACGTTTCCAGCATTGACTGCAGGTCCCTTTATACATTTTTGATATTATCCAAATTTCCTGACAGGGCCATATCTTCAGCTAATGAATTCTTCTGGTTAAATAGGGGTCGTGTGTGCTTCCTTTTAGAAGCCTGCCTGCATTTTTCCCTTAATTTATTCTAGGCCACCAAACTCCAAAAAGGACTCTTGACCAGCTTCACAAGATAAAAAAACAGGAAAACCACAACATTAAAAAGCAAGTTGTTCTGAGGGATCATTAAGCAAAAACATTTCCCCCCCCCCCACACGTCTTTCATACATCCAGTGTTTTCCAACCCTCTCTGACGTGTGTGTACTTTAACTCCCAGAATTCGCCAGTCAGGGTAGAAACCAGTGCAGAATTTCTCCCTCATCTCCCCTGCCCTGTCAAACATTCTCTCACTCCCCTCCTCCCCACAAGAGGTGAGGTGGGTTTCCACTCTCCTGGCCTTCCGGAAGGCTATGGAAATATGGTTTTGCGGCCTTGCTTGAGGTGTACCAAGAAGCAGCCATGGTGGGGCTGGTTAGAGCCCTGAAAGGCCTCCCCATACATTTTAATTTTTCACATCTCTTGCCCCTTTTTATTTTTTTTAAGTTTTTAATATTTTATTTGTATACCACCAAGATTGCCTCGGTGAGGGGGATGGGTGACTTGACAGATGATAATAGATAGATGGATGGATGGATGGATAGACAGACAGGTTAAATAGGTAGGTAGGTAGGCAAGCAGGCAGACAGACAGACAGACACATATCGATAGATAGATAGATAGATAGATAGATAGATAGATAGATAGATAGATAGATACATACATAGATACATAGATAGATACATACATAGATACATACATAGATAGATACATACATAGATAGATACATACATAGATAGATACATATAGACAGACAGATAGATAGATGCTACAAGATTCAAAATGGTGACAGAAAAGATTATTCAATAAGGTTGGGATGATACAGCAGGGAATATATTTCTTCAAATACATCTTTTTAAAATGCTGAAAGGTTTCCAGTATTGTAGGTAATCCCCTCTCATTTAAATATTGCTTGATATTTTCTTCCCGAATATCCTCCTGTCTATATAGGGTCTTAAAGAATTTTTGGGCAATGTTTTTTTTCCTTCTATCTGGTGATGAATGGTCCCATTCTCATCTTGCAGCTGTTGTATTAATTTTTTCTTTTTCTCCTTCTTCAATTTATACGCCAGCATCTCCCTGGTTTATTCGCATGCTCAAAGTAGTTCTGTTTCGTCAGTCTAAGGTTCCATGCCATTTCTCCTTGTGATATTAAATTTGTGTTTGACCATATCTCTTTCTCCTCTAATTTTCTCGTTTTGGGGTTTATTTTTGCATTATAAATTCCAGTTCTTTAAACTTCTCTGTTTGTTGTTTCTTCCTTTCCTTGTTCCTTCGAGCCACGTAAGTTATTGTTAAGCCCCAAATGTAGACTTTAGTTGTATCCCATAAGTTTTGTAACATTGTTTGTTCTTTCACATTTACATTGAAGAATAATTCCAATTCTTTTTCCAACATTTGCACATACTTTTTTCTTTCAGAATTCTCTGGTTTAGAGTCCACCTCCCTCTCTTTTCCCCCCACTTCCATTTCACTTTTAAAGGATTATGATCTGCCCATGTATTCGACATTATATCTAGATGCTCTATGTCCTCTCCCAGTTCCAGATCCATCCATATAGTATCTATTCTTGACCAAGAATTGTGGGGGTTAGAAAAGAAAGTGTATTGTCTCTCCTGCAGATTTAGTTCTCTCCATGTATCTTTTAAGTTTAACTCTTGTGCCATTTTAAAGAATATATCTGGTAATGTTATTCTCTTGTTTTTTTATTACTTATATAATCTATCTTAGTGTCTATCACCACATTAAAAACTCCTATTAAACATACATTCTCCTGCTCTGACATATTATTTTCCAGTATAACTTAAAGTAGAATTTTGTATTTGGTATGTATATTACTACTAGCAACATTCTCTTTTGGCTTGTTTTTATTTCTGTCAATAAGATTCTTCCTTCTTCATCCACATAAATCTGTTTTGGTTTCAACCATTCTTTTATATATACTGCCATGCCGCTCTTTTTTTGTGCCAAAGCCAAATGGAGTTACTCTATTTTAGGGAATTCTAGAATGCCACCGTGCTGTTTCTTAATATGGACCTCTTGAAGGCAATATCACAATTTCCTTCCCCTTGTAGACCAGTGGTTCATCTCTTGTCCTCCCATAATCTTTATCCCTAGTTGTTTTCGTTGCAAACCTCACGTGAACTTCCCTTGGCAGTATGTCAAGAACGCCCCTTGGCAGTATGCATAGAGAAAGAGAAATGTTGAATGATAAAATTACTATGATGGAAATGAAGGAGACACTTAAAAAAGAAAAAAACAATAAAACACCAGGACCTCATGGAATCCCAGCGGAACTTTATAAAGAAATTCAAGAGCCACTGGAAACTATAATGTTAGAATTATATAATGAAGTGCTAGAGCAAGCAAGATTACCTAATTCATGGATGGAGGCATATATTACGCTTATACTAAAAAGAATACAGATGACCAGCAGATCAAAACTATAGGCCAATCTTGTTATTAAATGCAGGTTATAAGATATTTGTTACAATAATTGCAGAAAGAGTAAAAAAAATACTAAATGAAATCATTCATCCTGATCAAAATGGGTTTGTACCAAAAAGGAATTTAAGGAATAACACCAGAATGTTAATGGATGTGTTGGAATGTTATGAGGCCCACCCTGAGAGGCAAGTGGCGCTGATATTTGTGGATGCACAAAAAACGTTCAACAACTTAAATTGGCAATTTCTTATGAATCAATTGAACATGATGAAATTCGGAGAAAAATTGTTAGAAGAAATTACTGGCCTAATCCTGTAAGGAAAGCAGGAAGGAAATATGGTGTTGCTTACAGAAACTGCCTTTCCATTAACTCTTATTACATTCTTAGCAGGACTCGACTTCCTGTCTCAAGAACTTCTCTGGAGGTTTTTTCCCTCCTTTGCTGGTACTTTGCTTGTATGGAGTGACCATTCAAAGTTACAATGGCACTGAAAAAAGTGACTTATGACCATTTTTCACACTTATGACTGTTGCAGTATCCCCACAGTCACGAGAGGCCAGACGAGGAGATGCATGCTTCGATGTGAGTGATATTGAGTTGGCCACGCCCATCCAATAACATGACCACCAAGCCACACCCACTAACTAAGCCATGCCTACAGAACCGGTTGTTAAAAAAATTGAATCCCACCCCTGCCAAAGACATCAAGACAAACAGGAATTGGATAAAATATTACAGGGGATGGGGGGGAAATTATTACTAAAACATATAACTATTTTTTTAAGATTTTAAAATGAAGAAACAATTAAAGAGACTATGATAATCTGGGCCAAAACTTTTGGAGATAGTATTGAATTGGAACACTGGGAAAAATTGTGGGAGAAAAATTACAAATTAACAATGTCAGCAGCCTACAAAGAAAATCTGTACAAAATGTTTTACTGTTGGCATTTACCCCCGGCAAGATTGGCCAAAATGTTTCCAAACAGATCAGCGAAATGCTGGAGATGTAACTATAAGCAAGGAACTTACTTTCATATGTGGTGGACCTTTCCAAAAGCTAGGAAATACTGGCTCAAAGTAAAGAATTGGTTAGAAGAAATTACTAAACAAAAAATTGAGAAGAAACCAGAATTATTTTTATTGGGCATATTAAAACAAAAGACTTGCAAAAAAACTGCAATACATTACGTTACATATAATAACTGTGGGCAGAATTGCCTTCACTCAAAATTGGAAACAAGATACCATTTCCTCTGATGCAATGATAATAAGAAAGGTTCTTGAGTGTGCAGAAATGGACAGGTTAACTATGGAATTAAAAGACAGAGAAGAAACAGAATACTATAAGATCTGGAATGGTACCAGTGGTTAGAGAATAAACGTAAAGTTGTTACATGAAGAATACATAGGAGTTTTAGTAAAATGGAAAAATATTGTATATATATTTGTAAATTGTGCTATAAGTTAAAAGTAGAAAAAGCTAACATGTAGAATAGTAACAACTATGTCAATATGAGTGAATACCATTACCTGAACGCTGTAATGAGTGTAAATGTGGTGTTTTAGAAAGCTGAAGTTTTAGCAAGGGAGTGCTAACTTGCCCTCCAGAGACAGGGAATTCCACAGATTAAGCATAAAGCCTCTCCCCCCCCCCCCCCCACCCTTTGCTCTCTGTTTCCCATTTGGGAACTTAAGGGAAAGCCTTGGAAGGATGGGGTCAGGCCAGTGTAATATAATAATAATAATAATAATTATATACCATTCCTCTCCCGAAGGACTCGGAGCGGTGCACAGCCATACAATTAAAACATTAAATATATAAAAGTTAACACTAAATTAAACTAAAGGCCCTGGCTGAAAACAATTAAAACCTCTCCCTAAAACCCTAAAATTTGATATAAAAATTAAAATACCCAGTGTAAAAGGAAGCTGTAAATTATCCTGCAGTTGACCCCAGGAAATGTTTTATGACATTTTATATTATGTCATAAAATGTGTTATGACAATTTTTATGTCAAAATGTTTCATAAAATTGGCCATATTTCAATTCCATGGAAGTCCAGATTCCAGATTTTGGATTCATTCTGTAAGTTAACCCATTTGAGCTACCTTGGTTCAAAAAGTGTTAATCTACGATGCACCGTTTTGCCCAGTTAAAAGTTATGTGAATGACAGTGTTAGTAGCATAGACATGCCATTATACACTTAATAGAATACAGTGTAGCATAAATATAACCTTTCTTTGCACTGGGAAACAAAAAAAAAAAAGGTGTGATTCACTTTTTTGCTGTGCTCTAGAACTGAGCTCACAATATTTCCCAAGTTATGCCAATCACATTATTTAAAGTATTTTCTTTGTCCAAAATGGATTCCAAGGCAATTGTGACTGTTCCAGACCATCAGACTTAAGAAAAATTGCTGTGTGTGTGTGTGTGTGCATTTTTTAAATACTATTTAATTACTTCTTTATCTAAAGCTCTCAAAGAGTGAAGAAGTCAGTCACCCCAAACATAGAAGCTCTTACCTTCTTTTGATCAACGCTTTCCTCCACAGTCTGAACTCCTGGATCAGGAGTTCCAGCGCTTGGTCATTCAAACCCTGGTCACCCCTTGTCCTGGACTGTTACATCATTCTCTCCATGGGGCTACCCTTGAAGAATATTCAGAAGCTACAACTGGCATGGAATGCAGGCGCACAGACAGTTCTTGGGACCTATAAGGTGGCCCATGTTACACCGATGTTTCACAAGCCATTCTGGCTGCTGGTTTGCTTCCGGGTGGAATTCAACGTGTTGGTTATTACCTTTAAAACCCCGCATGGCAAGGGTCCAGGTTATGTGGTGAACGGTCTCACCTCAAGAGGATTGGCCTGCCCCACTCTCCTGCCCTTCCGAAAGGGCCTGAAGACTTGGCTCTCCCAACTGCTCTGGGGCACCAATGGGAGTGCATCTTTCTGGAGGTGGTTAACAAACTAAGACAAGACTCTGCCTGTCCCCATGTGCATGCATCTTGCTCCTTCCTCCCCATCTTTCTCCATTTTAAACTAAAGTTACTATTTATTTGCTTTAATGGTTTTTTAATTGGTTTTTACTGGTTGTGAGCCAGCTAGAGTCGCCTCCAGGAGAGATGGGTGGCACATAAATTGGATAAATAATAAATAACGCACACACACACCGCTGATCACTGTTGACTCTCTTCCCAGGTCCGAGCAACGAAACCCAGAAGGTGGTAGAAGAGTTGACTTATCGTCGAGCCTTGCGAGAATTGCTGGAGATCATGAAGGAACAGGCAGCCCCTAAAGGTCCCGACTCTTTTAAGCGAAGGAATGAAGAGGCGTCAACCGGGAAAGGACAGCAAGAACAATCCTCGGCACCCCAGGAACCCCTTTCTCCCCGAAGAAGCCCGCGTTGGACAAAGAGCATGGAGACCCTTTCAGATTCTCCAGCCACATCATTGAGACCTTTGATGTCGAGAACCAATAACCTGTCTACCTGCAAACCTCCCTCGTCTACATCGGGAGACCTTCCAAGTGTCAGGAAGCCAGTCTTGGAGGCGGGCAGAGTTTTGAAAGCCCCAAAGCCAAACATCTCCCCGAGTGTGGCAGCACCACACCACCTCACCCAGAGGTCTTCCCTGGCCTCCAAGGAGCATCAGCAAATTGGCGGTCCATCTGGCAAGAAGGCGCCTTCAAAACGGCCGGTGAGAACCAGCACCCCGGACTCTACTTCTCGCAAGTGCTGCCCCCAGTTCCCGCCAGCCAAGGGAGGAGACGAGGCTGCCTCAAAACTGCGGAGGAATTTGCTGGGACCTGCCCTCGAAGGGTTTTCCTCCCAGCCAGCAAATGCTCTCCCGGCCAAGCGAGAGGCACAGAAACAGAAGAAATGGCAGCAACCCTCCAAGGGCACCAGGTGTTCCCTGCGCTTGGAAGCCGCTTGCTCAAAGCAAATCCTGGCCACTCAGGAACCCTCCCTGGAAAGGTCACAATGCATGAGTGGGAGAGAGCCCAGAAAGCCCAGAGAACCTTCTCTGGATTGCGCTCCTGGGGAACTGAAAAGAGAGCCTGACCCATGTAGAACTGGAGATCAAGGAGGCTGTCTTCCAGAATTTGCGGATAAGGAAGGTAAGATGATGTCCATCTGCAAAAGACATGCTGGGGGAAGTGGTGAGTTTTGGGGAGACCCAGGAATGGAGGTTCATGTGCTGCCTTCAAGTGCAGTGAACTGGTATTGTCAAGCGCCAGGGAAGTCAGGCGATCCAGGCAGTTCAAATAGGTATAAAGATTTATTGTAAGCTTAAGCCCTCTATATAAGAATCTGAACTACTGACGGTTCAAGCAATTTGGTGGTAAATAAGGAATTCACGGTGGGCTAGACTTGTATGCGCAAAGGGACTGGTGACTTTTAACCCCTCTGTTAGTCTCAGCCTGGACATTTCCTACAAGTGTGGGTTTATATAACAGAATAACAACAGAGTTGGAAGGGACCTTAAAGGTCTTCTAGTCCAAACTCTTGCTCAAGCAGGAGACTCTGGCCTATACCATTTCAGACAAATGGTTGCCCAATTTCTTCTTAAAAACCTCTGCACAACTTCTGAAGGCAAGCTTTTCCTCTGATCAATTGTTCTGTCAGGAAATTTCTCCTTAGTTTTAGTTTGATTTTCTCCATTGCTTCTTGCCCAGGCTTCATAGTGCTTTCGAGAATAGCTTGACTCCCTTTTCTTTGTGACAACCCCTTAAATATCAGAACACTGCTGCCGGTATCATGTCACACGTAGTTCTTTTCACTAAACTAGACATACCCAATTTCTGCAACCGTTCTTTATATGTTTTAGCCTCCAGTCCCCTAATCACCTTTGTTGCTCTTCTTCTCTGCACTCTTTCCAGAGTCTCTGCAGCTTTTTAATAATATGGTGACCAAAACTGGATGCCGTATTCCAAGTGTGGTCCTACCAAGGCCTTATAAAGCGGTACCAGCACTTCACACGATCTTGATTCTATCTCTCTGTTCATGTAGCCTAGAACTGTATTGGCTTTTTTTGGCAGCTGCAACACACTGCTGGCTCGCATTTGGCATGCAGTGTGAACTTGGCAGCCTTTGGGGCTTCCTAGCCATGACTTAAAAAGTGAGCTATTTTAGTGTAGTATTAAAGGCATCAGGTTAGAAACGGAGAGATTGTGAATTCTAGCCCCCCGCCCCCCTTCCCTCCTTAGGCACAAAGCCAGAGGGGTGACTCACAGTCCTTGGAAGCAGATGGCAGCAAGCCACTTAAATCCTTGCCGCGAAAACTGTAGGGACTTTTCCAGGCAGTCCCTGAAAATTAGACACAACTGATTAGAGGGGGTGGGATTCATAACTTATTTATATTTATTTATTTGTTTGTTTTCTGTCCATCTCACTTTGAGTGGCTTATAGCTGAATCTGATGCATGAACAAGCCGTTGTGGTTTAGTTTACAAACCATAATTGTAACCCAGCCCAGCTTGTTGCAATGGTTTAACACAGCTGGGCTTCATCCAATGTCTGTTCAAGTTTATATCCCACTGAAAGCTCACAGTGGCTTATAAGGGGAGCTCTCTGCCTCCTATCTCTGCAACAACAACCCTGCGAGATGGGTTGCCTGAAAGTGACTGACTTCACGTCTTAAGGGGGATTTGAGCCTCGATGTTTGTGCAGATGTTCCTCAACTTACAACTGTAATAGAGCCTGCTCACTACGGACATACTGTAAGTTGTGATGGTCATTAAGCAGATCACCCTACATGACTGTCCTGATTTTATTACCTTATTTGCTGGGGTCTTTAAGGAAACTCCTTGTTTGCTATGGTGCAGTGCAGTTTTGCCGAAAACCGGAAGTAAATGGCGGTTATTAGCAAAAATGTAAATCGCAGTCCTGTGACTGTGGGATGTCATAAATGTGGGCCTGTTGTCAAATGTTCAAAACGTGCAAGCATCAAATCTTTGGAACCAGGTCATAAGAACCTTTTGAGGGGTCTGCTATAACTTTGGACAGTCACTAAGCAATTGGTCGTAAGTTGAAAACCTACAGGGCCCAGATCCCGATCACATGACCATAGGGATGCTGGGATGATCAGAACTTTGAGGACCAGTCACAATCACCACTGGTTCAGCATTGTTGTGATTTTGTACGATTGCTGAACCGGTGGTCATTAATCAAGGACTACCCGTATGCCAGACCATGAAGCAATCTTTCAGTCAGAGCTGAAGAAGCTTCTTGGATGAGAAGCGAAACATCTTCAAAGAAAAAGCAGAAAGTCCAGTTGCCTCTTGAAAAAAGCACCTTTGGGACAGCATTTGGTTTGAAACAATCCATGCAAAAACATTTGTTGTGTAAAAATTGGAAAGTATCAGGGTTGTAAATGAAAACCTCTTTAGAAAGCAAAGGTGACTAACAAGCAACTACTGGACATGTTGTGTAACACTAGATATCTCACTGGAAGGCAAAATCACAAAACTGCATCTCACTTATTTTGGACATGTCATGGTAGGGAATTCAGTGGAGTAAGCAGTTATGTTTGGATGAGTTAGCGGTAAAAGGAAACGCAAAAGAAGATGGTGGCTGGGCACCATCAAAGCTAATACCAGCAAGAGCAAAGAAAATCTCAAGCAAATAGTGCAAGATCGGAAGATCTGGCCCCATAGAATCGCCAGAAATTAGACATAACTGAATGGATACCATCATCATCAAATAAAAACCATGAATTGATTTTTATTTATCAAATAAATTAAGTCAGCATGGCCAGCTCCTGTTCTAACCTGGGCTTCCTTAGAAAGCCTAAAACACAATCTTAGTTGTGGCAAAACCTCTTTTATTTCCATGGCTGTGAATTACGTTCATTCACAGCCTGCAAGGCTTCACAAACAGTCTTTCAGGGGAATGTTTATAAACACCCACCTTATTGCATTTGGAATGCTGCCAGAGAACTAATTGCCCTGCGCAGGGCAAGGCCAAACTTGATAAAGAGTCAAACAGAATTTTTCAAAGCTTGAATTGACCAGACGAAATAATTGCTTCCTGCAAAAGTTCATGTCCCGTTCGCTCTTCTTTTATGTCCTATGGGAGGGGTCGATCATCTCCGAGGTGTGGCCTTACTCCTGAGTTGACCCTGCTTCCCTGCTTTCTCAATTGTTCCTGTCTTCTGGTAGCCCTGCGCATATGCAGGCTGAGAACCGGTTCCAGCCGGTCCCCTGCCTCACTGCTGTCTGAATCTGAAGGCACCTAATGACTGCCAGCCTGTCCTGGCCCCATCTATGCCTCTGATGCAGAGCCCTCATCCAAGCCCTCCTCAGCCTCCAAGACTGGCCCAGATTCTTCCCCAACCTCCTCACTACTCTTTGTTGCTAGCTCCGTCAACCACTGGCGGACCACAACAATACCTGTGAACTGAAAATGGATTGTTTTATGGAGAAAAAAACAAAAATATTATCCTTTTTTTACCATATATGCTTCCAGGATCATGTGATCACCTTTCGCCACCTTTTGACAAAGCAAAGCCAGATTCATGTAACTACCGCAGTGATTCATTTAACAATTGTGGCAAGAAAGGTTGTAAAATAGGGAAAAATTAACTTAGTTGGCCAGCTTACAACGTAATGTTTGGGATCACTTAGGGCCATTAGTTGAGTTTTCTCTGCCCAAGACTCCCCCTGCATATTGTGGAAGCAACTAGAGCAAAACCCAGGCAAGATATGAAATGTCTGGGTTTTAAAAGATAAAACTGGGTTACAGATAAATCCTTGACTTATGACCGGTTGATTTGCGACTGTTTGAAGTTACAACGAATTTCCCCAGGGTTACTCACAATCTGGATTGACATCCCAGTGCCCGTCCTCTCTCTTGGGTTTATAGTCACATGATCCTATTTTGAGCACTCGGCAACCTGCCCGAATTTACAGCCATTTGCAGTGCCCCAGAGTCATGGGAATGTGATTTATGATGTGTGTTTACTTCCAGTTTCTGTCTAAAAAAAAAAAAAAAGGCAATTGCAGACAATGGATTCGCTTAACAATCACCAATTTTAAAAAGGTAATAAAATTGGGCATGGCCACATGGTGATCCACTGAACAACCAGCAATGACTTAGACCGTAATTCCGGGCTCCATCACAGTCGTAAGTCAAGGACTGCCTGCAGTATCTCCTGGCCCATCTTTAAGATTTGTCAGTGCGAATTCCAATGCTGTACGTGTAAAACTGAAATCGGCACGGTATTCCTTCATTAGCAGATCAGGCATCTGATCTTTCACTGCAGCTGAGTCCCATAAGAAAAGTGAGTCCAAGCCCAGAATCAAAGGATGAAGAAGAGGAAGAGGAGGAAGAATTACCCAGCATTTTCTTGCATCAAGGTAGTTATTATTTTCCCCCTGCGGCTTTCTTCAAAGTATTATGTGTCCGAATCAATGTAGTTTCTCTTAAAAATAAGCAATGGCTGAACTAAACCTTATAGTACCTGCTAGGAATTATAATGTCTTGGAGGGGGAGGGGTGAATCACTACGACAAGGGTTGACCAAGGCTTGGGGCCACTCCGAGAAGGCCCTGTCTCTTCTGCTCACTTGCTCAGCCACAAGGGTGTTGAAACCTAAGTAAAAGGGAGTCACTTTGATCACTGGGATATGGTTGCCCTTATGTCTCATTTAAGCCTGCTGTGGACAAAATGAGAGACAACTCACCATAGCCAATTTGCCGTAGCCAACTTGTGGGACAATTCAACAGTTCAGTTTAATTATTAAAAATAATTAAAATTTTATTTTAATTTTTGTCATTCACATTTTATTTCACCCCTCCTTTGGCATCCTTCTTTTAACAATTCTATTCCACTGTTTCTTCAATATTAATGTAACTGTTGTCCCGCAGCGAGTTGGCCACGCTGAGTTGGCCATGTTGAGTTGACCGTGATGAAGGCACGGGCTTGTCCAGGCACTTGCCAGGATTCTAAACCCCCAAATTTATTTTAAAAACGGAAAGCCACAATAAAGCATCACGTGTAAATGATGTGCACACATTCCCCCCCCCCCCCCCCCCAAAAAAAAAAATTGGTTTCTGCAAATGAGTGAGATGAACCCACTTATCAGAAGCCTGCCTTTCTGAAATCTTCATATGAATGCTTGGCTCTCCGTGTGGTCCACCTTTTTTCAATCCCACATCCCTTTCAGCTTTTTGTGGCTTTCCCAGCATGTATATAGGTAGTCTACTTGCTTAGTGACCACAGTTGGACCGGCAACTCGGTCATTAAGTGAAAGCATGGCCATGCTTGTGGTTTTACTGCAGTTCTCCTTTGTGTTACGACTTGTGAAGGCCCTAAATGTGAGGATGGGACACAAAGTTATTTTTCCATCATCATCGTAACTGTGAACGGTCACTAAAGTAAACAGTTGCTAAATGAGGACTACCTGTATTGAAATTTGTATTTCATTTAGAGGCATTGCCTTGTTAGTGTAGCACAGCCTTTCTCAAATGGAGTTTCATGAAACTTTGCATTTCCATGAAAGATTGCTAAAAAATCATTAAAAAATTAAAAAAAACATTTTAAAAAATTGGCGGTGCATGCAGCCATTAGCTATACTTCTAATAATGCTTATGTTCTTGAAAAACCTGAACATTATTTCAAGTGTTCCTCCAGGATAAAAGATTGAGAAAGGGTGATATGGCATTGGCACCTTCCCCTAATACAGTGTTCTTGTTCTTGGCAATTTCCAGATGTTGGACTTCAGATCTCAGGATTCCACAGCCAGCATGGCAACCAATCAGAATTCTGGGAAATAAAGTCCATATACCTAGAAGTTATTTAGGTTAGGAAACAGTGTGCTAAAATAGTAACAATAAAGCTTGGAGGACACATTAAGGAAACCAGGGAAGGTGGCAAGCTCTATGTACAATTCTCTAAGGCTGAACAACAGTAGAGTAGAAGTTTCACTAGGAATTCCTTGCAAGAATATTAATTCCAGTTTTAATCCTTAATCCAAACTCTGTGTATCGTAGAACCTTGTTGTTTTGAAGTCGGGATGATAGTTTGGTGCAAGCTCCCAAGATATCCCTACTGGCCTGCTGTGGTAAGAATATTAATTATTTACTGTAAAAGGCGAAAGATTTATACTGTATTTACTTATTGGAGTTCAGGAATTCTGGGAGCTGAAGTACATAGGTAATAAAGGGGCCCATAGTTGCCCAACCCCGATCCAGCTCATAATGTGCTGCCCTCCCGATTAGCTCATAATGTGCTGCAAAGGGCCAGATGCAGAGATGTAACAGGGCCAACCAGTCTGTGTACTTGTCCCTTTGAATAGATACATTGATTGCAAACCTGTGACCCTCCGAGCTGTTCATCTGTTCTGCTTGTCTCCTGGCAGGTGAAAAACGTATATCGGAAAACTAAGAAAGCCAGTGTCGTCCTTATAGAGAAATGCATGGATACCACGAAAACTAAGGGGTAAATAAAGCTATTTTAATTCCCGGGTGTAGAGCTCCTCTCCCTTCCTTCCCTTCTGCTTTTATTTGTTGGAAAGTCCTTTTCTGGCACCTCCTACTGATGGCTGAGTTACTAGGTAGTCCTCGACATATGGCCCCAATTGAGCCCCAGATTTCCCACTGCTAAGCAAGGCAGCGGTTAAATGAGTTTTGCCCTATTTTATATCCTTTCTTGCCACAATCGTTCAGCGAATCACTACCGTGGTTAGGTTAGTAACCCAGTTGTTAAGTGAATCTGGCTTCCCCATCGACTTTGCTCATCAGCAGGTCACCAAAGGAGATGACCCTAGAACAAGGTCATAAAAACGTGCCGGTTGCCAAGCATCCGAATTTTGATCAGGTGACCATGGGGATGCGGCAATGGCCATAAGTGTGAAAATCAGTCCTTAAGTCAAATTTTTCAGGCTGGTTGTGATTTTATACCAGAAGCAAATTCTCTATAGGGAGTCTTCTTTATAAGCATAAACATAGGGATAGACATAGGTTTAAAACTGGAGTTGCCTATAGCGTCCTTTTGGCTATGGGTCCTCTACAGGCTAAACATCCCTATTTCAGTTTTGCAGTAGATTTGAATTTGAGGGCAAGATCAGGATTTCTAGCTATCTAATCACTAGCACTGACAATCTTACCTATTTTGGGTAATGAAATGCCTGCAAAAAACAACAAACAAGCTCAGAGAATGTTCATTTCAATCCTGAGCTACAAATATTTTTCCTTTTATCTATCTCCATATCTATCTATTTATAACTATCCATTCACATCTATCCATTATCTACCATTTTATTTGTCTGTGTCTATATCCATCCATGTCGATATCCATGCATATCTATCCATCCTTTGTCTATACTTCCATATCCACCTATCTATCCACATCTATCTCTGCTCAACTCTCCTTTCTCCCTCCCGATACCTATCTCTCCATTGATATATATCTACCTACTTACGTACCTATCTAGGTTAGGCATCTTGGAGGGCTGGTTGACATGATAGTGTTCAGGTGTGCATTGCCACTTTTAGTTTTATCATAGATGTCAGCCTTGCAAGGTAGTCCAGACAAGAACACACCCAGAAGTGCTAGCTCTACTTCCTTGTAACAGTAACACCGCTAACCATCATTATGTCAAAATGTTGGTGATACAGACATGCTTGATATGACTTCAGCAACCGCTGATTGATGCTGTGAGGATGCTATAAGTCCCTATTGCTGAAATGACCTTAAAAACAACAAATAGCTAACATAAGGCATTAATTTCCATTGGGATCAGACACACACACACACACACACACACACACACACACACTCCCTCCAAATTCTAAAACATTCTCAAAGATCCATCTCATCCTGGACACTCCTTTTTTTGAACTATTACCATCTGGCAGATGGTACAGGATAATAAGAAGGACAAATAGGCTGAAAAACAGCTTCTATCCCAGGGCAGTAGCTCTGTTGAGTTCTACTGTATAGTGCAATATTAATGCAACATCAGGGGTTTTCAATTCAATGTGAAGGATGTGTGTTTGTGTTTATTTTCATACTCATAAGGTACACTGAAGATGGTATTTAATTTTGTTGTACGAAGTGCAATGACAGTAAACTAAACTAAACTAAATTAGCACCAAAAGAGAAACAAATTCCAGAATTTCCCAATTGGAAGATGGTCCATGTTCTAAACCAGTATCTCTCAACGTTGACCATCTGAAGAAGTGTGGACTTCCAGAATTCCCCAGCCAGCATTCTGGAATTGAACTCCACACTTCTTATGATGGTCATAGCTGAGTCTGGATATCAGAGAGGGCTGAAAAAAATCATGCCTCTGGGGAGGCTAAGATGTCATTTTCTCTCCCTTCTTGATGCAGGTTCTCTACCTTCCTCAGAAATCTAAAGCACTTTGACTGTGAAGAGAAACAGACATTGACAGTGAGTAAAACCTCCAGGAATAAATGCTGCTTGTGCTCTGAGAATGGCCCTATTTCAGGGGGGGGGGGGTCAAACTCGATTTCATTGAGGGCCACACCAGGGTTGTGTTTGACTTCGGTGGGGTGGAGCATGTCCATGTGGGCATGTCCATGGTGGGTTTGCCCAGCTCAATGTCACTTGTGTTGGGGGCACCTGTGTTACTGTTTATTATCTTTACTGTCAGAGTAAAACATGTGTACAATGAGATTGGCTGAGCCTCCCTTCATGCACCCCCCCAAAACAACTCACAGTGAGGACAGAAGTCCCTAGCATAGTCCCAATCTTATTAACACTATGGCACTTATTACACTGTGGCAACCTGGGCAGGGCTGGGAGGGTGGAATCTACCTATGCTAGTAGTTTGTTTTGTTAACACTCTGCCAGCAAAAACGGAGTTTGGGTGGGACACGTAGGCCCTCCCAGGCTCCATTTTTGGCTGTGACGGCCTCCTACAGCTCTCTGCCAGTGAAAAGCTCCGTTTTCAGTGGCAGAGGCATCGCAGGCCGGTCCTTTGCTGTTTCCAGGGAGACCCCCCCCGGGCCAGAACTAAGCACCCCACAGATCAGCTCCTGCCCACGGGCATTGAGTTTGACACCTCTGCTTCTGTAAGTGGAGACTGTTTGCCTAACTTGTTTTTCTTCGTAGGAGAAAGCCAGGGAGAACTATAATCACGAACTCAACTGGTGCATCAGCTTGATTGCAGATTACAGAATTAGAGTAGGTAAGATGGAAAGGCCGAAGGAACTTTTTAAAGCCCACCCTAAATTTATGAGTGAGGGATACTTTTTTGCAGCTTGATCAACTTTTTTCCTGCATTTTGCAGCTGGAGATTCTACTGCGATCTTCCAACTAGCTTTATAGCTGGTTCTTGACTTACAACAGTTCGTTTACTGACCGTTCAAAGTTACAACACCACTGAAAAAAACCGAACTTATGACCGTTTTTCACATTTACAGCCATTGTAGCATCCCCATGGTCACGTGATCAAAATTTAGGCGGTTTGGCAACTGACATGTATTTATGACATTTGCAGTATCCCAGAGTCACGTGATCACTATTTGTAACCCTCCCAGCTGTCTTTCAACAACCCAAGTCAATGTGGGAAGCCAGATTCACTTAATGACCACATGATTCACTTAACAATTGCAATGATTTGCTTAACAAGTGTGGCACAAAAAGTCATAAAATGGGGTAAAGCTCATTTAACAATTGCCTTGCTGAGCAGTGGAAACTTTGGGCAGAATTGAAGTCATAAATTTCTTCTGCTACTACTGCATTGTCTCCTTTAACTCTTCTTTGCAGACCTGCAGATTGTCCACAACTTATGACCATAATAGAGGCTGCCCATCGAGGTCATAAAGCGGGACCAACACAATTTTTGTATTGATCATTAAGCATTTTTGTAGCGATCATTAAGCAAACCGATGGGTTGCTATAGGCATGGTTTGGACAAAAACTGGAATTAAATGACCATTTTGTAGCAGATGTGGGCAATTTTAGTGTTCAGTTTTTTAAAAAATTGGTTCCTGGGTAATCTGGGGACATTTACAAGAGGACGTTGGCCCAAGTTTCTAGATACTTTTTTCAGGGAGTTGTTTTGAAGGGGATAAAGTCCAGGTAGTCTTCAACTTAAGAGTCACAATTGAGATCAGACCCAAAGGTGTTTTTTCAGGAGGTAAATGGACTTTCTTGGGTTTTTTTTTTTTTTTAAGACATTTCATTTTTCATCCAAGAAGCTTCTTCAGTCTGACAGGATAGTGGGGAATGGAAGGATTTCTATTCCTCGCAGATAGCTGGTCATTTGCATCCTTTTACGGGGTCATTGAAGCACTTGGAGGTTTCTCTGTGTCCTCAGGGTACCTGAGTAGTGCTAATGGTTCCTGCAGTCTGCATTTTTTTTCCTCTGGAAATCCATTCCTACTCCTACACCATGCAAAGGGTGTTCATCCCAAATTTTATAGCTAAAAGTTAGCAGATCTTCTTAGTCATCCAAGTCATGATTGTCCCAAAGGTGCTTTTTCAGGAGGCAGCTAGACTTCTTGAAAGAAAAACCAAGGAAGTCCAGTTGTCTCCTGAAAAAGCACCTTTGGGACAGCCATGACCTGGATGACAGAGACATCTCTACAGACAATTGGGATCAGAATTTTTGTTGCTGAGCATGGCGGTGTTTAAGTGAGTCACACCTGATTTTATGCTCTTTTTTTGCCAAGTGAATCGCACTTCATTAAACGAATCTGGCTTCCCCCATTGACACTGCTTGTCAAAAGCTGAATGTGAATACATGCCGGTTGTCCAACACCCAAAGTTTGATCACATGACTGGGGATGCTGCAATGGATGTAAAGTACGAGAACTGATCAATCACATTTTTCAGCACTGTTGCAACTTCACACTGCCACTAAACAAATGACTGTTAAGTCAAGGACTACCTGTATCAACACTGAGCAAATAAGTTGAGATACTTTGAGTTGATATCATTAAGATAGGATATAAGTCTAATAATAAAATGATAAGCCTAATTTGATTTACATTAACATTGAATTTAAGTGATATTGTCCAGCCGTTGTAGTCAAATCATTTTCTCTTTGGGTGATAGTAAATAAGATTATAGTTTGATCATTCTATAGTTAGAATGTTGGGGGCCTCTTCCAAGGCCTACCAGGACTGCCGCTGCACACAGTCATTCATCCCCAATTTGAGTATTGTTCTTGTCCTCCTTGTCACTGGAAGGAAAAAAAATCAACAGTGTCTCACTTATTTTGGCCGTGTCATGCTGGAGAATTCATACGCGAAAGCAATTACGTTTGGAAGAGTTTAGCAGTAAAAGGAATCCAGGCCATCAAAGAACACAGTGGTTGGATACCATCAAACTTGGTATTTGACACCAGTCAGAGCATAGAAAAACTCGAAGAAATAGTGCAAGGTTGGAAGATATGGAGAGACCTGATCCATAATGGCCAAGAGATGGACATGACTGCAAAATGGATAACATCACCATCTTGTCTTCTTAGGTTGCCATTCTTTTGTGGGATCCTTCCTGGAATACTGTGCTGATGACATAAGTGAGTAAGCTTCATTTTATAACTTAAGAAGCCCCATTCCTTGGAAGAGGGTGGTGTACATTATATAGCAAAATTAAAGCAGCTTAAACACAACAGGGCCAGCTTGGGATTCCTTCTCTGGTAAAACTGTTTTGATGTCATCAATAATGCTCAGCTCCTTCTGCACTTCCACGTATCGACATTCTTTAAACTTCTGATGCTCACCATCCTGAGAATGTTATCTGTACGCTCTGTTACAGGTAGTCCTCAACTTACAACCATAATTGAACCCGGGAATTGTGGTCGTAAGTTGTTGTGGCCCTAAATCGAAGTATCATGTGACCAGACCCAATTTTTTACCCTTTTTATGGTGGCCATTAAGCAACCATTACGGTTATTTATTTATTATTTATTATCGCCCTTCTCCAGGACAGGCGGTGTACGCTATCTACCCCAAATATAGCAAAATTAAAAAGATCCAGGATAAATAAAACTAAACAACACTTAATTAAAATTAAAACGACCAATAACCTTATCCAGCCAGCGGCCTTCAAAGATCTTCATCTCAAAGCATCTCACGGTGTCAGGACAACAATCTACCCCATCAGTCTCTCCTGAGCACCCAAAAATAAAATTGATTTATTAGAAGTGGCCATGTTGGTGTAAGCTGGATGCAGCCGATACTCAAATACATCATTCATTTCCCCCTTGACCCTGGTCTTCTCCCCATCCCCTGGATGTATATTCTCCAATGGGACACATCCATAGCCAAGAGTCATCAATCATGCTCTCCAATAATATTCTTGTGTTCCAACAACTTTTGGCTGCCAAGGTGATTATCTAGGCATTGAAGGAACGCAATGTTTTCTTCCATTCCCTTTTTCTGGCAGCTAAAAAGACCAAAGGAGTATCTTTTTAGTTAACAATGGTCTTCAAATGGATGCCACAATCATTAGTTATGTGTAATGGTTTTAAATTCGGTTTTAAATGGTTTTAATTTTCTTAATTCCCTACTTCTTAATTTTTAATGGCCAATTTATTTAATTCTTTTCATGTATTTTAAATTATTGTATATGTATTTATATGTTTTTATCTGGCTGTGCACCGCCCCGAGTCCCTAGGGAGAGGGGGTGGTATACAAATTTGAATAATAAATAAATAATAAATAAATTAGTGGGAACTGGCAAAAAAGCATCAGAAATCATTGTGTTAAATTTATATTTACTGACAAAAAAATAAAGTGGAAGTACTATGCTCCGTCCCATATTTGGTTCGACCAGATTGCCTTGATAAAAAAACACTTAATCAGAAATCATTGGTACTTGACCATAAAGATAAAGGTAAAGTTCCCCTCGCACATACGTGCTAATAGTTTCCGGCTCTAGAGGGCAGTGCTCATCCATTACAAAGCCAAAGAGCCAGCGCTGTCCGAAGACGTCTCCGTGGTCATGTGGCCAGCATGACTAAATGCCAAAGGCGCACGGAACGCTGTTCTCTTCCCACCACAGTGGTCCCTATTTTTCTACTTGCATTTTTACATGGTTTCGAACTGCTAGGTTGGCAGAAGCTGGGACAAGTAATGGGAGCTCACTTCGTTATGCGGTGCTAGGGATTCGAACCGCCAAACTGCTGACCTTCCTGATCGACAATCTTAGCCACTGAGCCACTGCATCCCTTTGACCATAGGACCCTACAAACAGTCATAAAGATGGGCCAGTTGTCAAGTGCACAAAATGGAATCACGTAACTGCAGGGTATAGGTGTGTGTCCAGCTGTCATAACTTGAAATGTCGTGTAATTCGGGTGTCTGTCATAACTTTTAATAGTTGTGAAGCAACTTGTTATAAGTCAAAGACCACTTGTAGTTGTATGACAGGGAGAGAAATAGGGATTAGCAACTTTTTAGATCAGGATCTTCAAACTTGGCAATTTTAAGACTTACAGACTTCAACTCCCAGAACTCCCCAGCCAGCCATGAATTCTGAAGTCCACAAGTCTTAAAGTTGCCATGTCTGGAGACTCTTGTTTTAGGTGCTGATCCAAGTTTGAGCAAAGATCCTGGCTTCTTTTTTTCCAAGGCAATCCGGTCCGAAAAGAATCCTTCCATACTTTATCCCAAATGAGCTTTCCTCAAATGGAGGTGTTGGACAGTGGGGAGCTTCTCGCTGAGATAACGCCCCCAAAGCAAGAGAAGAAAATTCTTCCTGACCGGACGCGAGCCGCCCGAGACAGAGCCAACAAACGGATCGTAGAGTTCATCGTAAAAGCCAAAGGAGCTGACGAGCACCTCCGCTCCATCCTGAAGAGCCAGAAACAGTCGCGCTGGCTGAAGAAATCCCTCAAAACACCCCGGTATTTGATCCTGGAGACCTACTTGGAGGATGATTATCAGCAGGGCCTTGTGCTCAACTACTTAAGGAAAGTTTATCGGGAAGTTGGAGCCAAGAAGCTGCCGGTTAAAAATAGAGACAGTGCCAAATTTGTCCTTGAAGTACTTTTTCCAGAAGTAAGTGAAGTGGGGAATGTGGAAGATAAGCAGAGACTTTATACTGTGTCATTCTCCATGTAAAAACTCAATCCCTCTGGTTATATTTGACCAGATTAGCCTATTGCAGCTCTTCAAGGATTCAGGTGGAAATTTTTCCTAGACATCCTTGGGAGAACCAGAATATGAATTGAGAGCTTTTTGTTCTGCCACTAAGTTGTAGCCCTTCCCTCCTTTCTTCCTTCCTTCCTTCCTTCCTTCCTTCCTTCCTTCCTTCCTTCCTTCCTTCCTTCCTTCCTTCCTTCCTTCCTTCCTTCCTTCCTTCCTTCCTTCCTCCCCCTCCTCCTTCCTTCCTCCCCTCCTTCTCTTCCTCCTCCTCTAAACCAATGTTTCTCAGCATTGGCCATTTTAAGAGGTGTGGAATTCTGGGACTTGAAGTCCATACATTTTAAAATAGCCAAGGTTGAGAATCACTGCTCTAAACAGTGCCCTTTTCTTTTTGTCTCCAGGCCATCATTTATGCAATTTCTGCTGTGGATCAGATAGACTACAAGACAGCAGAAGAAAAATACATCAACGGACCTCCAGTGAGCAAAAGGTATCTGCTCAGACCTTCATCCCATATATAAGTCTGCCTACCTCACACATAAGTCTGCTTAGCTCACATAATATCTTGTGTGCCTGTCACATTATGCAGTGGCAATTTTTTCCCCCAGCTATCCCCCACCTGGTACTTCTAGACATGTTGGGATTGCAGTATGAAGATGGTGCTAGGAATTCTGGAATTATGTCTGTGTGTTTGTTTGTGAATCTTCCTTCCTTCCTTTCCTCCCTCCCTCATCAAATATCTTCTTCTTTCCCTCCCTCCCTCCCTCCCTCCCTCCCTCCCTCCCTTCCTTCCTTCCTTCCTTCCTTCTCTGATTCTCAGGTTTGCCATTGCCTGATCTTAAGACTGACGTTGGTCCAAAGCTCCCCAACTATCTTTGTGCCTAAGACAGAATTAGACCTCACAGCTTCTGGGTTTCTAGTTTGCTGCCTTAACCACTACCCCAAACTGCCTCTCTTAAACATATATATTTTATATATCTCACCCATGTCAGTAGATTCTACACAGTTTGCATATATGAAGTGGAATGAAACGTTATCATCCTCTCACAAATATCAAAAAAATGCCAGTCAAATCCAGCCTTCCTGCTAAGATTTCAAAAGCAAAATTTGCCCAACCAACTACTGTGTTTCCCCGAAAATACGACTTATCCCGAAAGTAAGCCCTGTTTTGATTTTTTACATGTGCACCCAATATAAACCTTACCTCCAAAATAAGCCCTAGTTAAGACCCTGCCCACTCCAGGGTGCATGGGGTGGGGTGAGTCGCATGGGTAAAAATTAAACCAGCGGGGGTGGGGTGGAGCTGCCCTACTTACCAGGCCTTGCACACCCCAATACCTGCCACTTCTTCTGCAGCCAGTTGCCGCCGCTTGCGCACATCCCCCCCGGCCTCTGTTTCACTGTCAGACCTTTAGGAAAGACCTCTGCAGCTGGGAAACAGACTCCAGATTAATGCATGCGGCACTCCCCAGCCTCGTTTTGCTGTCAGAGGCCCTTCAGGAATGGCCTCTGCAGCCAATAAAAAAGCTCTGGATCAATTGTTATTGGCTGCAGAGGCCTTTCCTGAAGGGCCTCTGACAGCGAAAAGGAGGCCGGGGTGATGCGCATCAGCGGCAACAAGCAGCCACTGAAGAAATGGGCCGGCAGTGGGCTCCTGCTGGGCGGGGCTGTCAGTGCCGCCACTGTTAGGTGAGCCAGTGGAAGACTCCCTCTGAAAATAAGACCTGGTGCCTTTCTTTGTGGGGAAAAATATATATATAAGACCGGGTTTTATTTTCAAGGGAAACATGGTAGTGAAGGACCACCAGTAAGCCGCATCTTTGAGAGCAAAAGGTGCTACATCTCCCACCAAAAAAGGAGTTCCTTCAAGCCAGTACAGTACCAGGTAGTCCTCGACTTACAACAGTTCATTGAATGACCGTTAAAAGTTACAACAGCACTGAAAAAAGTGACTTACGGCCATTTTTCATACTTAACGATCATTGTGGCAGCCCTCTGGTCCTGTGGTCAAAATTCAGACGCTTAGCAACTGACTCAGATTTAGGATGGTTGCAGTGTCCCGGGGTCACGTGACCCCCTTTGGCAATCTTCTGATGAGCAAAGTCAACGGGGGAAGCCAGATTCATGTCACAACTGTGTTTCTAACTTCACAACTGCAGTGATTCACTTAAACAACTGTGGCAAGAAAGGTTGTACAATGAGGCAAAACTCAAGAAATGTCTTGCTTAGCAACAGAAATGTTGCGCTCAGTTGCGGTTGTAAGTCAAGAACCCCCTTATAGCCCTCGGTTAATGACATTAAATCGGATCAGGAATTCTGTTGCTAAATAATGCCATTGAAAAGCACAATGGAGATTGCTGTTGTTAGGTGAATCACGCATGATTGCTACCGTGTTTTCCTCAAAATAAGACCCCACCCGAAAAATAAGCTCTAGCCAATTTTTGGGGTGGGCTTAATATAAACATTACCCCAAAAACAAGCCCGGGGTGATGGGCATGGCCAGCACAAGAAGTGGTGAGTGTGCGGGGCCTGATGGTGTGTGACAGCAGCCTCAACCCGCCAGCCCCTTGGCACAGCACAGATAAGTCCAAGCACAGAGGCAGAGGTGGGGGAAGACAGGTGATCTGGACGTGCTGTGCGGCTGCCTGGCTCATGGGAGGCTCACAGGAGGCTCATGCGGCAGCACTGGCATCAGATGGAGGCTGTGATGACCTGGGTCGTGGCACAAAAGCAACAAAGTCATAAAATTGGTAAAGTCCCTTTAATTCCTCCAATTTGGCCTCCAATGTTCAGTTATCAGCGGCTGGAGAAAAAGCTCTCCCAAGAACCAGTTTTTAAAGGGAAGAAATTCAGTCCGAACTCAAAGTACATATAAATTATAAATAAAAACCAACACAAACCACGCTGCAGCAATTAAGGAGACAGGGCAGGATAAGGAATTGCAGAACTCAAAAGATAACGAAACACACACAGTTGGGAGGAGGCCAGAACCCAGATAAGACTTGACAAAGATAATGCACGCTTTGCTTCCAGCAAGGTGCTGTGCGCAAACGCCCTTTTTAAATCCTGTTTTCCCAGCTGCAGCTAATGAAGGGAATCAGGGCCTTTTTCTCCCCCATAATCCATGTTGCTCCCTTCTCCATTCTTCCCTGCGTGCCCTAGGATGCAGAGGGGTGGGCCTGGGTCTTCCTCTGAATGCTCAGCCAGACTGTACCCTTCCCCAGTTTCCTCCACAGCCACTGGAGCCACACTCCCACTCCCTGTTAGCTGTTCAATCTCCCCCTCAGAGTCAGATTCCAACAGGGGCATGACAGAGGCAGGGGCACGGGGGGTGGGGGGGAGGGAGAGGCAGATGATCTTGGGGGCTGCCCGGTGAGTTGGCTTCGGCTGCCACTCCTCCACCCATGCCTCTTCCTTTTCCTGGCTCTAGTGTGCACTTTTCACCCAGAGGAAGACAAAGTTTCACCTGCTTGCAAACGGGGCACTGTGATGACTCAGGGTGGGATACAAAG
Organism: Bungarus multicinctus; assembly: GCA_023653725.1. NCBI lineage: Eukaryota > Metazoa > Chordata > Lepidosauria > Squamata > Elapidae > Bungarus > Bungarus multicinctus. The sequence continues at coordinate 160,796,702 of CM042838.1, read as the reverse complement.
CAAACATAGTCACAGAAAACAGGTGAAGCCCCCTTTATTCCTTCAGTTTGCTTCCAAGCTCCGAATATCTTTGACGGAAGACCAAAAAACTCCCACACAGTTACACGAAGAAGGAAAAAAAGCAACACAAACCAGGCAAGATAAGGGCTTGAAGATGTCCACAGTTATCAGAACACACACACTGAGAAGGACGCCAAACTCAGAGAGGAACAATAAAATAGAGATATTTACACTATTTGTTTCCAGCGTTTGCCAGTACGCAGGTCCAAACTCTTATTCAGTTGTCACACCTGCAGCCCATGAAGAGGATCAAGGCCCTCTCCTCCTGAGGAGACCATGTTTTTCCCTGATCCTTTCCTCCCTGCGTGCCCTCAGATGGAGAGGGGATGGGCCTGGGTCCTCCTCTGACTGCCCAGCCAGCCTCTGCCCTTCCCCAGCCTCCTCCACTACCACCGGAGCCACACTTCCACTCCCTGTCGGGCTGTTCCTCCTCTCCCTCAGAGTCAGACTCCAACAGGGGCATGACAGGCCCTTTGAAACGGATCGCTCTGTTTCAAAGCACCCCGTTTGCAAGCAGACAAAGCTTCCAATATTTCGTCATTTCTCCATCCAGCCGAAAAGTGTTTGGGCATCTATGGAGCAAACATGGGTGAAATGTGCCTCTGCCCTGGGAAACCCTGTAAGCCGTAGTGGCCGCAGACAAGCAGAGGGTGGGAGGGAGGGTGCAGGTGGGTGCAAAATGAAGACATCCCCGAAAATAAGACCTAATGGGGTCCTTTGGTCAAAATATATATATAAGACATGTCTTTTCAAATGGTGATGACCGCCCAGTAGATGCATCATCGCCATTTGCAACTTCCTGCCAGCTTCCCCATTGGCTTTGCTTGAAAAAGTCTCCAATGGCAGTCCCATGATTGTGGGATGGTGTGACCGCCATAATTGCGAGACAGTTGCTAAGCACCCCAGTCGCATTCAGGTGACCAGAGAGAGACTGTGCCAGCTGCAATTTGAGGACTGGCTGCAAACCACCTGGTTCGTTGGGAGTTCATAATTTCGGAGAGTTGCTGAACAATTGGTCATTAACCGAGGACTAGCTGCATTCCCGTCAGAGCGAGCCGGGTTTGGAAGGGCTGTTTTACTGTGCATTCTTTCTCCTTTCTCCCCTCCTAAATCAGGACATCCTGAATATTGCAGCTTTTTGTTTTCCTTCTGAAGACCTTACTCCTTCTCTCTCCGTCATTCTTCAGTACACCCAGATGTATCGCACTGATTTAATAAACTGTCATTAGACAACTAGCCTTTATTTATGGCGCTATACAGGTAGTCCTCGACTTACAGCAGTTCATTTAGTGACCGTTCGAGGTTACAACTTCACTGAAAAAAATGACCTATGATCGTTTTTCACTCTTACGATCATTGCTGCATCCCCAGGGTCACATGATCCAAATTCAGACATTGGCAACCGATTCCTATTTATGACAGTTGCAGTGGCCTGGGGTCATGTGATCTCCTTTTGCGACCGTCTGACGAGCAAAATCAATGAGGAAACCAGTTTCACTTAACAACCAGGTTACTAATTTACCAACTGCAGTGATTCACTTAACAACTGTGGGGGAAAAAAATCATAAACTGGGATAAAGCTCGCTGAACAAAATGTTTGGCTTAGCGACATAAATGTTGAGCTCCATTGTGGTTTGTAAGTTGAGGCCTACCTGTAATTCTGCTCCATTAAAAAAAAATAAAAAATCGGGGCATTTCAAAATCACAGTTCAAACAACAATAAAACTACAGGTAACACTCAACTTTACAACCATTTGATTAGTAACTGTTTGAAGTTACAGTGGCACTGAAAAAAAAATGGCCTTACAACCAGTCCTCCCACTTATGACCATCGCAGCATCTCCTATGGCAACTTGATCCAAATTCAAGCACTTGGCAACCGGCATGCATTTACAATGGCTGCAACGTCCTGGGGTCATGAGATTGCCATTTTGTCACCTTCCCAGCCAGCTTCCGACAAGCCAGCCGGGTTCGCTTAATGACCATATGATTCACACAACAACCACATGACTTGCTTAACGACTGCAACAGTTTGCTTAACAGTGGCAGAAAGATTGCGAAATTGGGCACGGCTCATTGAACAACCGCTCAGATTAAGCAGCAGAAATTCTGGTCGCAAATGTGGTCATAAGCTGAGGACTTCTTGTATAACATTGTTTACAAAGGTTTCTACTAGGAAGGTCTCTGGCAGTGTAACAAATAAAGCGTGACGATCAGCATTTACGGCTGAAGGGAAGACGGTCAGTCTTGAGTTTTATTGTGTAAAAAGAACGTAGGGAACAAAATCTCAGGGTTTCGGCTTCCCACATTGTTAGAGGTTTGTTTTGTTTGCTTGCAACTTTTTTTTAAATCCTTCAGGGAAAGAGAAGAATTTGAAAAAGAAATCCAAGAGGAGAAGCAAAATTGTGCCAAGAAAACAAGAAGCCACCTGTAGAAAATAAACTCTGAAGTTCTTTTTCCATCATTTATGTACTGGGTCCTGTGAGGGACATTAAATTCCGTGGTTTTGTACAGAATATTAAATTTATTTTTATATATATATATAGATGTATATGAAAGAGATGTCTATGAAATAGGAGGAATAGGGATGCCTGCTGTTTCCTCCATCTCTATTCAATTAGAAGTAAATGAGTTGTGTTTGGTCTGTGGCAACGAATCTTGGCTACATAAGAAACTGCCTCCAGTTTAAAGCACATTTTAAAATTATATTAATAAGTATCAGCTTCTTATAGACTTGATTGTGATTTGAGCCCACTGTTGACTCTGGACAACGTTTGAAATGGCTCTCATACCTATTTAGCCAGAAGCAACATGCATGTATGTATTGCAAACTCTTCTCTCTTCTGTTCTTCAGTTATCGGGGTGGCTGAGATTCATTCAGTCTGTTCTGATGCTAAGTTGTAGGACCAGGCTCATTTCCAGACTTATTCAGAAGTGCTTTGGACTGTGGAGGAGGGCAGCCATTCTTTACTACTCATTAAAGCAGCTGCCTCCTTGTTTAAGCCTTTTACACAAGCCTGAAAAGGCTAGATTTCCTTTTATGAATTGGTTCGTTATATCAGTCATATTTTAATGCAACTTTTAAAGATGCCACATGTTTCAGGCTTGCCTAGAAGCCTGTGGGGGAAAACGTGTTGCTTCAATGAGCAGCAGGAAGCTGCTGCATTCAACAACTTCTGAAGACCTTCTGATTAATTTTGGAAGCATGGCGATAGCAATGTAGAAACTGTTTTCAATTTCAAATGTTTTTGAGCCTAGAATGCTCAATTTTAAGTTATGAAAAAACCCATTTTTGAGCTCAGAATCGCTATTTCAGACTTTGAGCAATTGTTCTGACACTTTTTTGACCTCAGAAAATCTCATTTCAAGCTTGGACTATTGAGTAATGGCCTTTTCTGATTTTATACATTTTACACATTTTGCATAATTCCTAATTGTGAATTGTGCATTTTAAAAATACAATGTTGTTTAAAGCAAGGGTTGGGGAAATCTGGCCCTTTAATGACTTGTGGAACTGCAACTAATTCCTGGCCAGTTCAGGAATTATGGGAGTTGGAATTCCACAAGTCATAAAAGGGCCAGAGTTCACTAACTCTGCTTTAAACAGTATTGTCTAAAATCAATTGCTTTTCATTTTTATAAATCTGCTTACATCATCAACCTAGACATTCTGCAATGCCACACTTATCCTACCATACAGTATTTTGTAATTCTGGAACAATTTTTTGGGGGGAGGGGAGGGGGGCAGAAATGCAGATGACATTCAATTGTCTCCATTTTTATCGACTTGTACTGACATTCCTTATGACATCCCACTCTGCGACTTTCGTGTTTTGTAATTTTGGAAAAAAATAAAATAAAAATAGCTTTCAGTGCTTCACATTGTGGTGTTGTGTCTTCTTAAGATAAGGCCTCAGAAGTGCAGATAGTCTTCGGCATTTAGCGACCGTTCTCATTTAACAGCGGTACTGAAAAAAGGGATTTAACCATTGGTCTTTGGACTTAGGACAAGGGTCCCCAACCCCCAGGCCACAGCCCAATATTGGGCCATGACCAGGAGTGATCTGCTACCGGTTCACCTGTAGCTAATTTTATGGCCGGTTCAGTAAGCGGCAGATCCCACCTCTGGTTGGCCCTGCCCGCCCCGCTCCGCCCCTCCCAGGAGTCCCCACACGGCCTGTTTTGGATGCCAGGTAAGTGCAGGGCCCATGCACAGGCTCAGTCAATCCAGGTACAGGTGTTCTCCGACCTACAACAGTTTGTTTAGTGACTGAACAGCACTGAAAAAAGAGACTGATGACGTTTTTTCACACTTAACGACTTTGCACCATCCCCATGGTCATGGGATCAAATTTCAGATACTTGACATCTGACTCTTATTTATGACGGTTGCAGTGGAGCCTTTCCTAACCTTCTGATAAGCAAATCGGGAAACCATGTTCACCTAACAACCGTTGTTACTAACTTAACAGTGGCAGCAAAGATCATAAAATGGGCAAAAACTCGCTTAGCAACAGCAAAACAACACCTACCTCAACTTTTCCTAAAAAGGACAAACAATGTCCAATTCAGTTGGATTCAGTAAAGGCTTCCTGGGAGGGGATGGGCCACTTTTAATTTCAGAACTGGTAAAACCATTTTTTAAAGGATATGCATAACAATAGATCCAGCTTTACACCCACTCCTTGCAGGCCAAAAGGTAGGTAGGTAGATGTGTGTGTGAGAGAGAGAGAGGAGGAGGAAGAGAGGGAGGGAGGGGGAGGGAGGCAGGGAAAGGAGGGAGGGAGAGGGAGGGAGGCAGGGAGAGAGTGAGAGAGGTTGCTGGATGGAGGATTCTGGGAGATGAAGTTCATGTTAAAGTTGCTTAGAAAAGGTTCCTTTAAGTCAACCTGCTGAAAGCCAAATCTGGCCCTAGATTTTGCATCAATTTATCTTCCCAATAAGCAACTGAGTCAGAAGATTATTTTTAAAAAGTTTATTAGGGTACCCTGATAAAAGTGGGAACTCTATGAAAAAGGAGGGAGAGAAACCGGAGCCCCATGTTACCCTCCTTTTTATAGTTAACCCAACAAAGAAAATGCAGGAGGAAAGCAGATTGGATAGAATAAAAGTAACCTCCCCTTTGCATAGGAAATCAGTTACATGTAGTCAAACAGGTTACATATTTGCACCCCATAATATCACACATGTTTATTAAAATGAGGTCTGACCTCCGAAGGGGTGTAATTGTAAGGAAAAAAGGTTGTTTGGAGTTCACAAAAGAAATAAACCAGACCCCAATTTGGACTAACAAAACTTTCTAATCTGGAGCTAGCCTCCAGCCAATTTATCAGTTTAGGAAGCTAATAAACCTGAACATCCTTTTAAAAGAGAGAAAATAAATCAAATTAAAATACAAAGTAACTATCTGAGTTTGAGTTTAATTTATATACCGCCCCCTCTCCCAATTTTGGGACTCGGGGCGGTGTACAGCCTGATTAAAAACAATACAATGCAGGATATAAAATTTAAAAACGAATTAAATAGATGGCTGAAAAGATTAAGACAATAATAAAAATCATAAAAACAGGGTAAATAAAATAACAAATTTAAAACCTTCCAATATTACTAGGCCAGACCGGCTTGTTGGAAAAGATAAGTCTTCAATGCGCGCCGGAAGGTTCGCAGGTCAGGGATAGTCCGCATCTCCGGGGGTAACTCATTCCAAAGGGAGGGTGCTCCCACAGAGAAGGCCCGTACCCTCCGGGTTGCCAGCCAGCATCGTCCAGCTGACGGCACCCCCAGGAGGCCCATCCTGTGAGAGCACACAGGCCGGCAGGAGGCCGATGGTGGCAGAAGGTAGTCCCGTAGGTACCCTAGAGTCCAACTCCCAACAGCTGTTCAAAGCAATGATTGGAAACTTCTTAAATCATAGGCAGCCTTTCCATTTTGGGGACAGCACAAAACCTGATCCATGTTGTTGCAGGCTGGGCAGGTCTTTGTCCACAATGGTTAGGGGTAGTTGACCATTGAATTTGTTGAACTTCACGAGGGGAAATCCTCTTCCCACTACTGGGAAGCTGTTTCCCTGGTAGTCTTTTAATTTAATTTGTTGGGAATAGAATAGAATAGAATATTTTATTGGCCAAGTGTGATTGGACACACAAGGAATTTGTCTTGGTGTAAATACTCTTAGTATACATACAGAAAACGTACATTCGTTAAGGATCAAGAATCATAATGATAGTCATGGGGTACAATCAACAATCAAATCATACTAGGAAACAGTCGATATAAATCGTAAGGATACAAGGGGCAAAGTTATAGTCCTACAATCACAACTGGGAGGGGTTTGGGTGATAAGGAGTGATGAGAAGATTAACAGTAATAGTAGTGTACACTTTGTAAATAGTTGAACAGTGTTGAGGGAATTAATTGTATAGCAGAGTGATGGCATTGGGGAAAAACTCCTTGTGTCTAGTTGTTCTGGTGTGCAGTGCTCTATAGTGTCGTCTTGAGGGAAGGAGTTGAAACAATTTATGTCTGGGATGTGAGGGGTCTGTAAATAATTTGTTGGGACTCTAGTTGCTGTCTGGTTATTCCTGGCATTGCCTTCTTTATTGTTGCCCATGACACTATGGAGATATATGACCCACTATCTATCTCCATGTTGCATAGTTCTTCTGCAATCTGCATGGTGATGTGCATTTTTTAAAAAAAATTATAGGCATTAGAGTGTCCTATTGTTGTCTGATTACAGTCTCTGTCTGTTACAGCTTGGTAGTTTGAATTTGCTGCCCTCCTGTATCCCCTTTGTGGTTATCTATGTGGCTGCCTCTGACTTGGATAGGCTCGCTCTGCAAGCTTCTGCAATATGACTTCTCTTTTCACACTGTCTGCATATGGTGTCTTTAAACCTGCATGCCTATCTGGGGTGATTTCCCTTGCATCCTGAACACCTGGGAGGTCTCTGCTCTGCTTCGCTTTGCCCCGTTTTCCCGTCTGATCTGATTCTACAAATTCCTTCTTCTTCCTCCATTCTCCCCTCTTCTCCTTTTTCTTCTGCATATCTAGCATCTGTGTCAGCTTTGGAAGCCATATTGAGGTCCAGTGCTCCCACGCTGCCACAATTGAGCCTGGGAAAGTGGGAGGGAGGAATTCATTGGAGTATATCTAGTTAGACCTAATAAAATTCTTTCTCTGATTCAAGGTCAGGTCATGTTGTGCATAGTGAGCCTATGTGACGCATCATGAGACTCTGGCGCAGTGGTCAGAGTGCAGTACTGCAAGCTACTTCTACTGCAGCCAGCTGCCTACAATTTGGCAGTTCAAATCCCATCGGGCTCAAGGTTGATTCAGCCTTCCATCCTTCTGAGGTCGGTAAAATGAGGAGCCAAATTGTTGGGGCCACTATGCTGACTTTGTAAACTGCTTAGAAAGGGCTGTAAAGCACTATAAAAATGGTATATAAGTCTAAATGCTATTGCTATTGTGAAAGGAAGTCTTACTTTGGGACGGATGGTGATTGGGCCATATGATGTGGGTGTAGTAGATGGGTGTAGTAGATGGATTTGTAGTTTTTACTTATTGCAAGGAAGCCCAGAACTTTCAGATTCAAGATTCCCCAGTTTGTGCCAGTTACTATCCAAATAAAAGGAACTTTTGAGAGATGCCTATCTCGGAGTTATTGGTTGGAATGGAGATTTGCTGGAACGCTGACAGTCTGCCCACCCCCTGGTGGAGTGGATGCTTCCGGACTCGTGCGTCTTCCAGCACCTCTTTGAGCATCAGTGCCTTGTTTTTTTTTTTGGGGGGGGGGGGGGGGGGGTTTACTAATTTCCTCTGCAGCCTCAGGTCTCTCAAGCCCGCAAGATCTATTAGCATTTGATCTTAAATTGGCATCGTTCAGTCTCAAGAGACTATGATATCGTGCTCTGAAAAGAGGTCCTAAAACAGCATCTAGTGTGGCTAAAAAGGCCAATTCGAGAGTGGCAATCCCTTCCACACTGAGGCTAGATGCAATCTGTCTCCTGTCCAGCCCCTGGATTTTGCTGGTTCCGGGACTGCCTCTTTGCCTCAGCCTGCTGAACGAGTGACTTTTCTTCAAATTGGAGAAGGCCATGCTGGGTCTTTAGTCTCTAAGCTGAACGATCAGAGGTCAAGGTTTCCCAGCTGTTGATGTCCATTCCCAAGGCCTTTAGATCCCTCTTGCAGATGTCCTTATATCGCAGCTGTGGTCTCCCTCAAGGGCGCTTTCCCTGCACTAATTCTCCATACAGGAGGTCTTTCGGAATCCGATTGTCAGCCATCCTCACGACATGTCCAAGCCAGCGTAGACATCGCTGTTTCAATTTGATCTACTTTTTCAAATTTACAGCTGGCTGCCATGCCCCTCAGCTGAGTAACCTGTTCATTGATGGTCTCACCTGGGTGTTGCTCTCTGTGGTAGAAATCAAGGCAGTGGGCGTAAGGTACGGGGGGCATAATGTTCCTTCAGCATTTCTTCTGGCTCTTCCCATTCCATGGTTTCTATATCCTTTCTATATATGCGACCCACTTGTGCTGGGTTGGGTTGAATGGTTCTGGTGGAGCATAAGTAGCCTGATGGCCGGTGCTTGAGATTCAACCTGGAAATAAGGAGAAACTTTCTGACAGTGGGAACAATCAACCCATGGAACAGAAGCTGCCCTTGGAAGTTGTGGGAGCGCCATCACTTGAGACTTTCAAGAAGAGATTGGACTGCCATCTGTCAGAAATGGTGTAGGGTCTCCTGCTTGGGCAAGGGGTTGGACTAGATGACCTACAAGGTCCCTTCCAACTCTGATTATCTGTTAGATTCAATCTCGGCTGGAAAAGATGGCCGTCCGTTGCCAGGCAGTGAATGTCCTTTGTTCTCTCCTAAGAGCCCACCTTCGTCGCCAGTGTTAAATCGGGGGTCTGAGTGAAGAGGCAGGACAGAGTAGGGCAGGTTAAGGAACTCCTTTATACTCGGCTCCGGTAATAACAAACTGCCGCGGTTTTTCCTGCAGGTCTTTTTACAGGTCGCTGTCCAAATTTTCAGCCACTGACAGCCGTTCGTTTTCCCGCTTGGCAAACGAACCAATGGGAGAAGTCTACGTCATGGACTCTCCTCATTGGCTATTCAACACTTCTTCTTCTTCTTCTTCTTCTTCTTCTTCTTCTTCTTCTTCTTCTTCTTCTTCTTCTTCTTCTTCTTATTATTATTATTATTATTATTATTATTATTATTATTATTATTATTATTGGTGGTGGTGGTGGTGGTGGTGGTGGTGGTGGTGGTGGTAGCAATCATACAGGCTCAGCCCAAGCTACCTCACAGGATTGTTGTGGAGATCCCCTTGCAATCTGCTTTAAAGGTATGCCAGAGATACGTTTAGCAAACAAATGACAGATCTTAGCAACTATTGTAAGGTTATTTGTTATTTTTATGAGTTTTTAATTCTGCTTTAATTGTAAGTTGCCCAGAGTGATGGGAGCGAAGGAGGTAGGGAGAGAAGAAGGGAAAGGAAAGGAAAGGGAAAGAAAGGAAGGAAGGAAAGGAAGGAAGGAAGGAAGGGAGGGAGGGAGGGAGGGAGGGAGGGAGGGAGGGAGTGGAGGGGAGAATGGAAAGGACAGGAAAGAGAAACAAGGAGGGAGGGAGCAAAGGGAAGGAAAGAAAGAAAGAAAGAAAGAAAGAAAGAAAGAAAGAGAGAGAGAGAGAGAGAGAGAGAGAGAGAGAGGGAGGGAGGGAGGGAGGGGAGAATGGAAAGGACAGGAAAGAGAAACAAGGAGGGAGGGAGCAAAGGGAAGGAAGGAAAGAAGAAAGAAAGAAAGAAAGAAAGAAAGAAAGAAAGAAAGAAAGAAAGAAAGAGGGAGGAGAGAGGGAGAGAAGAAGGGAAAGGAAAAGGAAGGAAGGAAGGAAGGAAACATTCCAAGGCACATTCTATTCTTATACTCCTCAGTCCCAAAAGTGCTTTTTTTCAAGAAGCAACTGGACTTTCTGGTTTTATAAATTTTCAAGAAGCAGAAAGTCCAGGTGCCTCTTGAAAAAAAGCACTTTTGGGTTGACCATCACCTGGATGACTGTGAATCTCCATAGACATTTATACTCCTTTGTATTTGCATTCTTGTTCAGCGTCCAGTATTGCAACTTCTTCCTTAAGAGGCGTGGCAGAAGTGCTGAGAGCAGCTTGGTCTCTGTGGCGCAATCGGTTAGCGCGTTCGGCTGTTAACCGAAAGGTTGGTGGTTCGAGCCCACCCAGGGACGCAAGTACCTTTTTTTTCCCCCTCCTGTTTATTTTTAAAATACCTTGCAGACTTGTAGTAAAAATGCCTTTCAGACTCATAAATAATCAACGAAACGCAACTACTTTTCCGGACAAAAATGAAAGAGGAAAAAAATGAACGGGTTTCAGCTGGGAGGGCAATAAGGCCTTGCCTTTAGCCAAGATGGCCGCAATGGCTTCACAAGAAGAGCAAGGATTTAGGGAAAAATCCGTTCTCCTGAATGAAGTTCTCACTTGCGAAAATCTATCTTTGGGAACTGGAGCAAAGAAAGAGGCCCAATTCATTTACTGATCTGTTAAAATGACAACAGGTAGAGAAGATCCTACAGAGTTTCTCAACCTCAAGCACTTTTCAGATGTGGGAACTTCAAGGCCCATAATTCTGCTTGTGGATTTAGTAGAAAGAAAGGGAAAAATAGATGAGAGTGAACATTGTTTCTCTGTTCCATAACAATATATGTGGCTATCTGCATAATTTTGTATTCATTTATTATGTTTATGTAGAATAGAATAGAACAGAACAAAACAGAACAGAACAGAATAGAATTCTTTATTGGCCAAGTGTGATTGGACACCCAAGGAATTTGTCTTGGTGCAAATGCTCTCAGTGTACATAAAAAGAAAAGATACATTTGTCAAGAGTCAAGAATCATCAGGTCCAACACTTAATGATAGTCATTTGGGTACAATAAGCAATCAAATCATACTAGGAAACAGTCAATATAAACCGTAAGGATACAAGCGACAAAGTTACAGTCATACAGTCACAAGTGGGAGGGGATTGTTGATAAGGAGTAATGAGAAGATTAATAATACTAATGCAGACTTTGTAAATAGTTGGACAGTGTTGAAGGGATTGTTTGTTTAGCAGAGTGATGGCATTCGGGGAAAAAACTGTTCTTGTGTCTAGTATATTGGAGGTGGTGACCCTTTGAGAGCTGTATGCAACAAAATTTCATTTTAATATATGCCAATTAGTGTACATTCAAAGTGACAATAAGGTTAGTCTAAGACAGAGGTCTCCAAACTTGGCAACTTTAAGACTTGTGGACTTCAACCCCCAGAATTCCTCAGCCAACATTTCTGGGAATTGAAGTCCACAAGTCTTAAAGTTGCCAAGTTTGGGGACCCCTGGACTAAGACTAAGTTCTAAGAAAAGGAAAGAGGAAAAAATGAAATGAATGCCCTAGAGAAGCAAGGGTGAAAGGGGTCAAATGGGAAAGCCAAAGGCAGAAAGGAAGGAGGAAGCAAGAGGAAAGAACTAGAAAGGAAAAAAAGAGGGGGGAAAGGAAGCGCGGATCAAGGAAGGGAAAAAAACCGAATGAACCGGAAGAAGGGAAGAAATAAAAACTTAATGAAAAGAGCCTGATTAAAACTAAGAAAAGCATTAGACACCCCCGGTGTTATCTTCTCTCAGCAGTCGCCAGGGGGCAGCAGCACCAACGCCGACGCTCTGCTGTTGCCGGAACTTGAGGCAAAGGCGGCTCAGGTTTCAACCCGGAGCAGCAGGGAAGGTGCACCGCCTGTCCTTGTCCGCAGTTAGCAAGGGTGCCTTGAAGGGCTGCGGGGGAGGGGCGGGAGACGCGGCGATGGCTGCGCTGCCTGGTGAGTGCGAGCCGTGGGGGGGGCTGCGTGGTGGGCGGTGGACGAGGTTTCAAGAGCGGCAGGAACTAGCCACATTGGGGGTGGGGGTGGATCGGATATTGGGCGTGGATAGTGGGAGAAGCTTTGGGGGACGCGCGCAGGGACGGGGTTCCGCTCACCCCATTTTTCCAAACCGAAAATAGACAAGTTGGCGGGCACTTAAAGGTCCTCTAGTCCAACCCTGTTCGGGGCAGGGATCCTGTAAACCAGTGCTTTTTAATTTGGCCACTTGCGAAGCATGTGGACTTCAATTCCCAGAATTCACTTGCGAAGCATGTGAACTTCAATTCCCAGAATCCACTTGCGAAGCATGTGGACTTCAATTCCCAGAATTGAAAGCTGGCTGGGGAATTCTGGGAATTGAAGTCCCCACATCTTCCAAGTAACCAAGGTTGAATGTTTATGGAGATTCTCAGTCAAGGTGTTTTTTTTTTCAAGAGGCAACTGAGCTTTATGGTTTTTCTCATCTTTCTTTGCCTCTTGAAAAAAGCACCTTTGGGATAACCGAGGTTGAGAAACACTCCTTTAAAACATCCCTGGCCACAACTACCACCCTGAAAAAAGTTCCCTCAAAGTTCAGGAGCTTCCCCACATCTAAACATCCCTCCTTGAATCATTCTCAAATCTCATCTTAGGCTGGACAGCAGGTTAACTGACTTTGGTTTCCGGCTGCCTTCCTGTTTATTCATGTCAGCTTCAATTGATATCCTCTCTTCCATTCCGTTCCAACTCAAAGCAGTATTCTTATTCCTTGTTCCCACTTTTGCCCACAATGACAACTAAAAGTTGTGGTTGTCCAATCACTAAGTCATGTCCGACTTTTCACAGACCCGTGGACTATAGCACAACAGGCACCCATGACCTCCACTTTCTCCCGGAGGTTTCCCAAATTCACATTCATTGCATCAAGTACCCTATCTCATCCTCTGCCATCCTTTTCTCCTTTCTTCTTCCATCTTTCCCAACATCAGGGTCTTTTCCAATGACTCCTCTCTTCTCATTAGGTGGCTCAAGTAGTTCAGCCTCAGCAACTAAATATAGTCCCTGCCAAAATTACTATGAGGATACATAACCACTAAATTAATAAACCGTATTTTAAAAGTCCATGAACTTAACACAGCGTTTGAACCTTGACAGTATATGATATATTAAGAGACTCAGACAGGCCTCTGCCTGGTTTCTCCAGCTGTGAAGGAGAGGACAGGAGAATTGTACTTCCAAATTGTTAATATAGCTTTATAATAAAGTAGACATAGCTTACAGGTCATCCTTGACTTACAACTTAACAACCACAATTAAGCCCCAAATCCCAATCGCTAAGCCAGGGATTTGCTAAGTGAGTTTTGCCCCATTTTAGGACATTTTTGCCACCACTGTTAAGAGAATGACTGCAGTTGCTAAGTGACTCATGTCGCCATTAAGCACGTTCGGCTCCCCCTCCCCTCCCCCTTGACTTTGCTTGGTGGACGATGGCTCTGAAGGGTTTACACATGGCGATCACATGATCCCAGGACACTACAATCATCATAAATATGAGTCGGTTGCCAAGTGCCCTAATTTTGATTACTTGACCACAGTGATGACTGCAACAGTCGTAAGTCTGGAAAAACAGCCACAAGCCACTTTTTTCAGTGTTGTTGTAACTTCAAACGATCACTAAACAAATGGTTGTAAGTCAAGGACTACCTATGTCAGGTTGTGTTTCCTGTCTGGTCTACCTGTTAAGGCTGACAGGGCAGGAGCTTTGAAGTTGCCACTGGGGGAAAAAAACAGGCTTAAATACAGATAATCAGAGTTGGAAGGGACCTTATAAGTCATCTTGTCCAACCCTCTGCCCAAGCAGGAGACTCTACACCATTTCTGACAGATGGCAGTCCAGTCTCTTTCTGAAAGCTTCCAGTGATGAAGCTCCCACAACTTCCAACGGCAACTTCTGTTCCATTGGTTGATTGTTCTTATTGTCAGAAAGTTTCTCTTTATTTCTAGGTTGAATCTCTCCTTGTTCAGTTTCCACCCATTATTCCTTGTCTGGCCTTCAGGTGCCTTGGAAAATAGCTTGACCCCCTCCTCTCTATGGCAGCCCCTCAAATATTGGAAGACTGCTATTGTGTCTCCCCTGGTCCTTCTCTTCACTAGACTAGCCAGGCCCAGTTCCTGCAACCGTTCTTCATATGTTTTAGTCTCCAGTTCCCTAATCATCCTGGTTGCTCTTCTCTGTACTTTTTCTAGCATCTCAATATCTTTTTGATAATGTGGTGACCAAAACTGGATGCAGTACTCTAAGTGTGGTCTTACTAGGGCTTTATAGAGTGGTATTAGTACTTCACTTGATCTTGATTGTATCCCTCTGTTAATGCAATTTGGGATTGAATGGTTGGAAAGAACCTATCAGAAGTGAGGGATCTATCCAGTAAACTTAATCTGAGCTCTGAATTAGGAAACTGGAGACATCTTCTTCCTTGGACAGCGAAAACAAGGCTGGATACACAAACACAGAACCAGTTTGGCAACAAACAACTGTCATACCAACGTTCCTTTTGCGATTGACAGGACCTTATTGGTAAACAAATTCCCCCATGAACATAAGAAAATTAGTGTGTGCAGTATTCTTGTTTTGCTGTCTCTCCTTTCTAGCTAGGAGACACATTAGATTTCCATCAGCAAAAAATCCCGCAAACATTTACCATAGGCTGGGGGTTGGTGACCTCGGATTTAAACAATCCGTGTTAATACGTTGAAGTTGAAAAAGAGGAAGATGGAGAAAATGAATATGTCCCATAGCTTGCAGAAATTGCAAGAAAAGCTTCTTGTTTAGCAAACAGAAAATGGGGGTAAATTTAAGAAGTGTCTCCTGTTGATAGTTGGGCCAGAATCTTTCAGGAGCGAGAAGTCCTTTAGCAAATGTTCCAGCAAAAACTTTGCAGTCTTGAATATAAGAGATTTGGCCAATATCTTATGAAAGGTTCTGTGTATTGTTGCTGTTGTTTTTAAAATCAGCTTTTCTACTTTGGATTGTTTCCTATTATTCTATAAAACCAACCATAAGAAAGATGCAGGGGGATCCTTCTTATTATACACGCTGTCCTTGACTTAGAATTGGGTCTAGAATTTCTGTTGCTAAGGAAGACAGTTGTTAAACAAACTGCATCCAATTTTACGATCTTTTTTGTTACGGTCGTTTAGCAAATTGTTAAGTCCATTGTGTGGTTGTTTAAGTGTATCCAGCTTCCCACATCGCTTGTCAGAAGTTGGCTGCAAAAGTCACAAGTGGTGTGCAGGACAACATTGCAACCATCTTGTTGGATTCTTGCAACATACTAGGCTGAAATCTGGTTAGCTAGTTTCAAAGGCAGACTATCATGCAAATGTGACTGCTGATAGGATGCTGAATGCTTTTGAGATGTTACGAAAACTGCTACATTAAGGATGGGTCCTACATTTACAAAAAACAATCTTCCAGCAATATTTTGCTTATAAACAGTTTATAGAGTTATAGAATATCAGAGTTGGAAGGGACCTTGGAGGTCTTCTAGTCAATCCCCGCCCCCGCAGCTCAGGCAGGAAATCTTATACCGTTTCAGAGAAATGGCTGTTCAGTCTCTTCTTAAAAAACTCCATCTTTTGATATGCTCTGGGCTGCAAAATCCTGGTGACCACTGGATGGCAGCAATGAGTCAAGATTTGAATGGACCTTCTAGGGCTGTGTTTCTCAACCTCAGCAGCTTTAAGAGGTGTGGACTTCAACTCCCAGAATTCCCCAGCCACCCTTACTTTCAATTTGCTACTTGCTCCATGCTGGCTGAATTCCATATACTGTATGAGTCAAGACAAAAGATGGAAATGACTCCAGGGCCTCGTCTGGAGTTGTCCCCAAAGCCTTTCCTGTCACTCAAATTGAGGAAGAGGAGGGGATAAAAATGTCATTGGCTGAGTCAATAGTGGGAGGAGCTCATATCATTGGCTCTTTGGGCATCCATGTGTTGCTAACCGTATGTTAATTTCTGACTTTTTCCCCCTCGTTAGCCTATTATTCTAGCCCAAGGGTCCCCAAACTTGGCAACTTTAAGACTTGTGGACTTCAACTCCCAGAATTCTCCAGCCAGCACTGGCTGGAGAATTCTGGGAGTTGAAGTCCACAAGTCTTAAAATTGCTAAGTTTGGAAACCTTTGTTTTCTTCTTTTCACATCAACCTTTTATTTCTTTTCAGTTTCTTGCATGGTCCCACGTGGCTTCTTCCTTCTGAGGTAAGTCTGCCTAAGTCAGCTCTGCAAAGAACCTTTCTCCCCAAACTGAATTGATATATGAAGGTTGTTGGAGTCCTGTAGAAATTTTTCTGAGAGTATTTCCCAATTGCCTTAAGTGGATCTGATTTTGCACCTTTGCACATCTTCGGGTGGTACTCTGTAGTATTCTGCCCATTCTTGGACCGTGAGACTTTCCTCACAATCACTTATGCTTTTGGAATCTGTCTGGACCCCTACAATGCACTCTACATAGGGCTGTCCTTGAAGAGCATTCAGAAGCAACTGATGCAGAATGCAGGGTAGTAAATTGTGAAAGATGATCAACGCTCCTATTACCTGAACTGCATCGGTTGCCCATGTGTCTTCAGGTGCAATTCAAAGTGCTGGTTGTCATCTTTAAAGCCCTTCATGGCTCAGGACAGGGTTACATGAGAGACTGACTTGTCCCAGTTTGTTCCTACCTTATCTGATTTGGTTCAGCAGGTTGGGCACGCTGTAGATCCCATCAGCCGAGGAATGTCAGTTGGCGGGGACTAGGAGATGTGTCTTCCTTGCAGTAGCACCTGCCTTCTGGAATATTCTCCCTACAGACTCAACTCCATTGAGTTTTCACAAGGCCTTCAAGATCTGAAGACCAAATGTGTTAATGGCCCCGTTTCTTAATTAAATGGACATTGGTGGTTATAATTTTTCTCAGTTTCAGAGAGAGGGGGAGGATTCATTTAACAACTATAGCAAGGAAGATCATAAAATGGAGTAAAACTCACTGGTTTAATAACAAAATTTTTGGGCTCAATTGTGGCCATAAGTTGAGGATTACCAGCAAAAGCAAGTATAACATAACAGAAACACAACACACAAACATACAACATACGCAAACACTCCATGTGTGTGTGTGTATTCCTATTATGTTGTACTTGCTTTTACCAGTAATCCTCAACTTATGGCCACAATTGAACCCAAAATGAGGCAGTTGTTAAGAGAGTTTTACCTCAGTTTATGATCTTCCTTACCACTGGTTGCTCAGTGAATCATAGCCGTTATTAAGTGAACCATGGGGTTGTTAGGCAAATCTGGCTTCCACATTGACTTCTCAGAAGGTCACAAAAGGAGAGCACATGACCCTGGGACTATACAATTGTCATAAGTATGGGCCGGTTGCTATGACTTTTGGACTTGAACTCCCATGCTGGCTCAGGAATTCTGGGAGTTGAAGTCCACAAGTCCTAAATCTCCATAGAGCCTATCTCATTCCTGGCTTCTATAGCCTTAGGGAGCCAAGAATGGGATAGGAACTGGGTCTTTGGAGATTTTCTGTCAGGACAGACTGGGAAATAGACTCTTCCAGTTTGACCAGAACTCTTTAACCGAGATAGGCTGCAGTGATGGGATCCCAAAAATCTGGCTGGTCTCCTTCTCTTCTTCCACTAGAGCAGGGGTAGGGAACCTTGGCTCTTTTATCACTTATGGACTTCAACTCCCAGAATCCCTGAGTGAGCCATAAAAAGTTCCCCATCCCTGGCCTACTGGTTTTTCAGTTGTGGGGGAAATCAATTTTTGACTGGAATGGGACTGTTTAATACACAAATGTAGGACAGTAATTTTAATTTGGGGGTTTTAAGGGGGTGGGGTGGGCTTTTTATTCAGCCAAATATCCAATTTAATCTTTTTTAACTTTTGTATTATTGTTGGGGTTTTAGATTGGCTGTACACCGCCCTGAGTCCCTAGGGAGAAGGGCGGTATAAAAATTAAATAAAATAAATAAAATAAATAAATAAATAAATATTCTTTATATATTCTTTATATGTCCTACATTTGTATATCAAACAATCCCATTCCAGTCAAAAATTGATTTCCCCCACAACTGAAAAACCAGTAGGCCAGGGATGGGGAACCTTTTATGGCTCACTCAGGAATTCTGGGAGTTGAAGTCCATAAGTGATAAAAGAGCCAAGGTTCCCTACCCCTGCACTAGAGAGATAAGATGGAGCCAGTCTGAATGTCTTCCTAATGTTTTCCCTGTTTTGAAACTTGAAGTGTGTTTTTGAAAGTCTGCAGTTTCTCCAGGGCCATCCCTACAGCTGTCTACATTCTGTGACTTTCAGCATAGGTTTCCTACCCGGTAGGGTTGTTGTGCGATCCGACTTTTAAAACTCTCTTAACTGTTGGCTGTTCTTCCAACAGGCCCATTGTGGGTTCCACCAGTTCTTTCCGCTTGCTGCATCAGACGCCTTCCGCCGAGAGTACTGACAGGTATTCTCTGCTCCTGGCACCTTCACCCTGATGCAACCCTATAATGGGTTGTTAACAGAAAAAAAAATGTTTTACTGACTCCAATTCTTACGCTGATCCAGTCAAGAAGACATTGCTTAGAGAAAGGGCCTGTGATGACCCAGGGTGGGATACAAAAGCAACCAAGTCACAAAAACAGTCCCTTTAATTCCTTCAACTTGGCTTCAGAGGTCCAATTATCATTGACTGGAGCAAAAACTCCCCCACAAACAGTTGCAAAAAGGAAGAACTTCCGTTCAAACCCAAAATATATACTGTATAAATTATAAATAGAACAAAACAACAGCACAAACCACACTGAAGCAATTAATGAGACAAGGCAGGATAAGGGCTTGAAGACGTCCCCAGATATCGAAATACACACACTGGGAAGGACGCCAGAACTCAGAGAAGAACTGACAGAGCAGAAATATTTTCACGCTTTGCTTCCAGCACTGGCTCATGCGCAGTTTGTCCTTTTAAACAGTCCTCACAGCTGCAGCCCATGAAGGGGATCAAGGCCCTTTCCTCCCCCGTAGACCACTTTTCTCCCTTATCCACTCCTCCTTGCGTGCCCTAGGATGAAGAGGGGATGGGCCTGGGTCTTCCTCTGACTGCCCAGCTGGTCTCAGCCCTTCCCCAGTTTCCTCCACAACCTCCGGAGCCACACTCCCACTCCCTGTCGGCTGTTCCTCTTCTCCCTCGGAGTCAGATTCTAACAGGGGCATGACAGAGCCAATCCTTATGTGCAGGAGAGGTTGCTCTAAAGAAGTGGGGGCCTCGCCAAGCAGGATGACAATGGCACCCTTGCAGATGGCATTCCCTCAGCAGGGATGTTCAACCAACATTACAGTACCCAAAACCGCATGCACAAGCTTATTTAATTTTTGCTTAGTCTCTGATGAGATGGATCCCATTCCCTACTGGATCGGCCCTTTCTGGATCGGGACGCACTTCGCGTGGTCACATCCGCCCTCGTCATCTCCCGCCTAGATTATGCCAATGCTCTCTACATGGGGCTCCCCTTGAAGAGCACCCGGAAGCTCCAGTTGGTGCAAAATGCGGCCGCGCGGGTGGTTTTGGGGGCTTCTCGGAGCTCCCATGTTACACCACTTTTGCGCGAGCTGCATTGGCTCCCGGTGGCCTTCCGGGTGCGATTCAAGGTGTTGGTGATCATCTTTAAAGCGCTCCATGGCTTGGGACCTGGGTACTTACGGGACCGCCTACTGCCACCATCAGCCTCCCATCGACCAGTGCGCTCCCATAGGGCGGGCCTTCTCGGGGTGCCGCCGGCTGGACAACTGGCGACCCCGGGGGTCTGGGCCTTCTCTTTGGGAGCACCCTCCCTCTGGAACGAATTGCCCCCGGAGATGAGGATCGTCCCTGACCTATTGACCTTCCGACGCACATTAAAAACCCACCTATTCCATCAAGCCGATCTGGCCTAGAGTTATGTGTAGGGTTTTAAATCTGATTTTAAATGGTTTTAGTTCTGATCTTTTAATCTTTTGATAATTTTTAATTTTTTGGCCAATCTATTTAATTCTTTTAATATCATTTTAATCATTGTATCTGTTTGTATATGTATATTTTATTTGGGTGTACACCGCCCCGAGTCCCTCTGGGAGAGGGGGCGGTATATAAGTTTAAATAAACTAACTAACTAAACTACTAGCACTGGTGATGTTATCTAGTTGGGTAATGAAACGTCTGCAGGAACACAGCCAACTCAGAGAGCACCAACGACCCCAACAGCTCAACCCTGAGCTACAAATATTCTATCTGCAAATATTGAACCGTGACCATCCATGTTTCAGGTGCTTCATTCAGACAGCGTCAGAGGCAGAGTGTTGAGCTTTGGGTGGTTGGTGCCGGGAAGCCAAAGTAGCTTTGGAGAGTTCCAAGATTGGGGGGGGGGTTGTCAGGGAAGGTGGGCTTTGTTTCAGAACTTGCTTGTTGTAGTTCTCGTCCAGGTGCAGGAAAAGAGCAGTGCCATTCTTCCGAAGAAGCCGCAGCTTCCCAGCAGCCGAGGAGAATATGTGGTCACCAAGCTGGATGATTTGATCAACTGGATCCGTCGAGTAAGTAGCAGCAGCGTCTGACCAGTTGGGTTTTTTTTTCCCCCCTGTTCGAAGAAAGTTTTCACCAAAAGCATCTCCTGAGTTTGCAATTCATTCGATATCAGTTGCAAATGCATTCGGTGCAGAGGTGGGATTCAAATTTTTTAACAACCGGTTCTGTGGGTGTGGCTTAGGTAGTGGGCGTGGCTTGGTCATGTTACTGGGTGGACATGGCTTGGTGGTCATGTTATTGGCTGGGTTGGCCAACTCAATATCACTCCCATCGAGGCATGCATCTCCTCGCCTGGCCTCTCATGACTGTGGAGATGCTACAACAGTCATAAGTGTGAAAAATGGTCATAAGTCACTTTTTTCAGTGCCCTTGTAACTTTGAATGGTCACTACACACAAGCGATGGAGGGGAAAAAAACTCCAGAGACAGCAAGTCTAGTCCTGCCAAGAATGTAATAAGGGTTAACGGAGAGGCAGTTTCTGTAAGCAACACCAGAATGTTTCCTTCCTGCCTTCCTTACAGGATTAGGCCAGTAATTTCTTCTAACAACCGGTTCTCCGAACTGCTTAGAATGTTAACAACCAGTTCTAGCGAATAGGTGCGAACTGGTAGAATCCCACCCCTGATTTGATGTCAGTTTCTGAATGGCAGCCCTGCGCCCTGCTTTTCAATGCATTAGAGTGGCGGTCCCCATCTATATCAGTGGTGTCAAACTCAATTGCATTGAGGGCCGCATTAGAGTCGTGTTTGACCTCAGGGGTGTGGCCAGGGGCGTGGCCACAGTGCGCATGGCTGGGGTGGGCATGGCGATGACGGGTGTGATGGGGGCACCTGGGGACTCATGTCGGGGGCCCTTTAGTGGCCAAGTGAGACCCTCACTCACTCTCATTATAATCTTCCTTCCTTCCCCTCTTTCCTTCTTTTTATTTATTTATTTATTAATTAATTAAACTTTTATACCGCTCCCTCTCCCAAAAAGGGACTCGGGGCGGTGTACAGCCTACTAAAAACACACAATAAATATACAATAAATACAATTAAAAATACATTAAACAATTTGATCCGGCTGTGTCCATCCAAGGGAATCAATTAAAAATTAAAACGAATAAAACCCGAATTAAAATTGAATTAAAACCGAAACACAGTTACTGGGCCAGGCCAGCCTGTTTAAAAAATAGGGTTTTCACTGCGCGCCGGAAGGTCAGGATATCCGTCATAGCCCGTATCTCCAGGGGGAGATCATTCCATAGGGAGGGAGCTCCCACAGAGAAAGCCCGAACTCTCGGGGCCATCAGCCGACAATGGCCGGGCGGCGGTACCCCAAGGAGGGCAACCCTGTGGGAGCGTACTGGGCGGCGGGAGGTTGACGATGGCAGCAGGCGGTCCCGTAAGTACCCAGGTCCCGAACCATGGAGCACTTTAAATACCATCAGTACCACCTTGAATCGAATCCGGAAGGCCACAGGAAGCCAGTGCAGCCTGCGGAGAAGCGGTGTAACGTGGGAGCTCCGAGGGGCACCCACAATCACCCGCAAGGGAGAATCATTCCTCCCTTGTTCTCTTCCAATCTTCCCTTCTTTTCCTTTGTCTTTTTCCTCTTTCCCTTTCTCCTTTCCTGTCCCTTCTTGCCTGCTCAACTGCAAAAGGGGAAACATTTCTCCTTTGGTTTTTAGTTTGTTTTGATAGCCCTCTGCCAGCGAAAACACACCCACCCAGCTCCCTTTTCACTTGCAGGGGCACTGCGGGTCAGTCTTGTGCTGTTTCTAGGCTCCGTGGGCCAGATCTAAGCACCTCTTAGGGTCCTTGAAATTGACACCCCTGACTATATTAAAACCCTAAATAAATTAAAACCAGAGATTAAAATCAAAGACATACAGGGAGGACGGGAGCAGAGTGGAGGTGGGGAGTTGGGATTTGTTATTACTCAATCCACCACCTCCATTGCACTGATCTCCCACTGCGGCCCCAGGCCAATTGTCAGAGCCAGGTCTTTGAGCCCTTACGAGAGGGTGAGGGCCAAGATATTCCAGAGGGCAGGAGCCACAGCAGAGAAGGCTCTGTTCCTGGGTCTCACCAGTTGGAATAATTGGTCTGACGGGAGCTGCAGCATGCCGGCACGGATTAGATGAGGCAGTCCCAGTGGGGTAAAACGGTCCCTCAAATAACCTGGACTCATGATAGGATAAAAGAATGAGGGGAAACCAAGGTTGGCCTGCAATCGTGGTCAGGGCTGTTTGGCGTAAGAGGGAAGCAGAGGGACATCAGTGCTGTATCCTCCTTTTCTTCCTTCAGAGCTCCTTGTGGCCAATGACCTTTGGCTTGGCATGTTGCGCCGTCGAGATGATGCACATGGCCTCTCCCCGCTATGACATGGACCGCTTTGGGGTGGTTTTCCGAGCCAGTCCTCGGCAAGCCGACGTCATGATTGTGGCCGGTACTCTTGACCAACAAGATGGCCCCTGCCCTCCGGAAGGTACGACTAATGTTCTTTACTCAGCCTTTCAGGGGGGGAATCGAGTGACCTCTTGGGTCCTCACACCAACGGCCAAGGTTTGTGGAACTAACAGGGAGGAGCCTGTGATGACCCAAGGGGGCATGGCATAAAGGCAACACAGTCAGATAATCAGTAGGAGTCCCTTTATTAGCTCCAACTTTGCCCCCAATGTCCTGGTTACCTTCTGGGCTGGAGAAAAACTCTCCCAGGAACAACCTTTGGCTGCAGAGGATCAAGTCCAAAATGTGGCCAACAAAAACTGTATAAGTCCAATCAAGGCAAAATGAGGTAATTAGTCCGGCAAGAATTGCAGACATGAAAGAACAGCAGTAATTCAACATGGTTGGGAGGATGCCAGGAACACAGATAACCACAGTCAACACAAGATAAACTCACGTTTGTTCCCAGCAGATGCTGCACTCAGTATACACCTCTTTTTTAAACTCCCTTCCCAGGTGTGGTTAATGAAGGGAATCAGGGCCCTTTCCTCCCCCATAAGCCACGCAACCCACGTTGCTCTCTTCTTCTTCGTTCCTCCATTCTTGCCTTAGGATGAAGAGGGGGCCTGGGTCTTCCTCTGAACTCCCTCTCCCTTGTTCTACCTCTCTCCTGCTCTGCCCAGCCAGACTTTGCCCTTCCCCAGCCTCCTCCACAGCCAACGAAGCCACACTCCTGCTCCATGTCAGCTGTTCGGCTTCCTCCTCAGATTCAGACTTCGACAGGGGCATGACATTATTAGAGTCCCAGCACTCAGTGGTCTGAGTCAGGCATGCTATGTTTGTCAAATCAAGTGCAAATCTTCACGTTTCTTTCTTGGCAGGTTTATGATCAGATGCCCGAGCCACGTTATGTGGTGTCCATGGGGAGGTAAGTTCTCACTCAGTATTTTATTATCCTCGGAACTGGCTCCATCCCTTTTTTGTTCTCTCATTTTTTTTGTTTGTTTTTTCTGTTTTCTCAGCACCGCAGCTGCGTTTATACAGCACAACTGACCAGGTCATTATTTCCTGCAGATAGTCTTCTATGCCGACAAAGAGAATTTTGGGTCATTTGGGAATAACAAGATTACAAATCTTCCAAGCTATTGCTAAGGAGATTGTTTTGGGGCCGGGGGGGCCACTAGAATTGGAGGCTGTGGGTGGGGGACATCTATGCTACTGTAGAGAGATTTAGAGGGTTGAATGGAAAAAAAAAATCTTGAGTGTGTGTAGAGAAGGTCAGTTTTCTTGGAATTCATCCCACAGCTGAGAAGGCTAACTTATTCCAAATCCATGTGTCTTTGTATGTTAGTTTAAATCAGGAGTTACTTAGGGTTAAAACTAGACCATTCAATCTTGATTCACTTACATGTGTTGTGCAAACTGTGTTTCACCGTGGGCACTTCTTTGAGTGCATCCTTGCACTTTCATTGACCAAGACAGTCCTGGTGGAATCATTTAATGTGGTCATCACCAGGAGTGGGATCCGACAGGGTTAAACTACTGGTTCGATGATTTACGAGGTTCGGTGATTTACGATGTGCTTTCCTGCATACTTCGCTCGCGCGCTTGTAAATCGTCATCAGCATGCTGCGTGCAGGGAAGCAGCTTTTGAAACAGCCCTCTTTTCCTGCTCTTTTAACTGCAGCTGTGCCTCACACGGCAGCTGGAGTTGAAAAAACAGGAAATGAAGGTCAGATAAGAGCCCAGGCGGGCGGGTGGGCAAAAATATCAGCAGACAGAACCGGTTCTATGTCTGCTACTCTTCAGAGCTACCGGATCTACAGAACCGGTAGAAACCCACCCCTGGTCATCACTGGCTTTTCTGAAAAAAAATATCCCTCAAGGGGCAGCTCCGTCAATGACAGCAGAAACAGACAGACCAGGCTGTTTAGTGGTACCATTGTTTGGTAGTCCCATGCCATTTTTTGGATAGTCCCCAAAGTCCCTTTCATGAATTTAAGTTAGTGATTGGCTTTTTCTTTACTTAAATTAATAACTAGTAAGACACATTCGGAATATTGTGTCCAGTTTTGGTCACCACAATGCAAAAAAGATGTTGCAGTCCTAAATTGCATTAACAGAGGGATACAACTGAGATCAAGTGAGGTATGAATACCACTCTATAAAGCCTTAGTAAGACCACATTTAGAGTCCTGCATCCAGTTTTGGTCACCACACTATAAGAAAGATGTTGAGACTCTAGAAAAAGTGCAGAGAACAGCAACCAAGATGATTAGGGGACTAGAGGCTAAAACATACACGATGAACAGTTGTAGAAACTGGGCATAGCTAGTGAAAAGAAGAACTAGGGGAGACATGATAGCAGTGTTCCAATATTTGAGGGGTTGCCACAAAGAAGAGAGGATCAAGCTATTTTCCAAAGCACCTGAGAGCAAGACAAGGGATGGAAGATTATCAAAGAGAGATCCAACCTAGAATTAAGGAGAAATTTCCTGTCAGTGAGAACTATTAATCAATGGATTGGCTTCCCTTGAGGTGTTAAAAACTTGAGGTGTTTAAGAAGAGATTAGATAGCCATTTGTCCAGAATCATATAGGAGCTCCTGCTTGAGTAAGGCATTGGACTAGAAGACTTCTAAGGTCCCTTCCAACTCTCTTATTCTATAATTTTAAAAATGAAAAGGCCCCCAGGCTGTTGGATGACATAATGGTGGTACTTTAAAGTTGATTTCCTACTCACAATTTGCTCAATCTTGGTGACTATAAGATGTGTGGACTTCAACTCCCAGAATTCCTTTCTGTTCGGTGCAACTGGGTTCTCCCAGGGCCGACAAGTCAAAAATGATCTATCATCCAGAAGGAAACAGACCTCCCCTATTATAAAGGCTTGCTTTTCAAATGATCCCAGCACGGTTCCTCTTATTTATTTTTTTCAGCTGTGCCAATGGTGGAGGTTACTATCATTACTCGTATTCCGTGGTGCGGGGCTGTGATCGCATCGTGCCCGTGGACATCTATGTGCCAGGTAATCTTTTTTTTAAAAAAAAGCCATCAAGAGGTCTCTTCCTAGCTCGTCTTCCCCAAACTTCATCCCCAGAAGAAAAGGTCATTTGTGTCCAGATAAAAGAATCCAGGCTTCACTTCAACGCTGGGCAAGGAATTCCAGATAGAACGGTGGAAGCCATAATATAGAGCATGTGACTCTTTTCAGCTTAGTTATAGATCAGTGTTTTTCAACATTGTGGCAAAGCTGGCTGGGGAATTCTGGGACTTGAAGTCCAGATACCTTAAAGTTGCCACAGTTGAAAAACACTGTTAGAGGCAGCAAGTGAGTTGTCAGGAAGCAACATTTTTTTTAAATGCAGACTGATAGAGGAAAGGGTTCCTTAACCCCCATCTTCACTCTCCCCTGGAGTTTAGAGGGTATTACCTTTGCTCTTCTCTTCTGCCCCATTTAATGCTGCAACATCCAGGCAACCAGTAGGTGGAAGCAGAGAGCTGGGATTGGCTCATATGCTGGGGTTGTCTACTACAGCAGGGATCCCCAACCTATGAGCCATGACCTGCTACTGTGGGAGTGGCTGGTTGGTGCTGCGTGTGCACCGCAACAGGGCTGCATGAGTAACCGGCTGGTACGTGCGTGCGTGTGTGTGTGTATGCACGCTCAGGGCCGCACATCGTCCCACTCACGCGTTGCACACAGTCTTGACCGTATTCCTGCGAGCAATGGGTGCTCGCATGCATGCTTATGCATATCCCACCCTCCCACAGAGCCATCCTCTTTCCCTCTCATTCCCCCCCCCCCAACTCCAGGTTGCCAACCAGGAAAGGTTGGGGAACTCTGATCTACAGGTCACAGGGAAAACAGGTCGTTCTCGACTTAACAACTGTTCATTTAGCAACTGTTCTCAAAGTTCACAATAGCACTGAAGAAAGTGACTTCTGATCGGTCCTCACGCAACCATTGCCGCATCCCACGCAAATCAAAATGTAGGTGCTTAGAAACCGGCCCGTATTTACCATTTTGTGACTTTCCCAGCCCGCTTTGGACAAGCAAAGTCAGTGGGGGAAGCCAGATTCACTTAATGACCGCATGATTCACTTAACGGCTGTGTTGGAAGGGGAAATCTATATTATCCCATTCTTGTCTCTCCCCCGAAAGGAATTCAGCTGGGGGGCTTTTTGTCAGATTCGTCTGATTCACCAGTTGCAGCCCTTTCTGGATCTGGGCGCACTTCGCACAGTCACTTCCGCCCTCGTCATCTCCCGCTTGGACTATTGCAATGCTCTCTACATGGGGCTCCCCTTGAAGAGTCTCCGGAGGTTGCAGCTGGTTCAGAATGCAGCCGCGCGGGTGATTGTGGGTGCCCCTCGGAGCTCCCACGTAACACCGCTTCTCCGCAGGCTGCACTGGCTTCCTGTCGCCTTCCGGATTCGATTCAAGGTGGTACTGATGGTATTTAAAGTGCTCCATGGCTCGGGACCTGGGTACTTACGGGACCGCCTGCTGCCATCAACAACCTCCCGCCGCCCAGTACGCTCTCACAGGGTTGCCCTGCTTGGGGTGCCGCCGCCTGATCGTTGTCGGCTGGCAGCCCCAAGGGTGCGGGCTTTCTCTGTGGGAGCCCCCTCCCTGTGGAATGATCTCCCCCCGGAGATACGAGCCATGACGGACATCTTGACCTTCCAGCGCGCAGTTAAGACCCTATTTTTCAAGCAGGCCGGCCTGGCCCAGTAAATGGTTTTTGGGTTTTAAACTTAATTTGGGTTTTAATTGTTAAATTTTATACTTTTTAAATTTTTAGTTAATCCCGGATTTTAATGTCTGAATTGTAGTTGGATGGGATACAGCCGGATTTGTTTATTTAATCTAGTTTTAAATTGTATTTAAATTGTATTTATTCTGTGTGTTTTTAGTAGGCTGTACACCGCCCCGAGTCCCTTTTTGGGAGAGGGAGCGGTATAGAAATTTGAATAATAAATAAATAAATAAATAAATAAATCCCTCTGGTTCAGTTCGAAGCTGGGAGAAAGACACTAGAAACAAAATGGAGGATGGTGGCTGAGTGAGAAGAAAGGTTACATTTATTGATGAAGAGGAAGCACCAACCCCATGTAATTCTGGGACAGCTGACAAAATGGAGTTGAGAGCGGGTGGGTTTTTATACCTTCTTTGGGCTTTGTACTTGAGCTTCCTGTTCCTGTGCAAGAACATATCCTTTAACATTCTATTGGCTGTTGTCAGATTCCTATGGGCTCTATAGGCAAAAGGGGAAATGCAAATCTTAGGTGCTTGTCTGAGCTAATTTTGTCAATCTTTTGTTTGCTGCTTATCTGGAGTTTCTGTCTGATCCAGTCTTTCTGAATGGATTACCAAATCTGCATTTCTAAAAGCTGGCCTCCTCAGTTTCTGCTTGGGGTAGAGAAACTGGGGCTGCTTTCTATCTCCCTTAAGAACATGCTTCTCCATTTCTCCCTTTCAGGGAAATATTCCATCCTGCCTTTTTAATATTCCCCAAAATATTTCATTCTTCTGGGGGGGGTGGACTTCCCACAGCTGCAGCAATCTGTTTAACAACCATGTGAAATCAGGTGCTGCTCACTTAACAGTTGTCTTTCTTAACAACGGAAGTTCTGGTCTCAAAGTTTTGGTTGTTAAGCCAAGGACTGCTTATCTTGCAAGGCTACGTTGAAGGGCTTTTTTTATACAGGTAGTCCTTGACTTACGACCAAAATTCAGACCAGAACTTCCGTTGTTAACGCAAGACAACTGTTAAGTGAATGGCACCTGATTTTGCAGTTGATGAGAGAATCATGTTGTTAAGCAAGTCCGGCTTCCCCCATTGACTTCGAAGGAAAGTCACAAACGACGATTATGTGGACAAATACCCCATAATAATATGCCCGTTGCCAGGCACCCAAATTTTGATCATATAATCATGGAGATGCTACGACAGTCATAAGTGCGAGGACTGGTTGCAAATCCCTTTTTTCAATGCTGTTGTAATCGTGCTGTTTGAATCGTCGCTAAACAAATGGTTGTGATGAGGGCCCCTTGGTGCTCTCTGAGCTTGGTGGTTTTCTTGCAGGCATTTCATGACCAACCTAGGCAACATCATCAGTGCCTGGGAGAAGGGAGCGGGGTTTGTCTGAACACTCCCTACTAGCACTGATTGTGTTGCCTAGTTTAGCCATGAAACGTCTGCAAGAAAACCAGGGAGGGACCCCTCATTTCAACCTTAAATTACAAATGAGTTGTAAGTCTAAATCGTTCCCCATTCGAGAATCTTTTCTACGTCTCTTGAGCAATTTATGATGGGAGAGCTGGAGAAAGGGAGATCCCCTTGCTACGGCCTGGGAGTTTTAAGATCTTCCCTCCACCTTTCTGAGGCCAATGTTTTGCCTCTTGCAGGCTGCCCTCCTACTGCTGAGGCCCTCCTGTACGGGATTCTGCAGCTCCAGAGGAAGATTAAACGAGCGAAAGCTATCCAGATCTGGTATCGGAAATAACGGGCTTGTTATTGTTTGCAAGCTGCCATGTTGAAAATGGCCGCCCTAACTGTAGCTGTAGCGCGCACGTTAAACTGCTGTGTATAAACTTTTGTCAATAAACTTATAATTATTCTCTCTGGAGAAACGGGTTTGGAGCTTTTGAATGCTGCCTGCAAGGAGTATAAATCCTGTCATTCTCCACCATCCAGTCAGAGCTGAAGAAGCTTCTTGGTTGAGAAGCAAAAAGTCTTCAAAGAAAAAAAACAAGGAAGTCCAGTGGCCCCTTGAAAAAGCATCTTTGGGTTCTCTAGCAGAGTGTGTGCTATTAAGCATCAACACCCCAATCAACGTCTAAAAAGACACACACAACAGGCACCATAAAAATACCACACAGAGAACTGCCCAAAACACACACACTGCTAGAGAGAAGTTCCCCAAGAATGGGCCCAGGCATGGAAGCTCAGAAGACAAAATCTCGGGTCCCGGTCAACAGCCCAGATCGGATCCTGCAAATCAAGGATTGCCTTATAATCCACATGTCTCATTACCAGCCAGTTTCCATCCAGAATCACAAGAACGAAAATCTTTTCTGAGTTTTAAGGAAAGGTTTGACTCGATGACGCACATACAGGTGATTAGGCTCAACGCATTGACAAGTCATAAAATATTTCTATGATCTTTTTTAGAGTTATCAACAGAAAGGGAGGAGGGAGCAGTGCAGCAGCTTGCAAACCAAAAGTGCATTCCATAAATGTTTTCAAAGATAGTAACTAGGTGACTGAAGTTTCTGCCGGGCAAACATCTAAGTGGAGAACATGATTGATGACTCTGGGCTATGGAGGTGTCCCATTGGAGGATAGGAATTAAAATACACCCAGGGATGGGGGGAAAGCAGGGTCAAGGGTGACAATGAATTATGTGTCTCAGAGTCGGCTACACCCAGGTGGTGCCGGCATATTAACTCCCAATAAATCCTTTTTAAGTTTTGGAAGTTTGGCTCATGATTTAAACTGCCGGAATCCTGACACGCATCTCATCTCTAAATGAAGCACATGTGGCAGCCCAGATGTTCAGGTGTTGATTGCAGACTTATTTGGGAGGGACACAGCTGAGAGAGAGAGACATACACAGGATTTTGGAAACACTGGTTAAAATAAATTCTTAGCAAGGGGAAACTCTAAAGTTCCACACATTAGTTTTCACCTCTCCCATCTGCCACGAGAGAACAACATTTCATGTGACCGCTGGTGTCTCATGCCAACACACCGATCCCTTTTTTTTGATCCTGAAAGATCTTCCTCCCTGGGAGATCTATTTGAGGATGGCAGGCACGATCATCTTGGGGAAGGCGTAGTATCTGCAGTCAGCTGGAGGAATCAGGTCCATAAGGCTAGTGTGGATGTTCTTGGTCTCAAAACCGGCCTCCACCAAGTGGGTAATTTGTGTTTCCTAAGGAAAAGTATCAAAGGGAGAATTACCCTGTGTTCACACAACATGCTAAGCCACAGTTTAAAACCAGAAATATTTTTGTCAGGTATATTGCCAAAGAACTATTTAATAAAGGGATTACATATTTAATAATACGTGTGCTGACTGCA
The DNA here is from genome assembly GCA_023653725.1 of Bungarus multicinctus. NCBI lineage: Eukaryota > Metazoa > Chordata > Lepidosauria > Squamata > Elapidae > Bungarus > Bungarus multicinctus. The sequence continues at coordinate 160,765,618 of CM042838.1, read as the reverse complement.
GCGAGAATTGTATTTGCACAATATGGGAAACATGAGGATACACCTACAGATGAAAATATAATTAGAAAAATATTAGCTTGTGCAGAGATGGATAGATTAACATTAATACTAAAAGATAAGGAACAGAATATTTTTTAACATGGGATTTGTTTCATCAATGGTTAGATAAAAGAGGTAGAAATTAGAAGATGAAGGATTACTGATATGTATAATTAAAGGATACAAGAATTTGATTATACATAAGTAAACATAATTATTACAGTTGTTATCATTACTATTATTACCAGTATTGTATAAGTAGATTGATCCAGGCAATAAACAAGTGTTTCTTAAGAGCTTATATACTTTAAAGAAAAATGTATACATAAAATTCAGAAAAAAACCATGCTAAGCCACAGTTTAAATAAACCATAACTGGCTGGATCTGCATGACCTCTTAAGGCAGGGTGGTCTACTTTTTCTCACAGATCCGTCCAAAAGAGAAGAGAGAGGGGCCTGTGAGAATGCTACTGTCTTGAGAAGGATTTCTGTCAATAGGAACAGTAAAGAAGCTGCTTAGAAGAACCTCAACGTGTCTTTCTTGGTTTTGGGAAGCTAACCCTGCAGACAATGGGCAGGACTTCTCATTTTTCTCCTTCAAGCAAACCACGCACATTCAGCAAGTTTTCTTGCAAGCCACACAGCAACACAGCGCTAATTGTGTGTTGTGGTGGTAAAGGTGCTGGGTTAGGGATGGGTTTTCCACTAGAGATGGTATTCAGCCAGTTCTGACCAGTTCTGGAGAACATACGAATGGAAATTTTGAGTAGTTCAAAGAACCGGCAAATCCCACCTCTGACTGTCCCCACCAACCCCATCTATTCTCTGCCTCCCGAGTCCCAGCTGATCGGCTGGGTCTTCTTTGGTTGTCCTGCACAGGAGAACAGAGCTGGAAAGCAGGTTAGTGGGGTGGGGAGGGAATGGGGATTTTGCAATCTCCTTCCCCTGCCATGCCCACCAAGCCATGCCCACCAAGCCAAACCCATACAACCGGTAGTAAAAAAAAATTGAATCCCACTACTGTTCTCCACCCAGTGAAGTCTCCTACACTGCAGCTTTCCCCTGCTCTCACCTGAAACATCCTTTCAATGTCCGAATACTTGCTCTTCATCAGGTCACCCCAGGAAGTCAAGTTGCAATAGGTGAAGACCCCGCCTGGCTTCAGGAGGCGATGGGCGTGAGCCTACAGGGAGAAAAGGAGGAGTGGCATTTGGTGGGGAGTAGCGGTAGGCCCAAAGAATCAGGATCACGCATTAAGCTCCAGTTGATTTTATTGCTCATGCCAGTGGTAGGGAACCTTGGCTCTTTTATCACTTATGGACTTCAACTCCCAGAATTCCTGAATGAGCTATAAAAAGTTCCCCATCCCTGGCCTACTGGTTTTTCAGTTGTGAGAGAAATCAATTTTTGATTTGAATGGGATTGTTCAATATACAAATGTCCTAATTTTTGACTTGAATGATCAATATTCTTTATATGTCCTACATTTGTATATTAAACAGTCCCATTCAAGTCAAAAATTGATTTCCCTCACAACTGAAAAACCACTAGGCCAGGGATGGGGAAACGTTTATGGCTCACTCAGGAATTCTGGGAGTTGAAGTCCATCAGTGATAAAAGAGCCAAGGTTCCCTACCGCTGGCTCATGCTTATACACAAGAATCTGGTCACCTAACGGTCAGCACTAAATTGGCACTAGATAAGAATGAACAGAATTCAAGAGAGGTTGGATTTAGACTGTTTGTGGGGATGAATTGACTCCAGGCTGGTTCCTCTTTTGACTTGTCCTTCTCCTACAGGCAGGGAGCGCTCCAGAAATCTGTTGCTTGGTGCAGGGAATGTAGTCTGGATTCCCAGAGGGAGGGACGGCATTCCAGAAGAGCAGTTCAGATTGTACGGTAGAAAGAGGATGAAGACGACTCCTCCCTAATAGTTCCCACAGTATATGCTTTATGGCATGAGCCGATTGCTTTAGTTTGGTAAGATTTCTGTCCATAGGTGAGGAACAATGAAGGAAGCTGCGTAGAAAAACATCAACATGTCTTTCTTGGTTTTGGGAGCCTGACCTTTGGAAAGAGAGGTTCTGCTTCCAAGCCAGGTGAAATTTCAATCGTATTTTCAAGATCGCCATTTTGAACCTCCATCTTTTTTTCACCAAATGTCAAAAAAGTCAACCTGGCGACCACCATCATGTAATCATGATGCTCGTAAACGAAGTACAAAGCACTAACGACACAACTGCGGTTGCCATTGTTACTTTTTTTAACCATACTTTTTTTTTTCCAACTCAAGAGTCAGAAAAGTCAAAACGATGATTGCACAACCATGCATAATCCCCTGGGGTTATGGCAGGTGTGAGAGACTGGCAACCGTGCTCAGGAATTCTGGGAGTTGAAGTCCACAAGTCTTAAAAGTTGCTAAGTTTGGAGACCTCTGCCGTAGAGAAAGGCCAAAAGAGACCCATATTCCTTGTCTTCCTCAAAATGGGAGAAGGGACACTCACAGCCAGCCTCTTGAAAAAGAGCCAGAAAGCAGGGTAGGCCGAGTGTTAAGATGCAGCTGACTGAGCTCAACCGGTCAGGTGTACCTATTGCATTCCTTCCTGGGACAAAGGACAGGCCACGTCTTCCAGGGGAAGCAAACAGGTTTGACCATTTGCTCCCTGGTACACAACCACTATTGTAAACCTCAAAGGGCCCTGTTGTTATCTTCTTATCTGGGAGATGGGGGTAACTTCCAAGCTGAAAAAAACAGATTAAAAACTCGTTCAAGGTGAGCTCACCTTTAGGTCTTTGGTATTCTCTAAGCTCGGGGGTTTTCTTGCAAATGTTTCCTTACTGAGCTAGGTATCCTGGAAAAATGACGCTGCTTAATACAGTATGTCCACTCTAGCTGGCCAAACTTTCTAAACCAGGGATCTTCAAACTTGACAGCTTGAACTTCAACTCCCAGAATTCCTCTTCCAGTCATGTTAGCTCAGGAATTCTGGGAGTTACCCACAAGTCTTAAACTTGCCAAGTTTGAAGACCCTTGTTCTAAATTCTTCTTTTTCTACCTTTCATGGAGCTTTCAACCCTTAAAGTAGCTTTCCCCAGCCAGATGTCGCCCTCAGGTATGTTGCAACTACAATCCTCAGTTCTCAGTCAGAGAAAGAGGGATCGACTTTCAATGGTGCCCATCTCACCTTGATGAAGTCAAACTGATGGGTGTGCCAGGTGTCTTCCGACAAGGGGTACGTGTCGTAGAGAATCCCTGCATGTGAAAAACAAAGAGTTTTGGATGTCAAGAAATAAAGGCTTTAATGTTATAATAATCATTTTCCGCTGTCTGGGAATGGGGTGCTCCTTAAATGAACTTCTGGAGGCTTTCCTTCAACCCATGAGACCCAGCCACAGTGGCCAACAATCAGGAACATGGGAGGACTCTTCCTTGTCTTCAATATAATTTGGCTGTTGATGTGCTATCATATATTTATTTATTTGTTGGATCAAGTGCTCAAAAGCACTTGTAATCCAGGGGTGGGTAACTATGGCAACTTTATGACCTGTGGACTTCAACTCCCAGAATTCCTGAGCACGGTTGCCATAGTCTCTCACACCTGCCATAACCCCAGGGGATTCTGGGAGTTGAAGTCCACAGGTCGTAAAGTTGCCACATTTGCCCACCCCTGCTGTAACCCCAGGGGATTCTGGGAGTTGAAGTCCACAGGTCATAATATTGCCATAGTCTCCCACGCCTGCCATAACCCCAGGGGATTCTGGGAGTTGAAGTCACAGGTCATAAACTTGCTCCATTTGCCCACCCCTGCTGTAACCCCAGGGGATTCTGGGGGTTGAAGTCCACAGGTTACAAAATTGCTAAAGTTGGGAAACAATCACCCAGAGAAATGGAGGCAACCCTGTTTCATACCGTTAAAATGTCCATCCGGCAAGATTGGTGCGACATCTTCCCACAGCCCTTTCAATGGGACAACCTATGGGGAGGGTCAAGGACAAGATGGAGTGTAATCAATGAAGAGGCAAGCCGGGTTGCCGGAAAAGCATGCTCATGTTGTAGGGCAAAAATCTCTTCGTAAAAAGAAAAAAAAAATGTTTGCAATGCAAGTAAACGAGGAAAACAAGCGTTTTCATTGTCCCCAGCAATCAAAGTCTCAGATCTGTGAAGTAAGTCAGAGAAGGGCTGACTTACTTCAGCCCTGACAGGAATTCTAACTATCCTTATTGTAAGATTCCATTAAAAGAATTTGGCAAGACTGAAAAGTATTTTTAATTATTAGATTTTTATCCTTTCTGGTACTTTCTAAACAACTTGAGGCAGTGAACAGCATACCTAGTACTCCTTCCTCCTCCTATTTTCCTCACAACAACAATCTTGTGAGGTAGGTTGAGCTGAGAGAGAGAGATTGGCCAGCAGTCACCCAACTGTCTTTCACACCTAAGGCAGGACTAGAACTCATGGTCTCCTGGTGATTGGCCCAAAGACACCAGATGGCTTCCATGCTTAAGGCGGGACTGGAACTCACAGTCTCTTGGTGATTGGCCCAAAATCACCAGGCTTTCATCTGTCAGAAATGGTGTAGGGTCTCCTACTTGGGCAGGGGGTTGGACTAGATGACCTACAAGGTCCCTTCCAACTCTGATTATCGGTTATCTGTTATGCTTAAGGCGGGACTGGAACTCACAGTCTCTTGGTGATTGGCCCAAAGTCACCCAGCTGGCTTTCATGCCTAAAGTGAGACTAGAACTGACAGTCTCCTGGTGATTGGCCCAAAGTCATCCAGCCAACTTTTTATGCCTAAAGACTAGAACTTACCATCTCCAGGTTTCTAGTCTGACACCTTAACCACTACACCAAACTGACTCTCCCCTCCTGTTCATCTCTGGAAAACTAAGGGGGAAATCCCTTCCGAATTGCTTCCATGCCTTCCCTGGTACCTGCTATACCTCATTGTCTGCTACTCTCCCTCCTGTCTCCCAAGGACACTCTCACATGCCATTACTCCCTCCTTCTGCTCACAGTTGCCCAGTTTAGAACCACCTTATGGAATTGGTTACATCACTTCCCTTCCCCATTCATTGCTCTTGGGTCCCAGCTCCCCTTTCCCATCATGCATTGTGTTGGAACCCGGAAAATGATCTGCATGATGTCTTCTGCAGGATTTGCATGATGACATAGCAGGTGAGTTGTGATTGCTTTCCTGCTGGGCATTCGTGCCCTCTCTCACCCAGGCCCCTTTGCCCCAACCTTGTGAGGCTGTGTTTTCGCCCACTCCTGCAGCCTCTGGAAGACTCCTTCGTTGCATTCGATGATCCAGTGCTCCTGGATGTCAAACTCTTCAATTTTGCTGGCAGCAATGGCCATGCCAAAGCCAACCTCCAGCACCCGACCTCCTGAAAGGAAGATTTGATTGATTGAGTGACTGATGGATTGCATTTATATGCTGCCCCTCTCACTATCCAAAGGGTGGGTTTAGATCTGGTTAGCTAAGTTGCTATGAAAGCCACAGATATTATCTTGGAGAAACTATGCCGCAGAAGATTACAAAGACATGATTTATCTCAGGAAATGAAGAAAAGGTTAGAAAAAAACTCAAGATGGTCGCACCTTGACTCTCTTTGGCATAAAAGGGAAGAAAAGAGGAAAATTCAGTCAATTTCAGAATTCGATTACTAGAGGCTCTGTCCATAAAATAGAATTTCTGTCTTTCTTGAGCAATCGGTTTCTTATCCTAAAAAAAAAAAAATCAAACTTAAGAATGTCAGATCAAATTAAATCCTAGAGAAGAATCAGAGATCTGCAGCCTAGACTGGCAGAAAGAGGAGGGAATGACAAATGACTTATCTATTTTGCCCAGAAAACAAACGTTCTTGCCAAGGGTGGGCTTCAAAAATTTTAGCAAAGGGTTCTCTGCCTGGTGGGTGGCTGGGTGGGCGTGGCCTAGTCGGCCTCCTGCACCACAGTTGGGGGGAGGGGGGCTTTTTTGCCCTCCTTGGGCTCCACAGGTTTTCCTTGAGCCTCCGGGAAGGTGAAAACAGCCTTCCAGAGGCTCATTTCTGGTCCCATTTCTGGTCTTCCTGAACTTCCCGGAGGCCCATTTTTCACCCGCCCTGAGCTTCTGTGTTGGCTCTCCACTTACCTGCATCCAAAGTGGGCTGTGTGGGGACTTCCGGGAGGGGCAAGGTGGGCGGGGCCAGCTAGGACTGGGATTTGGGGGTTCTCCAAACTGCACAGAATCTTAGCTAGGGGCTCTCCCTGAACCCCTGCAAACCCCCAGCAGCCCAGCCCTGGTTCTTGCTTTCTGCAGAATAAGCTCCTATTCTGCGCCAGGGACTGAACCCTTTTCTCCATTACACCATTACTGGTAATCCTCGACATTACGACCACAATCGAACCCCACAGTTATGTTGCTAAGCGAGACATTTGTTAAGGAGTTCTGCTCCATTTCACGACCTTTCTTGTCACAGTTAAGTGAATCATTGCAGTTGATAAGTTAGGTGTCAACTCATAAAACATTTTGTATACACGTTTTATTGACAAAAACGTGACAACAGAAAGAAGGGGGAGTTTCAAAGAGCAGGTGGCAGTGTGGAATCGAAAGTACATTCCATTCATATTTTCTTCAGAGACTGATTAGATGACTGAAATTTCTGCTGTGCAAACATCTAATTGGAGAGCATGATTGATGATTCTTGGCTATGGACGTGTTTCGTTGGATGATACACCCAGAGGGTGTGTGGGGGGGGAAGCAGGATCAAGGGTGACAGTGAATTACATATCTCAGAGTTGGCTACGCCCAGGCAAATGCCAGCATGTTAACTTCTAATAAATCCTTTTTAGTTTTAGGAGTGTGGCTCGAGGCTCATGATTTAATTGGAGTAACTGCTGGAATCCTGACATTAGGTTGCTAAGTGAATCTGGCTTCCCCGTTGACTTTGCTTGTCAGAAGGCCGCAAAAGGGGATCACATGATCCCGGGAGACTGCAGCTGTCATACATGTGAGTCAGTTGCCAATTGTCCAAATTTTGATCCTGTGACCATGGGGATGCTGCAGCAGTCGTAAAGTGTGTGAAAAATGGTCATAGGTCACTTTTTTTCAGTGATGTTACTTTGAACGGTCATTAAATGAACTGTTGTAAGTCGAGGGCTGTATTTCAAACTGTTAGGGTAATAAAGAAAAAAAAAGGAATTTTTATTATAGAGAGAGCGTAGAGAGTTACTCTATAAGCATGTCTTACCTTGATGTTAGGCAGTTGATTTCCTATGTATGTAGAAGGATTTATTACTCTATAGGCATGTCTTACCTTGATGTTATGGAAAATACTTCTCTAACCTTTTGTAAAACACATGCCTGCAATTAGTTACATCTCTCTCTCATATGAAGACACATGATTATCCCATCTAAATCAATCTGAATGGAACGTACTCCCTGGGAACGTTAACTCTCTACATCTGGAGCAATGTACACCCTTTTGAAGTATGCTGTTAATAGCCCTCTTAAATGGTAAATTGTGATCGATTAACAGACAATAGGAGAAAGGATACTGAAAGATAAACAAGTGCCAGGAGGACATTTGTCTTTTTGCAGGAAAGATGTAAATCAAAGTTAGAGTGTTTTACAATGCAGTTACTCTACTTCTAAAAGAATCTTAAGGTATAAGAAGAGTTACTTTCACCTATATGCTTTGTAACTTTCCTCACATATCTGTGTGTATGAGAGGAGAGGTCTTACCCTTTTATTGATCAATAAAAGTTAGATTTTGTTCTTCAAAGCCTCTGCTTAAGTTCATTTTTGGCACATCGTGATCTTAAGTTATAGTTGAACCTTACAAAACACACACACACACACACACACACAATTTTCTGGAATTCCTGTGGAATGGTCTCCTTCTCCAGCCCCTGTGCAACCTTGGCCCAAATCACTATTTTGCAGAAAGCTGTTGTCTTGGAGGTTGGAGAGACCTTTGCCTCTGCTCAAGGGAGCAGCCGGCCCTTATCTTGGGCCTCAGCTTGCAGCTGTCAGCAAAGGGCGAGACCCTTGAAACGCCCAGCCCCCCACCTCCCCACCCACCAGAAGAGACTTTTCACCACAGAGCTATTCTTATCTTGGTTGCAGTGCAGACAACGGAAACGACCAGGAACTTGACTCTCGTGGGTGTGAGCATCCATGGGTGGGGGGGGCGGGTTGGTTATGCTGCGGGAGGGGACTTGTTCGACCGAGAGCAAAAGACCCCCAAGAACATATCTATGTTCCTACCCATCATGCTATTCCCTATAGTAGTAAAGCAATGTTATGCAAAGTGCAAAAAAGGAGTAGGATAATGGTCCCTAACCTTTGCAGATTGGTGGCCTGGGGGGGGCGGGTAAGAGGGGAACCAGGCCACGCAAGCGATGGGCCGATGTGCATGGGCCACTATTACCACTATTGCAGGTCAAGCTGCACATGTGTGCATGCGAAGCAGCCAGGGGTGGGATTCAATTTTTTAAACAACCGGTTCTGTGGGCGTGGCTTAGTTGGTGGGCATGGCTTGGTGGTCATGTTATTGGCTGGGTTGGCCAACTCAATATCACTCACATCGAGACATGCATCTCCTTGCCTGGCCTCTCATGACTGTGGGGATGCTGCAACTGTCGTAAGTGTGAAAAATGGTCATAAGTCACTTTTTTCAGTGCCATTGTAACTTTGAATGGTCACTCCACATAAGCAAAGTACCAGCAAAGGAGGGGAAAAACACTCCAGAGAACTAGAGACAGAAAATCTAGTCCTGCCAAGAATGTAATAAGGGTTAACAGAGAGGCAGTTTCTGTAAGCAACACCAGAATGTTTCCTTCCTGCCTTCCTTACAGGATTAGGCCAGTAATTTCTTCTAACAACCGGTTCTCTGAAATGCTTAGAATGTTAACAACCGGTTCTTGCGAATAGGTGCGAACTGGTAGACTCCTACCCCTGGAAGCAGCCCATGGACTGGTTGCAAATAGGTCACTGTCCAATAATAGGCTGCAGTCTAAGGGTTGGGAACCCTCAGAGTAGGATGTAGCAAGTGCATGAAATCAAGCATCAGGAGGCAAGACAAAGGAGAAAAGATACAGGTAGTCCTTGGTATACAACAGTTTGTTTAGTGAGTGTTCAAAGTTACAACGGCACTGAAAAAAATGACTTCTGACTCTTTTTCACACTTCCAATGGTTGTAGCATTCCCATGGTCACATGATCAAAGTTCAGCTGCTTGGGAACTGACTCGCAGTGTCCCGGGATCATGTGATCATCTTCAGTGACTTACTGGCACCTATTCTCCAAAGCAGGGGTCGCCAACCTTTTGGACCTCAGGGACCACCAAACTCATAATTTTAAATCCCAGGGACCACTAACTGGTTCTGGGGGTGTGGCCGAATTTGTGGGTGTGGCTTGGTGGTCATGTGACTGGCTGGGCATGGCTTGTATGTAAATATTATAAATATTTATATAAATATTGAATTTTTTTTATAAAAAAAGAGCAACTTTTACCAAAATCAGGCAAAGCAGGCAGGCAGATTGAGTTGCTCACAGAATCATTCAGTGATCTATCTATCTCCATCGGCTAGCTTAGTCTATCACATAAAATTTGCTTGCCATGAGTCTGCACTGAATAATAGAACCTTCAGTCCTAAGGGAGGTTCGGCTGTGCTTAAAAGCAGAACTGAAGATCTAAAGACTAGCTAGAAAGCAAGAACTCCAACCATTTCCTGCTTCTTAGCTAATCTAAATCTCCCGGCACAGCAGAACAGCTGATGGTCAGAAAAAGGAAAAATAGCAATTTAGCAGGCAAGTTTGCCAGGTAAGGAGTGAGTAGGAGGGAAGGGTTCCCGTGGGCCATATGGATGGCGTAGCTTTGTGTTTCTGCGCAGCCTGGATTAATTGCTTTGTGGGGTGCTCTGGGGGTGACATTTCTCTGTAGCCCACCAAAATTTTCTCACAGACCACCAGTGGGCTGTGGCTCACCGATTGGTGACCGCTGCTCCAAAGCACCTAAGGGCAAAAACAAGCAGCAACGGGTGGAAACTAATCAAGGAGAGAAGCAGCCTAGAACTAAGGAGGAATTTCCTGACAGTTAGAGCAAATAATCAGTGGAACAACTTGCCTCCAGAAGTTGTGAATGCTCCAACACTAGAGGTTTTTAAGAAGAGACTGAGGAACCATTTGTCTGAAATGGTGTAGGGTTTCCTATCTGAGAAGGGGGGTTGGACTAGACAACCTCCAAGGTCCCTCCGTGTCAGTGGGAAGCCAGATTCACTTAACAAAAATGCTACTAATTTAACAACTGCAGTGATTCACAACCACTGTGGCGAGGAAGGTCATAAAATGGGGCAACACTCCCTTTGCAAATGTTTCGCTTAGCAGGGGAAATTTTGGTTTTGGTCGTAAGTCGAGCAAGGTAAGTTGAGAACACGTCCCGTAAGTTGATCTTACCTTGTGAAGCAGCCACGCTGGCCAAGGCATGCATGTAGGGGGTTTCCCACCGCTCCATCACTGGCTTCCCCATGATTTCCAAGTGAGTGTCGGCTGGATTGTAACCTGCAGTGGCTTCCTTCCAAGAAGGCTTACAGTTTTCCCCTTCCAGAAAGATAGGACAAGCCATGTCGGAAAGTCTAAGGGCTCCTTGGAAGGTGGGAAAAAAAAGGGTTGGAAGAGGCTGTCGGAGCTCCAGGGATCTGGAAAGGGAGCTGCTGGGCTCCTGCTTAGCTTGAAATAGTTGAAGGGGGTGGAGCAGAGGGAAAAGCTGAGTGCACAAAGGGGAGTTAAGGGAGGAGGGGGGAGTTTGCAATTCCCACTTGGAAGCGGGGCAGGTGAAGGGGACACCTTCTGGAGAAACTGAACCATTGCAGATCGTCAGGCGTAAATGGCTCTTGCTATTGGATGGGATAAAGCAGGAGAACAGAAGAATGGAGTTGGAAGTCTTCTAGTCCAGCGGTAGGGAACCTTGGCTCTTTTATCACTTATGGACTTCAACTCCCAGAATTCCTGAGTGAGCCATAAAAGTTTCCCCATCCCTGGCCTAGTGGTTTTTCAGTTGTGAGGGAAATCAATTTTTGACTTGAATGGGACTGTTTAATATACAAATGTAGGACATATAAAGAATATTGATCATTCAAGTCAAAAATTGGGACATTTGTATATTGAACAATCCCATTCAAATCAAAAATTGATTTCCCTCACAACTGAAAAACCAGTAGGCCAGGGATGGGGAACCTTTTATGGCTCACTCAGGGATTCTGGGAGTTGAAGTCCATAAGTGATAAAAGAGCCAAGGTTCCCTACCCCTGTTCTAGCCCAACCAGGAGTCTCTATCCCATTTCAGACAAATAAAATTGGCTGCCCAAAAAGCCAATGCAGTCCTAGGCTGCATTAACAAAGAGGCAGAATCGAGAGCAGGTGAAGTGTTAATGCCACTTTGTAATGCCTTGGTAAGGCCACACTTGGACTACTGAATCCAGCTTTGGTCACCACGATGCACAAAAAGATGTTGAGACTCTAGAAAGATTGTAGAGAAGAGCAACAAAGAAGATGAGGGGACTGGAGGCGAAAACATATGAAGAAGGGTTGCAGGAACTGGGTATGTCTAGTTTAATGAAAAGGAGGACCTGGAGCAACATGATAGCAGTGTTCCAATATCTAAGGGGCTGCCCAAAGAAGAGAGAGTCAAGCTATTCTCCAAAGCACCCGAAGGCAGGACAAGAAGCAGTGGGTGGAAGCTAATCAAGGAGAGATCCAACCTAGAACTAAGGAGAAATTTCCTGATAGTTAGAACAATTAATCAGTGGAACTATTTGCCTCCAGAAGTTGTGAATGCTCCAACACTGGAAGTTTTAAAAAAGATGTTGGATAACCATTTGTTTGAAGTGTTGTAGGATTTCCTGCCTAGACAGGGGGTTGGACTAGAAGACCTCCAAGGTCCCTTCCAACTCTGTTATTCTGTACTCTATTCTGTATGGTTGTCCAGGTTTTTTTGGGCAGGTTTGATTAATTGTTCTCACTGTCAGGAAATTTCTCCTTAGTTCTAGGTTGGTTTGCTCCTTGATTAGTTTCTATCCATTGCTTCTCGTTCAGAATATTTTGGAAAAAGCTGAAGTCACTAAAGTTGGACAATTTTTTTAATCAATAAAAATGGGGATGGAGAACAGACGAAAGTAGTCTAATCCTTTGTGCTGCTAATATATTTTTTAAGTTTTAACTTTTCAAGTCCAACCAAACAGGTTGGATTAATTTGAGCCAGGCACTCTCTCAGCCCAACTCACCTCACAGGGTTGTTGTGGGGGGAAAAGGAGGAAGGTGTGTTGGAGATGATCACTGCCTTGAGTTATTTGCTTAAAAAAAGAATTTTTTAAAAATAGATTGCTTATTGTATCCTATGACTATTATTAAGTGTTGCACCTTATGATTCTCGACTCTTGATGAATGTATCTTTTCTTTTATGTACACTGAGAGCGTTTGCACCAAGACAAATTCCTTGTGTGTCCAACCATACTTGGCCAATAAAGAATTCTATTCTATTCTGTTCTATTCTATTCCATATTTTCTATTCTATTCCTATTCTATTCTATTTTATTCCTATTCTCTTAAGTCATAGAACATAAAATAACAGAGTTGGAAGGAACCATGGAGGTCTTCTAGTCCAACCCCCTGCTCAAGCAGGAGAAACAAATAAATAAAATAGAAATCTGACTGTCTTATTGACAATTTTGACAAGGCAATCTGATGTTCTGATCTTATCCATTGATAAGGCTCCATTTTTATTTAATGATCAATTAATTTGATTCCCCTGACCTTCCTTAGAAGACTGGTATTCTTGTGAAGTCTCCACAGGCAACTTTTAGCCAGAAAATATAGCAAGTCCTTTGATTTTACTGTAATATCGAGTTAAAATTACAGTCTCCCTAAAAGTAGTATAGATGATAGTGAGGTATCAGGAAGAATGTTCTAACAAGGGCAGCCAGTTTGGTCTAGAGCAGAGGTTCCCAAACTTGGCAATTTTAAGACTTGTGGACTTCAACACCCAGAATTCCTCAGCCAGTTATTCTTGGAATTGAAGTCCTCAAGTCTTAAAGTTGTCAATTTTGGGCCCCCTGGTCTAGTGGTTAAGACACCAAGTTGAAACCAGGAGGCTGTGAGTTCTAGTCCTGTCTTAGGGATAAAAGCCAGCTGGGTGATTTTGGGTCCGTTATTCTTTCTCAGCCCAACCAACATTACAGGGTTGTTGTTAATTATTTATTTATAAACTATATAGACCGCCCATCTTGCTTCAAGGTAACTGGACAGCATTACTGTTATAGGGATAATATAGTCCTTGACTTACAACCATTTGTTTAATGACCGTTGAAAGGCACTGAAAAAAGTGACTTAGGACCGTTTTTCATACTTGCGACTGCTGCAGTATCCCCATGGTCACATGATCAAAATCCAGGCACTTGGCTACTGACTCGTATTTATGACGGTTGCAATTTCCTGAGATCACCTTTTGTGCCTTTCTGACAAGCAAAGTCAATGGGGAAGCCAGATTCACTTAACAACCATGTTACTAACGTAGCAACTGCAAAGATTCACTTAATGACAGTGGCAAGAAAGGTTCGTGATATGGGGCAAAACTCACTTAGCAACTGTCGTGTTTAACAATAGGGATTTTGGGCTCAGTTATGGTCATAAGTCAAGGACTACCTATAGGAGGAAGAAAGAGCAAGTATATATGTTTACCATCCTAAGTTATTTATAAAGTCATGTTAAAGGCACCAGGTTAGAAACTGGGAGACTATGAATTCTAGTTCGGTCTTAAACATGAAACCAACTGGGGCTTTTGGGGGGTCAGTTCCTTTCCCTCAGTCTGGGAAGCAGCAGGCAATGGCAAATTATTTCTGAAAAACGCTGGCAAGAAAATTGCAAGGATTTGTCCAGGCAGTTTCCAGATGTAAAGGCCGACTTGAAGGCAGGTACACACAAGCCATAACAACAACTTAATGTTAAGGCTCCGGATTAGACACATGGGAAACTTCTTGTCCTGCCCTAGGCATGAAAGCTGGCTGGGTGACTTTGGGCCAGTCCCTTTTTCTGAGCCCCAGAAAGAAGAAGAGGCAAGGAAAAACCACTTTTGGGAAATCTTGCCAAGAAACCTGTGTAGGAAGTTAGCATCCACACCTCTCCTAGAAAAATTGAAATATCTAAGAAATATTAAAAAGGCAGAATATTTCTCCTAAAAAGAATAGTCACTCAAGAAGCAGAAACTCAACTCAAGAAGCAGAAACTCACCCCCACCTTTGTTAATGAGTGGGCCATTAAGGCCTGGGCCAGAATACTTTACATAAGAAGGAACTCCAGGGTGATGGGATTAAGGATGGCCCTCAGGAAATGATAGGATTACCCATCTCACCACATGGTCTGGGAAGATTGCATTAGCCAGCATTCAGGTAAAGCCATGTGGTCCAAACCAAGCCTACAAAGTTAAGACCCCCGCCCCTGGGAGTCTGACAACCAATTAGAATACAAGCTCCAATTCAAATCCCAACATAGGGTATAAAACCCAGGCACTCTCAGCACCTCAACCCTTTTCCTTTTTCCCCTTCTCTTCTCACCTTGAAGCATGTGATCATTCTTCTCTGGAGCTTCAGGCCATGTGGCCCTGTACACCATTAAAACCTTCCTAGCAGCCTCCATGTTTCCAGTGTCTTTTTCCCCACTTGGAACTGAACCCAGAAGGATATTTCTTTCAACACCTGCAAGCACTCATCCAGGTACTTTAGGAGTCAAGGGTGATTCAAAAGGACCAGAACATAAAGTAAAATAAAATAAAAGCTCTTCAACAGCAGCAGACGGTTTCTGGAGGTGGGGATAACCCTTTGGTGGAGATATTTAAAGCAGAGCTGGATACCCAGAAATTGGGGAGATTACAGTAGTGGGTTTCCTGCAGTGGCAAGTTGGAAGTCGGACTAGATTAATTTCTATGGAGATTCTCAGTCATCCAGACCATGGTTGTCCCAAAGGTGCTTTTTTAAAGAGACAACTGGACTTTCTGGATTTTCTTTGAAGGACGTTTCACTTCTCATTCTAGAAGCTTCTTCAGCTCTGGCTGGATGGTGGGGAATGGAAGGATTTATACTCCTTGCAGACAGCAAGATAAAGAGCCATGTATATCAAAACTGAACAGCCCTCTCTCAACGGAGCGGGAAGGAGACAATATTATATATCTCCAGTCTACAACACAGTTCTTTCAACAGTTCCAAGAAGGCTCCACCCCCATTTGCACTTCTCAGGTGACTCTGAGGACACAGATAAACCTCCAGGTGGCCTCAACAACTCTCTAAAAGTATGCAAATGACCAGCAAGGAGTATAAATCCATTCCCCACCATCCAGTCAGAATTGAAGAAGCTTCTTGGATGAGAAGTGAAATGTCTTCAAAGAAAAAAACAAACTCCAGTTGGTTCCTAAAAAAACACCTTTCCGACTAGATTAATATTTTTTTCAAACTTGGCAACTTTTAAGATATGTGAACTTCAAGGTCGTAAAATGGGGTGCAACTCATTTAACAATCGTATGGAATGGAAATTTTGGACTACATTGAGGACTACCTGTAAATTAAATACCCTCCGAGTATGGAGGGCCTTCAGAACACCATAGAAAGCTTCTTTACTACATCAAAAACTGTTGATCTGTTAAGTTATTTACACAGATGGTATTCTAAACAAAACCATTATTTGGATGAATTGTATTCTTGCCTTGGAAACCTGTTTTGAAGCGTAAGAAAAGATGAATAAATTGTCTCTCTGTCTCTGCAGAATGAGCAGTGGGGGAGTTTGTGTGAATTCAGAAAACTGAGTCCAATAAAACTATGGTGGTTAATCTTGTTTATACAAACTCCAGATGCCCACATGCTTACCTTACACCAAAGATATTAGCTTAATTTAATTCCTCTCTTTACATGAACCTCCACACTACTAGGAAGCCACCAGGTTAAAACTGTTGTAAAGGATTAGCTCACTAGCTTGAAAACTGCTGCTATGTTAATAGCATGATAATATTTTATTGTTTTCGTAACTTTAGGATTGCATTGTTGTTTTTTTAGTCACATCGATGGGTTTCACAGTTAAGGCAGCATACGATTAATCAATAATACTTTTTTCCCCTGATAAACCAAATAGTTTCTTCTTAATTCTACAGATTCCAGCCCACATGCAGCCGCTTCCATTTCACTTCTCTTCTCCCTCCTCCTTTTAAACCGCAGAGACGCAGAATCGAAACTATAATTTCCTTCTTCAACGGGACTACACTTCCCAAAAGTCCAAAGACAAACTTCCGGAATCGAACATGCTCAAGCGGTCCACTTCCTTAAAAAAAAAAGAAAAAGAAACCAAGAGTACAGTAACTACATCCCCCATCATCCCCTTTGTTCCCTAAAGCGGAAGTCAGACCGCGTGCAACCACTCTACCCGCTCCTAACAAAGCGAATGGTCCTCCAGACGCTCTTATGCGTGGGCTTTGCTCCTTTCCCCGCCTCCTCCCGCCCACCTTCAAGTACCGGAAACCCCGTAGCAGCCAATGATATTCTTGGCGGCTGTTGGGAGGGGAGGAGGGGGGGGAAAGGAAAGGAGGAGGTGGGGGGGAAGAAAGAGTCTCGCGACTCTACCGCGCAGGCGTATTACCCGGCTTCTTCTTGCAGCGGCGGTTGGTGGTGGCCGGAGAATTGGGAAGGAGATTGGGCGGGGAGGGGGAGGGGTGAAGAGAAGGCGGCGCGTGCGCGTGCGCTTGCGCAGGCGCGCGACGGCGGCGGCGGCTCGCTGGCTGACTGTCGCCGGGCCCCTCTAGTGTGAGGTAAAGCTGAAGAAGGCGGCAGCGAGGACGACGGCGCCTGGAGCTCTGAGGGCGCCTGTGGCAGGTGGTGAAGCCCAAGGGAAGAGGCGGACGTGGGGAAAGCGGCGTTGAGGAGCCGCAACCGCCTCTCTTCGCGGCGCCGCCAGAGAAAGAAAGAAGAGCAGCAGCGGAGGGGCAGCTGACCGGGCCTACCCCCCCAGGCCATTCTGCCCCCGTCGCCGCCATGAATAGCGTCGGGGGCGCCGACGAGATCGGGTGAGGCCCTGAAGGCGAATGAGCTGGGGGGGGGAGGAGGGGGCACATGAGGGAAAGCGACAGACGACTGCGGGGAGGGTCACGTGGGCAGCGAAGGTATTTCCCCCCGTCTCACTTGGAGACCTCCCCAAAGAGAGTCTCCGTCGAAGGGGCGAAGCATGGAGCATCTGAGGAGGGTGGCAGGAAGGCCCCTGCTCGGGGTCTGACAGACCTCAAAAGAGGGGGAACCGAAGAAAGCCGGGAAAGCGGAGGGACACCAAGACCGATCTCCCTCCCCCCTAGGGGAACCAAGCACCTCTTTATTCCGCATCGCTAGAGGTGATGAAAGCCGTTTTAAAGCGCCTCCGCACCGCCGAGCCAGGTGCGATCGGCGAGGCCTTGCTGGGAATCGTGCAAGGCTCCCTGTTGGTTTGGAGAGTCTTGTATATGAAACACCTCCTACCTCTCCTCAGAGAGAGTTGGGATGGGATCTCCAAGTGCTCTTTTTCTCTTTCCCGGGTTAACCCCGGTCTCTTCGGCCTCTCCCTGTGTACCAGGGGAACAGCACGCTGTGGAGACAGAGAGAAGGAAGTTGAGAAGCCGAAATTGCTGCATTAAAAAAAGTCCTCCTTTTATAGGTAGTCCCCGATTTTATGAACGCAGTTGAGCCCAACATTTCTGTGGCTAAGTGAAACATTTGTTAATTGAATTTTGCCCCATTTTTACAACCTTTCTTGTCACAGTTAAGTTAGTAGCAGTGGTTAACTGAATCTGGCTTCCCCATTGACTTTCTTGTAAGAAGATTGCGAAAGGGGATCACGGGACCCCCCCCTTGTCATAAATCATAAATGTCCAGTTGTCAAGCATCTGAAGTTTGATCACATGACCTTGTGGATGCTGCAATGGGTTGTGTGAAAAATCAGTCATAAGTTGCCTTTTCAGTGCTGTTGTAACTTTGGTCACTAAATGAACTGTTGTAAGTTGAGGACTACCTATAGTTCCTTTCTGATAATTGGGGCCCAAAGGGCTTGAGAGCAAGATGGAAGGGTTGTGCGAAGAGCTGTCATGTAAGGATCTGCATCTTTCTTTCATTTTTTTCAAGATAAGCAAGTGTTAAAAGGGAGGGTATAATGAAAATGCTCCGTAAAATTATGCATGCTGTATAAAGTGAGAGTGGGTAGAAATGATTTTTCCAAAGGTGCTTTTCCCAAAAGACAACTGGACTTTCTTGAACCTTCTGAGAAGGTCCAATTCCCTCTTGAAAAAAGACCTTTGGGACAGCCATGACCTGGTTGATTGAGAATCTTCATAGGCATTGAGATGATCTTGTTCATAATAGAGCTATTATTGTGTAAGATTAGGGGGTTGGAGATTCAGGACATTTAAAAGGAAGTGTGTGGGATTCATGAAAGATTAGGATAATTATATCTATCAGGGATGGCTATACGACAAGGCAATTCGTGATAGTGAGATAAAACTGGCAATATAAAGGAAGCCGTATGGGATGTTTGGCAGCAAGAGTAGTGGGGGTGTTTGTTCCCTAAGGTCATGAAGCAATATCCTGGACTTAATGTGGCAGATTTTGAAGAACAGAGCTGTTTTTGAGGGAAATCACTATCTTCAGGGCAGAAATACTTAATACTGGGTTATTGAAAGAAATAATGGAGCTGATGGTTGTGTTTTAATTCAAGCCCTCATTAGTTAGGAAGAGTTTTGTGGTATTACAGAAACACATTTTCTTTTCCATATTTGGCGTGAAGAGACAAAGGAGACCCGAGTAACTGTGGTATCAGGCTCCTTTAGTATAGGTGACATGAGATCATATGCTTTGACTTGTTTGAGCCTGATTCTAGGATCCATCTCTTCCGCCACATATTTGAGAAGTTAAATTAAACCACCTAGGATTTTTGTATATGTTTATGTCTTTGTGTAGTACTGAAAGTTTGAAATATTTTTCAGTGCTCTCTATTTACTACCATGTAATCAAAATATAGACTAATTACCTGTTTAGTTATGTAATCTATCCGTGACCATGTACATAGTGGAGTTTTCTGTTACAAATGTTGAAACCCAGTCTGCTTCTGGGTACTGGGTTTCTAACTTGGCGACTCAGTGTTAAGACCAGAAAGGTCCCAAGGTCATAAGATGATGCCTTACAGGGGAGAATCTGCAACTGTTCTTTTGTCTTCCTTGCATTCTGTAGAAATGCAGAATTCATCTAACTCCCTGGTTTCTTTGCATTTTTAAGGGAGATATTGGCAAAAAAGCAATAACTTTCACCTTTTTTTTATAAGATAAACGATCCTTCATAATATTGGGACATTTGCTGCTGTTACAGTATTATGTATCCTGTTGTTGATGGAGGATGACAACCTGTATAGGACAGAATATTGGTGACTCAGTACTTCTAATGAAGTTGGAGTGTATTCCTCTTGACTGCCAAAAGCATGAATGGCTTTGGAAATCTATATAAGAAGCTTGGAAATTAATATAAAGCTTTTCTTTTGGCGGCTCTTTTAATTTTTCTGCCAGCCCTTCTGGGTGTCCATGTTTTTTATTCTTGGACCGATATCCATATAACAGTTTCTACCCAAATTTTATGTCTGAATTTGCAAAAGGCAAGGAACTATGAATTCTCTTTCATAAAATCAACTGATTTTATATTTTTATTTTGTAATCCCAGTATAGCTCATCAGTTGTGTCATTTTGTATATTTTCCTTAATCACCCTTTTCCAAATATTGTGCAAGATGTCTGCAGTGTATATAGGAAGAAAGCTAGAGGAATACTTTAAATTATCACTCATTCTTTCTACTGCTATTACAATATATTGAGTATAGATAACTCAGAATTGGAATCTTGATATACTATAGTAACATAAAAATTGTTTGTTTAAGCTGAAGATCTGCTGTGACTTGATCAGTTACATTATCAAAATATATTTAATTTTGAGCATTTGAACAGTATAGATATTGTATCAGACTAAATAAGCACTAACAAATTAAGCCACATTATATCCCAGGGCAGGAAATATGGATGCTGCAAGTAGTTATGAGGCTTTGTACTTGGAATCATATACTGCTTTTTTAAAAAAGGACTATAGAACTCCTTTAAAAGGGAACATATACAAAATACCCTAAAGCAGCCTCATTTTTCCTCAGTTTATAACAGTTGCTTTGAAAAGCTGCTTTCTTTTGCTTTCACATGTGTTGTGTGCATACATAGTCACTTTGCTTCTATGTAAAGGAAAGTAGTTGCAAACAAAGATGACAGAGAACAGCTTCCAGAGCAAACACCCAAGCTTGGAAGAAGAAATGGCCCAGTGTTGAGAAAAGGTGCTTTGGCAGTGGTCCCATATGAACTAACGCTCCTTTATTAAATCAAACAGTCAAAACCCTTTTTTTCCCTTGTTGTTTAGCTTTTGGCTCTCAATTGATGAGACCAAGAGACATTTGTCATTTTGACTTTTACTGTTTGTCTCTCTTAAGTGCTTAGATTTACATTTAAAGTTCAAGTGCATAGCTACAGATCCTTTTGGAAAATAATTTTGCTTTTCCATTTTAAAAATTGAGCCTCATATTACAAGAATAACTAGTGTCTCATTTGAAGTGTATTTAAATTTTGTATATAGGGGAAAGGAGATTATAGGGAAATGACCTAGATTTGTCAGTTGTTTATGGTTCAAATGATTTCCTCTGTGTGGTTGAGTCAGAAACAGTTGGGTTTTATAAGAAGACTACAATATCCAAAACCAGTGGTTTTGGACAATTTTGCTGGGTTTTCTAATTGTCCAGGGCCATAATGAATTTTTGATTTCTTCTTAGTGTTTGGTGAATCTAGTCATTGCAACTTGTAAATAAACCCAAGTAATAGTGACACCATGGCTTAAAATAATCAATGAACTAAGTCAATATATGTATATTCAAGTAATAACCTAGAGAGCTCCCTGCAAAAGAACTGGATCTACTCTAGATTTTATTCCTAATAAGATCTCTGAGTGGTATTTTTCTTAGCCATATAGAACATGCTAGATCATGATGTCAATATAATACTATACAGTCTCAGACATAAAAGTACAAGACTATTATTTCAGCTGAAGGGGCTAAATTTGCAGATGTCCTTTAAGATGATAAATATACATGTGCTTTAAAATAGTAGCATTTCTAGTAACCATTGTCAATTGTGACATCATTCAGAATGTGAAATAATATTTTTAAATGCCTATTTTGGGGTTGTGATATCATTAGTATTGGAGTGAGCATATTTTAAGGTTTGTGTATATTTGCGTAATTATATGAACTGGTGGTTTTTAATTACAGTAATAAAATAGGCAGCAGCATATAAATTTAATAAATAAGATTATTTTGTTAAATGTTTGTCTTAGTATGTAGTATTTTACATTTCTATGTATTTAAAACACATAAAACACTTCCAACTATACAACATCTTAAACTTAATACACTATATAATAACAATAATATAATGTAATCCAGTCTAAACTTCAGTTGACTATGTGACCAACCATAATAATAACACTTTTAAAAACAGTTTAGATAAAGAAATCATGATTAAAGGTTAATAGTAGATGGTTACTGTTGAAAATGCTGAGCCTGATCCTGGAAAGTCAAGATTTGAATCTACTTGCTGGAGGAGCAGGTTAACTACCATGTTTCCCTGAAAATAGGACCTACCTCGAAAATAAGCCCTAGCCTTATTCTTAAGAGAGTGCCTAATATAAATCCAATCCAGAAACAAGCCCTAGTGAAGGGGATGGGGGTGGCCAGCATAGGGGAGCATGCATGGACCAACGGTGTCCAGCCACTGCCGCAGCCCATGCAGTGCAGGTGAGTTGATTACCTGTGCAGGTGAGTTGAGTCCAAGCAGCAGACAGAGGCAGAGGTACAGGTTGGGGAAGACAGGTGATCTGGCTGCACTGTGCAGGCTGCAGGGAAGCCGAGAATCAGTGGGCCAGAGCAGCAGCTGGTCGCGTGAGGCTCATCTTCGTGCAGTGGCACCGGCAGCAGATGGAGGCAGAGGCACGGGGAGGGGAGGGGAGGCGATCCGGATGGGCCGCAGGAGAGCCAAGAGTTGGCACAGCCCCAGAGTGCAGACCCAGCCAGGCTGATCACCTGAAATCATGTTTCTCCCAAGATAAGCCCTAGTGCTTATTTTTGAGCCTGAAAAATTGTAAGACTGGGTCTTATTTTTGGGAAATACGGATAGTGGTGTCAATTTCTTGAAATAGGCATCAAGGGAGATTTGGGCATACCTTTTTTTTTGTCTCATCATAAAAGCCCTCCATAATTGTGTGTTAAACTTTGTAAACCTCTCTATTAGGATCTTGCTCCTTTAACTTTCATCCCTACTTCAGTGAGACAAAAGTCTTCAGCTAAGCCTTTTCTCAAAACCTTTTTCCGGTTCTGGGTTTACATGCCCCAGTCTTCTTCCACAAATGCTATCAATTGCTGCTTTCGTTCAATAAGATCTTTATTGGTCAGTTCTTCAGCAGGAGAGTCGAGTTACATCTTTTGCACTGGTATCTAACCTGAGTTGATTACAAATGTCAACCATAACTTGTCTGGCTTCTGCTATAAACTCCAGAGAAGCATGAGCAAATTGAGGACTCAATTTGTTGCACGCTCCTTTGATATTTGACTGCTTCATTTCATCCCAAGAATCAACAATATTTTTGATGGCATCATAGATGTTATAATTCCTCCAGAACTCCCTTAAGCTTATCACATCATGTTGGGTAGCCTTGACTGCTTGTGAGAAAGTCTGCCATAAATAGTAGCCTACACTATTGGTTGTAAGTAGCAGTATAATGTTGGAGGATAAAAATAACCATCTTTACATTGGGATGAAAGTTATCTAAAGTGCCTGGATGTCCATCAAGCACAAGGAGAATCATAAAAGGAATTTGCTGGGCCAAGCAATAGCATTCAACAACAGGGACCAAATGGTTCAAGAACCATTCTTGAAAAATGGCAGTTATAACCCAGGCCTTTGCATTTGCTTTCAAAATGATAAGAAAAGATGCTTTAATTATATGGTAAAGTGCTCTCGGATTTAGGCAGTCATAAACAAGCAAAGGCTTGAACTTGAAATTCCTTGATGTGTCATCCCAAGCATTAACAATAACCTATCCTTCGATGCCATATACTCTGGTGCACTTTTTTCCTCCTTTACAATGTAGATCCTTTCATGAGTGCCCCCCCCCCCCAAAAAAAAAAAAAAAAAAATTAGTCTGGTAAATAACTTCCCTCCTCAATAATTTTAAACATGTTAGGAAAATCACATATAGTGATTAATATCAGCACTTGCTGTTTCACCTTGCACTTTAATGTTACGTAAATTTGCCCTCATTTTGAAATGATTGAACCTTCTCCCAAAAGTCTTCATCAAAAAATCACCTTTATTTGCTGCCCCTGCAAGTTTTAAGTTATTGAAAGGGCTTTGAGCCTTTTCTTGCAGTAAGGTAAGGCTAATGGGTATTTGATGCCGATTTTGATTTTCTAGTCACATTATCAATAACCTTTCCATTTCAGTTATTAAATAACTGCATTGCTTAGTAATAATTGTAGCTTTCACCAGGATAGAAGCTGTACATGCTCCATTGTTCTTTATCTGTTAAAATTGTTCCGATTATTAGGCTATAGCCTAATGCTTTCTGAACATTTGATGGCATTTTACTTTTTTTTTGGATGCTTCATTACTTTCATTTTATTTTCAGTGGTGATCATTTTCTTTTACTTTGATGCATCACCAGCATTTGCATTGAAGTTTTACTTTGGAGGCATGGTCAATAGAGAAAAAACTGGAAGGTAATGTGACTCAAAATGGCAGGCAACATTATTTTACCACAATGCTATGGATGTTTTTTTAAAGAAAATTATATGGTCACTCTGACAGTTTAAAGCTTATCTCTATGAGTTTGACTTTTCTTCAAACCAAAATTTAATCATTACTTCTTTCTGGATTGAGTTTCAACTTGTTTGCAGCTATTTCTGGCTATAATCTAGCTGCCAGTATCAAACCGGAATTACAGACCCTAGAAAGAAAGCATGGGGATCAAGTATAGAGCTCTCTATTTGAATACAGATAGTCCTCGACTTACAATAATGTGTTTAATGACCAAAGTTATGAGAGTGCTGAAAAAACTGGTTTATGCCCATCACAGCATTTTTGCTGTCTCATCAATAGTTGGATGCTTGGAATGGACATGTATTTCCAAAGGTTTCAGTGTGCCGGAAACACATGATCGCCATTTATGATCTTCATAGGGAGTTCTGTTAAGCAAAATTAATGAGGAAAGCAGGATTCATTTAATGATCACAGTGAAAAAGATCATAAAAATCAAGCACAACTCATAACAACATTGTTTAGCAATGAAAGTTTGGGTCCCAGTTGTGGTTGTAAGTCAAGGATTACCTGTAATTTCAAAAGAAAGAACCTGTCTGTATTTTAAACAAGACTAAAGGCCTATAAGCCCTTTAATGTTAAAAGTTCAGCTAAAATTTTATCACATGTTCAATCACTGGAATTCAATTCCTTTGATTCATTTCATTATCTTGAATTTCTCACATGTTACATGTGATTGTAAAGCCTCTGTCCCACTACATAAAGAGTTCTTGGAGTGCTCTGCCCTTTCTGCACTGAAAAACCTTTAAAACATTTATTTAAAGCAATTATTTAAAGCATTTAAATTCATTTAACTTGAATCCCTTGCATGAGAAGCTGTAAATATGAAAAAAATATCATATGAGATTTACTTTGGATCATACATCAGGTAAGCACCAATGCCTCCTTTAGAAATTATAAACTAGGATAGTAAGATTTGTTTCCCCTGAAAAATATGGAAAAAAATCAACTTCCAGCAAGGAAAACCCAATTTAGGAGAACCCATTAGAACTCCATTCATCTCTCACTATCATGAAGGTAGCGAAATGTTCTGGCTAAATATCCATAATCCAACTCAAAATGGTGGACATTCTCCTTCGAATTTCAATGCTTTCATAAACCTTTGAAACAGTATATTAAAAACACACATCACTTTGTGATGCTTATGAAAGCATTGCATGGCTTCAGTGGTTTGTTGGCTCAAGGAGGACACCATCTGCCATTTTGAGTCAGATCATGTTGCTGGTCAATTGTCCTCCATTTTAAGTACAGTGCTATAATGGGCAGCTTGTTTGAAACTATGTTAAGTCAGTTGTTCTTAATCCATGGACTACCTGTATTTTTAAATTATTTATTCAAACTTATTAAAGCTTGATGATATTATTATGGAGTTTGTAATTGATCACCTCTGCTTGGCTTCTTTTATGCTTTCAGTTTGGTAGGTTTAAGCTAATTTTGTTAAAGAAAATATTACTTAAAACAAATATACCAAAAATACTATCAACATCAAAACTTTATTACAGCTATAAGGCCACCAGTCAGATACAGATTAAAAACTAGTAGAAATAAATGAGCAGGAACTATAAAGATACCTTGGGCATGGGCAGCCAATGTCAGAGGGATCTATATTATCCTAAAAAATCTTGAAAAAAAGTGTTTTTGGCAGAATATACAATCAGCACGTGAGTTATTGAATGGAACAACTTGGCACATATAATAAGTAAAGGGATCCCTTACCCACCCCATCCCCCCAAAAATAGCTCAGGAAAATTCAGCAGTCCTACCTGTATAATGTCTTGATTATCAAGTCAATTGTATCCTTTGATTACTTTGCAATTTTTTTCTTTGCCCATCCAGATTTTTATTTCTTCAGGCTTTGTGTCATTGGTTCATCTCCATTTATTCAGTATACCAGAATCCATCCATCACAAAGTCAAATACCAAAACTCTCTTAGCTTGTGGTAATCTATTGAGCCATGTATAAATAGTAGCACTGTGTTTATATACAGCTGCTCTGCTTGACCTCAGAAAACCTTGCCTTTTTTTGTCTGAATATTCATCAAGGTGTCCATAAATAATTTCAAGTAGAGCTGGGAGACTGCAATGGCCACTGAGAAAGGAAAAAAGATCTGCATTCCACGTGCTATTTCATGTGTCAGAAATGGTTGCACATAAGCAGTCAAATGCACAATAGCTAGTGCACCAGTGTGTGACTTTTTAGCACAACATCATTCATTTTATGTGGCTTTTGGTCTGAGATAATTTAAAATTACATAAAATTCAGTTTCTAGTAAATATGCAAAGTGGCTTAAGATTGCATACTGTATTTCTGGTGTCTCTTTGCAGAAATATACTTGAATTTTAGAAAATGTGCATTTCCTTTCTGTAATCAAGGCGAGGTTTGTTTGTTTTTTGCTTTTAGTCTCTTTAAAGCAGGAAGACTAAATAAGTTATCAAAAGTAAAACAATAGAAAAGATGTTTGTGGAAAATCAGGAAACAAAATTCAGTTCCAGTTTTAGAATTCTTTTCACTTTGTGATTTCTATTCTCATCAGTTAGTTTGCCATTTGGATATCCTTGTGCAGTTTATAATCTCATAGCTCAGTTTTATATAAAATGGAAATATTTAATTTCTGTTATTCTTGTTAGTAAGGATTAGTAGGCAACTCCTAAGCCTTAGTTAGATGTCCAGTAGCCAGAAATGTGGGAAGTTGTAATCTAATAGTAACAATCGTATAAACATACTGCATCATACTGTATGTTCTGAACTTAGCCATTTGAAATTGGTTAATTAATTGTGACTGCCTAACTAGGCCCTCAGTTTGTTGCACAAATTGTGTTTTCTGTTTGGAGCTCTCTTTAATGGAGATTGTGTTCTTTTAAATGGAACATTAAGGCCTACCTGGAGTCATATTTGTGATGATTTATGTGTCAGTTTTGGGTTTTGGAATGACAATACTAACTTCCTTTTCTCTACTTTATTGATGGAAGATTGCATGTGATGCACTATGACTATTATTCATGTACTTGCACTGAAATCTGTGCTCTGAAATTTGAAAGAGTACAGAAAAGGAAATAGGTTTTTTTTTATCACATTTCAGTTTTGCTCATCATAGAATCAGTTGGAAGCACTTAGAAATGGCTCTAAACCATGATCTGTGCCATCAGATTTATTGCATTTCAGATGGTGAAAAAGAAACATTTGTCTCCTAGATTCATGCTCTTTTTTGAACAATTAAGCCATCCCGATACTTTCTATCTTTATAAGTATTTTTTTTCTTTTCAAGAGTATTATCTTGAAGTTCTTGAATCTATCTTAATGGAGAAGTAACTTACATATTTGTATCTCACCTTTATTTTGTATAACTCAAGGTGCCATGAACAATGCTCCCATCTCTTATTTTCATTAGTTGCTGGACAGTATTAACTGTAATGATGTGTTGTGCTGTTTTCTGTCCTGACATCATTAGTTTATCTGTCACTTATTTATCACTTTATTACAAATAGACATTGCATTCACTTTACCCCAAGTTAGACTGTCCATTGAACTTAATTTTCTGGTACTTTTGTTCAAATAGCTTTCATCCAATACAGAATGAACTGGACTTTAGCCAGAACTGGACTTTTTTTTTGCCCTTCTTTCAGAATTATGAAGTTAACATTCTAGACAAGCATACAGAAATACCTAGTACTAATAAAATACTCACCTTTTTCAATTGGGCAGCTTTACATTGCCCTATATGGCTTCCCATTTCATCTTGTGAATTAGTCAAATTGATTTAGTTCTCTGTTACTCTTTATTGATACATTCATTTCCAACCACTACATTATCGCTTGCCAAAACTTTATAAATGTTTGCTTAACAACAGGGATAGCCTGTTGTGTGATCCTCAGACATATTTGGCTGATCTTCCATCAGCCTCCAACATTAAAGGGAGCCTCGGTGGCGCAGTGGTTACGAGTGCAGTACTGCAAGCTACTCCTACTGCAATTTGACAGATCGAATCCCACCAGGCTCAAGGTTGACTCAGCCTTCCATCCTTCCGAGGTGGGTAAAATGAGGACCCAGATTTTTGGGGGCAATAGGCTGACTCTGTAAACCGCTTTGAGAGGCCTGTAAAGCACTATAAAGCAGCATATAAGTCTAAGTGCTATTGCTATTAGCTATGCATTGCTTATTGAGACTGCTAGGAATTGAATTTAACTGTTGCTCATTCCTGGTACAGGTAGTTTATAATCACAATTGAGTCCAAAATTTCTGGTGCTAAGTGAGACATTTGTTAAGTGAGTTTTGCCCCATTTTACAAGCTTTCTTGCTTAGTTGTTAAGTGAATCACTGCAGTTGAACATTTAGTAACCCAGTTGTTAAGTAAATCTGATTTCTCCATTGACTTTGCTTGTCAGAATGTTGCAAAAGGTGATCACATGACCCTAGGACATTGCAACCATCAAAAATATGAGTCAGTTACCAAACAACTGAATTTTGATCGCGTGACCATGATGATGCTGCAGCGGTTGTAAGTGTAAAAAATGGACATTAATCACTTTTTTCAGTGCTGTTGTAACTTTGAACGCTCATCTGTTATAAGTTGAGGACTATTATATTAAAAAAAATAATTTTCAGATATTTTTACTATTTATTGTATTTTAATGCCACCTTTATTATTTTTATAAATAGATGGTAAACATATTAAACACACAGGCCTCCTCCCATTTTATCCACAACAAGTAGTGAGGTGAGGTAAACTAAGAGAAAAAGTAATTGGTCCAAGGTCATCCAATTGGTTTTCCTGGCCTAGAATTCACAGCCTCCTGATTTCTAGGCCAGTAGTTTAACCACTACACCAAACTGGATCTACAGGGTATATACTACTAAGACTCTTGTTGTCATGACCTTTTAACTGGGCAAAATGGTTAATCATAGAGAAACAATTTTTGAACAACCGGGTACTCAAATGGACTGACTGTATGTATCCAAATTCCATGGTTTCCTATGCTTCCTGACAGATTCCTACAAGGAAGTTCAATGGGGAAGCCAGCAGAAAGTCAGAAGTTACTTGGTTCCTACAGCTTTTTACTCACTCTTGGTCATTTCATTTTTCTGTTGAGGTTAAATATCTGTGAAACAATGAGCCAGAGTTCTAACTTGAAATCATCAGTTTCCTGTTTTCTTGTATTCCGATTGAATCTAAACTTAATTTTAATGTGCTTTAACAAGCAAATTAATCCACAAACCCCATCAAGTGGGGGCTTGGCAACTAACCTGCCCCCAATTCCTGGGAGAATTGTCAGGGTATTGAGTTAAATTCGTTTTGAATAATCTTCCCTGAAAAAGCTAACACACAATTAGGTATTCTAGTACTTAAATTTCTTTTCAGAAGCTACGGAAGGACAACAGGCATCCCCACCTGTGAGGTTATGATATCATTGTGTGTAGGAATTCTCTATTGGCTTATGTGGCTGGCTTTGAGGTCTATTCTGAATTTAACTTGCCTTGCTTTAGTGCTCATGAGACTTAACTTTGCCAGATTATTGGGACTAGAACTGTCACTGTAGTATTTGAAAAGCATGAGGCTGTATTTGCTATGGTTTGTACTTGCCATGTTCAAATATATCTTTTTAACAGTCTGAAGCTCTGTCAAATGAACATTTTGACTGAGATTCTTATTGCTGATTTTTCCCAAAGGTGCTTTTTCAAAAGGCAACTGTTTTTCCTTGAAAATGTTTAGCTTCTCATCCAAGAAGCTTCTTTAGTGCTGCTACAGAAAAGGCACATTTCCTAGGTACCATAAGATGGCAACATCTTACAGAAAGCATTAGCAGCATGCCTACCCTGTCTGGTCTGATAGACTGGCAAATGTTCTTTGGGAGAGGCTACCTGCAAATAACTTGATCCTGTGCCATTTGGGGTTTAAAAGTAATAACCACCATCTTGAATTGCACCCAGAAACTGGGAGTCAGTTCAGTTTGTGCAAAAGGTATATCAACATTACTGCATGATGTTCTAACTTTGGGATGGTCTTCAAGGGCAGCCCCAAATAGATCATATTTCAGTGATCCTGCTGTGAATTCAACTTTCTCTTAATAAAATCCTGGTTTTCTTTTCATTTGTATACTTGAAAAAGATTTAGAATGCCATTCATTGCAAAAGGATTTAACTCCCCCAGCAGTTCCATGACTCCCTGAAATCTGTGAGGAGAGGAAGAAGGTTTTCTGGAACAGATCTGGGGGAAGCTGCAAGGAAGAAAGATAAACTGAAAATTCAGTTTGTTACACTTGAGTTCACTGTATACAAACCCACAGCTGTGGTATCTCAGGAAGCCCTGTTGGTTTTGAAACACGATAGTTATTCTTTAAATAAACTTTTTTTTTGGGGGGGGGGTGTAAAAAAAAAAACAAGTTTGGAAACTATTGGTCACATGTGGGTTGGGCAGGTAAAAAAGGATGTGTTTGGAGTAAAAATCACATTATCAAATCCTGTTCACCCTTTACCAGTTGATCCAGTCCCAAAACACCATATCCTCTTTCTCTGAAGCTAATGTATGATACAAAAGGACATTTGGTTGTGCTCCACCCTTTAGAATAGAGATAGGAATCATAACACTATGATGACCTAAACCCCCCTCCCGTTTTGTAAAATTGTGTTGATTAATTTAAGTGGCAATCCATGGAGAAACTGATTTACTGCTATTCCGCAAAGAAAGAGAGGAACAAATGTGCAACTTTTGTTTTTCTTTAGCATATTGTACTTGGAAAATAAATCCATAATATATTTCCCTCCCTGCTGGAAAGCCCAAGACAGTTTGATGTCACTAGGCCTGCAGTTTATTCTTTATAGGAATTTCCTATAAAGAGAAAGAAATAACCCCAACCCTATTAGATAATACACTGTTAGCATTTGATGCTGAATATAAATAACAATGATTTACTTTATTAAGTAAAATAGACATTCTGATAGAAGTTAATAAAAGAACCACATACATTTTGTCAGGAGAGTGTAAGTAATTTATAATGGCAATAGACTGTCTTTGAGTGGAATAAAATTTCTCAGGACTTTCAAAAAACTTTTCTGTGAAGGCTTTTGATCACTCCAGTCACACTAGCAAGTCCTTGCTCTTAGTTGGCATGCATGCACTCATTACCTCTGTTAACTCTACAGATCTAAAAATATCGCACTTTTTATTTCTTTGCCCAACTCACAAAGAAATCATAATGAAGAGATGAAAACTATATTGATTTCATGGTTTATATATGCTCTTCCCAATAGTTATTTATCACAAGCTTATGCTTCCTTTCCTCCCAAGGAATATAGTGAATTGTTGTGTTACACACACCCCCACCCATCTCCTGTTATGTGGTAGGATTCAAATTTTTTTATTACCAGTTCTGTGGGCGTGGCTTGGTGGCTGTGGCAGGGGAAGGATACTGTAAAATCTAGTCAGAGGTGGTATTTGCTGGTTCTCTGAACTACTCAAAATTTCCACTACCAGTTCTCCAGAACTGGTCAGAACCTGTTGAATACCACCTCTGATGTACACCAACAATCTTTTATCTTAGACTAGGCTGAGTTGATATCCTAGAAACATCTCAACTTCATAGATAAATGTGGATTTGAACCTGATGTTCTCTAGATCTGGCCTGATACATTTAATTTGTAACTATTTTGACTGTATTGGACCAATTGTTGTATATAAGAAGTCTTTTAAATCTCACAAATATCATCTATAATGGAACAAATGTCTACATTAAAGGAGTGGAATTTCTATTTGCACAGAATTTCAGTCATAAGGGGTCAAATCTCAAACCAGTGTTTGAAAAGATGTATTTTTAGCACAAGAACAGACAGTCTGTTGTCACATTAAGATTTAGGGGCTGTGTATATTGAGCAGTTTTGTAGAATGGGTTCTGTTACGGTATATCATGAAGGATTGTAATGTTCTCATCTACGCTGCGCCGAGAGTCCAGGATGGGTTAGACTCCTCCCTGTGATGTCATAAAGCTGAGTCTGCCACTAAATAAAAAGCCGCCCCCTAGCTGGCTCCCCAACTTTGATTTAGCTCCTTGTCTATTGAGCTAGTGTCTTTGGGAGCAGTCAGAGTATTCACAATAGAAGATAGCTAGGAAGGAAGGAAGAAAATCCCTTTTTGCATAGCCCCCGAGACTCCGGTGGAGCTGTGCCACAAGGAGAGCGGGGACCCGCTGTCCTGCAGCATCAAGGATTCGGCACTGCCCTCAAGAGGCTGTAAGTACAGCGAGCGCTCAGGGAACCTCCCACGCAGCCTTCCCCATCATGATCGGGCTGCCGTTCCTCAGCGAATCGGAACAGTTTCTTTCAGCACCTCTCAGCTGTTTTGCCTGACACAGCCGTTTGTTTGTTCGTTTTCTCTGCTCGGGGCTCCCAGAAGCCTAAAGAGCAATTGAGGCTAGGTGGCCATTCTCCTGGGACCAATGCATGTGCAAGTGGCCATTTTGGAAGCAATTGGCCATAACGCATGTGGAGGTCAGCCATTTTTAATTGGCCCAACTACAGGAACAACCTTTTCCGAGGCGTTTTTTAGGCTGATCTGGCTCACCTGGCCCAGACAATAGGTGGCACATACACGAGCACCTATTGTGTTGTTCCTATTTACAGCATGGAAGGAGACAGGGTATAGGCAGAACTTTTGGGCCTAGAAGACCACGGCCCTCAGGCCTGAAAGAGGAAGAGGCAATGAGGCCATTCTGCGCAGAGAGAGGCTGCAGCAGAAATCAGGGCCAAGGCACTGACACCCAAGAAAATGTTTAAGGCTGAACTCAGGGCTGAGAAGAGAAGGCATGCTGCTTTGGAAAGGCAGTTTGCCAAGACCCTGGAGCAGATGAGAGGGTGAGTGCAACAGGATTCCCAATCAGGGGAATTGCAGGTTTGCCCAGGGGTTGTCTCCAGAGAGGAGGAGGCTGAATCTGATATCACCAGTCATCTCCAAACTTGGTCCCCTGAAAGAGTAGAGGAAGAGTTCTGTCTTCAGGATTTGAGCAGATCTGGGCCCAATTTTAAGCAGGCTCCTTGGGGTTCCCTTCAAGGTCAGATCATCTGGGATAGCCATAGGCCAAGTTTGCCTCAAAGGCCATGGCCTCCTCAATGGCAGCGAGGTGGCTCCTGTGACTGCGAAATGGGCAGTCTGACTCCTGCCGAAAGTGGAAGTTGGCATCGGCTCCATGCGCTGGAGAAAAGCTCTTTGGTGACTCCCGGAATCATACCTGGTTGAAACCAGGGACAAGAAAAAGGTTCTTTCTTCAACAGGAAAGAGGGTGGATTATTGTCTAGCTCCATATTTCCATCCCTCTTCCTTCTGGGCTGAATCCAACTCTCGCTTCTCCCAAAACTAGAGGGCGTTCCCTCCCTGCCAGGAGCAACGACCAGAGGTGGCAGGCAGACAACAACAGAATACAGGTAAACGGCCCTTTCAAGGAGGAGGAGGTCGTTCCTTCGCACGCTCCAAGTGAATGCCCATTCTCCCACCCCCAGCGGAGTCGTTTGGCCTTCTTTGCCTCCAGATGGAAGGAGGCAACATCGGACGCCTGGTGCTCAGGATGGTGAGGTCAGGTCTTCGGCTGGACTTCCTCTCACCACCCCCAAGTTTTTTTGTGGGCTGCCCTATTTTTCAGGATAGTTCAAACGGGCCCTTATGGAATCAGCCATCTAACATCTCGTGAACATAAGGGCCATACAACTGGTTCCAACGGATCAACGAGGGCTAGGTTTCTACTCTCTGCTCTTCGTAATCCCAAAGATATTTGGGGGGGGAGTGGCAAGCCATGCTTGACCTCAAGTTTTTGAACAGGATCATCTCATACAGGAGTTTTAAGATGCAGACCTTGCATTCGATCCTAGAGAGCGTTCGGGAGAGCGACCTCCTCTCTTCCATAGACCTCACGGAGGCTTACCTCCATACTCCCATCTGGCCCCATCACCATCACCATTTCTTTGTTTCTGTTACCAGAACGAGCATTTCCAGTACTGAGCCCTTCCTTTCGGGCTCTTGTCGGCCCCCAGAGTCTTTACTAAGGT
Organism: Bungarus multicinctus; assembly: GCA_023653725.1. NCBI lineage: Eukaryota > Metazoa > Chordata > Lepidosauria > Squamata > Elapidae > Bungarus > Bungarus multicinctus. Next base: position 160,731,570 of record CM042838.1, on the reverse strand, counting down.
GTTGGTGGCATTGGTGGCTTCGCTTCGGCCTGTTCCAGTGAGGATCCAATGTTACCTGGACAACCTCTTGATCCAGTTGATGTCGATCCACTCCACACATTAAGACCTCCACACTACATTACAGTTCCTATAGGATCATGGGTTTTCTATCAACTTCAAAAAAAGCCATCTCTCTCCCACGACCAGGCTACTTCATCTGGGAGCAATCATCAATAATGTCCCTCTGTGAGGTGTTTCTCTCCCTAGATCGTGGGGAAAGCCTCAACAAGATTATCCTTCAGATTCGACGGCAGCACACAGTCCCCTTGTCCCATCTGTCCAAACTCCTCGGGAAAATGATTTCCTGCATTGGCATCATCCCATGGGCACGGCTCCATTCTCAGGCTCTTCAATGGTTCCTGCTGCCATTTCAATGAGCAGGAACCAGCCAAACTTCCTTCAGGGTTCAGGGTCCCACCACAGATCCTTTGCTCATTCAGGTGGTGGCAATCTCCGGCAGTCTGGAAGGGACATCCGTTCAAAGAATTGGACAGAATCCTGCTCACCACAGATGCCAGTCTTCAGGTTGGGAGGCTCATCTGGCCAGCGAGATACCCTAAGGGAGTTGATCTCAGGTAGACAGGACCTGCCCCATAAATTAGCTAGAGCTCAGGGATATCTTCCTGGCACTGAAACATTTCCGGACCAGGGTTGCAGGATCCCACGTGTTGGTGATGACGAACAATGTGGCCACAAAGGCACATATCAACTGATGGGGGGACAAGGTCCAGGGCCCTGATGAGGGAAGCCGAACGCTTGGGGCGTTGGGCAGAGAGGCATCTTTTCTCCATCAGGGTGGACCACATCTCAGGGGTCAACAACACCCAGGCCGACTGGCTGAGTCAGAGCAAGGTCGATCATTCATAGTAGAGTCTCCACCCTTCCCTGTTCAGGGATCTTTCTCTCAGGTTTGGACCATCAGCAATAGACCTTTTCACCATTCCCCTAAATCTCAGGTAAGCAGATTTGCCCCAGATTTCCTTTTCAGGGAGCGGAGGGGACCAATGCGCTTCGGAGCAGATGGCCCCCGGGTCTCCTCTACACCTTTCCCCCTCTTCCTATTATTCCAGCGGTCATTCGGAAGATGTTGGAGGAAAAGGCAGAGCTCATTCTCCTGGTACCACGTTGGCCCAGGAGACCCTGGTTTACCGATCTGGTGAACATGTCTGTAGCCCAACCGTGGAGGATCCCATCCAACAGGATCTCCCTCCATCAGGGAGCCTTGATTCATCCGGACCCTAGGTGGTTCCGCTTGACCATGTGGCGCTTGAGTGGCAACATCTGAGGGACTTTAGCCTTCCTGATAGAGTGATCCACACCATCCAGATTTCCCATAAACCTTCAACGATTCGCATTTACGATGCCATCTGGAAGGTTTTCTGCACTTGGTGTTTGAAGGAAAACCATGATACCACCTCAGCATCTGTAGCTGATGTGTTACTATTCCTTCAGGATGGGTTAGATAAAGGGCTCTTGCCTAACACCCTCCACTGCCAGGTGGTGGCCCTATCATCCGTGCTGTTCTGGGAAAACTATTCGTCCCTATCCCATCATCCATCAGTTCATAAGTTTTTAAAAGGGGCTTCCAACATCCATCCCCCGGTTGTTCATACTGCAATGTAGTGTGGAGGTCTTGATGTACGGAGTGGATCGATGTCAACTGGATCAAGCATCCCATATGTGGGAGCTCCTTAAGGTGTTGCAGGCCCTTACGGGGCCTCCTTTTGAACCCCTCAGATTGGTGTCACTTCAATTCATGACCCTTAAGGTGGTTTTTTCCAGTGGCTATTACATCAGCCAGGAGAGTGTCAGATCGGGCGGCACTCTCAGACAGGATCTCTGTACCTTTCATGAGAACAGGGTTGCTCTACGTTTAGATCCTACTTGTCCCAAAAATTAATACCTGGTTCCGTCATGCTCAAGACATTGTGTCACCAGATTTTTGCCCTCAGCCACACCATGAATTGGAGCGTAAGTGGCATACATTGGATGTAAGGAGAGCCCTATGTATTTACATAAAACGTACTGCTGCGTTTCGAAAAACTGAGGCTATGTTCGTTTCCTTCTCTCCAAACTCCTTGGGGAGCAAGGCCTCTTCTCCTACTCTGTAAGTAGAGGGATCAGGGCATGTATTTCCAATGCCTACCAGACCTTGTCCCTTTCGGTGCCCAAGAACCTAATGGCTCACTCCACCAGAAGCGCAGCGACCTCTGCCGCCTGGGCCACTCAGGCATCTCTTGAAGAGATCTGCAGGGTGGCTATCTGGGCATCTCCGTCACCCTTCATCCGTCACTATCGTCTAGACTCATTTGCCTCGGCGGATGCAGCGTTCAGCAGACGGGTGCTCCAGAGGGTTTTCCCACAATCGGAGTAAGCAGACCGGACGATGACCCTCCCGTGGACATGCAGACTTTGGTATGTCCCATCCTGGACTCTTGGCACAGCGTGGATGAGAATGGGCGTTTCTATCTACGCTGTAAGAGAGTCCAGGCCCACCCTTGCTACATCCGGTTCTGGTAAGGGGGCGTTGTTTCTAATTGTTTTTTTGCTTCCATAGAGACACTATGTCTATCAAGTGTCTTCTCCTAAAGCTGGGGAGCCAGCTAGTGGCTGGCTTTTTATATAGTGGCAGACTCAGCTCTATGACATCACAGGGAGGAGTCTAACCCATCCTGGACTCTCTTGCAGCATAAATAGAAAGGGCGTTCTCAGGTAATTATACCAACGCCTATTTCCAGTTTTTGTGGAGAAGTGGTGATTCAGATATTGTGGAAAAATAGAATAATCTTTGGCGTGTTAATGACATTCTGCTCCAAAATATCTGCTCACTATTCCCAGTATCTTAATTTATATTTCAATAACACTGAAGGTAAAATAATGCCTTTTACTGTCTTGTATTGCAGCTGCCAGTCCACATGGTAGCATGCTCATTTGATGTAGGCAGTCCTTGACTTATAACAGTTCATTTAGTGACCATTCAAAATGACAATAGCACTGAAAAAAGTGATCTACAACCATTGCAGCACCCCCGTAGTCGCATGATCAAAATACAGACACTTGTCAACTGATTCATATTTATTACGTTTGTATTATCCTGGGGTCATGTGATCATCTTTTGCAACCTTTTAACAAGCAAAGTCATTGGGGAAGCCAGATTCTTTTAACAACCAGGTTTATTTATTTACAAGATTTATATACCGCCCCCTCTCCCTGCGGGACTCGGGGTGGTGTACAGTCATTAAAAAATACAATAATATTAGGTGATTGAATAAATAAAAATAAAAAATGAAACAAGGATTTATAAATAAGAAATTAAAACCAATTTAAGATCAAATTTACAACCCCATGAAACCCTAGGCCAGACCGGCTTGATGAAATAAGTGAGTTTTTAACGTGCGTCGGAAGGTCAAGAGGTCAGGGATGATCCTTATCTCCGGGGAAAATTTGTTCCAGAGGGAGGGTGCCCCCAAAAAGAAGGCCTGTACCCTCGGGGTCGCCAGCCGTCCAGCTGGCGGCAGCCCGAGGAGACCCAGTCTATGGGAGCGTACTGGTCGACGGGAGATTGATGGTGGTAATAGGCGGTCCCATAAATATTCAGGTCCCAAGCCATGGAGTGCTTTAAAGATGGTAACTAACACCTTGAAACGCACCCAAAAGACCACCGGGAGCCAATGCAGCTCGCGCAAGAGTGGTGTAACATGGGAGCTCCGAGAAGCTCCCAAAACCACCCGTGCGGCTGCATTCTGCACCAGCTGGAGTCTTGGGGTGCGCTTCGGGTACTAACTAACCTAACAAAGCCAGTGATTTCCTTGACAACTTGGAAAGAAAAGTCATAAAATGGGTCAAAACTCACTTAACAAATGTCTCAGTTGGCAACAAATATTGGGCTTAATTGTGGTTGTAAGTTGAGGACTACCTGTACTACTTTCTGATATCGTCCCTGCAAGTAAGATCAGAATATTACATAAGAGTGCCTCTTAATTTACATAATTGACCCAAAGGAGCCCTGGGTGGCAGTGTCAAAGGTTTGTTTATTTATTTATTTATTTGATTTTTATACCACCCCCTCTCCCAAAAAAGGGACTCGGGGCAGTGTACAGCCAGATAAAAATAGAAACAAGATATAAAGTTGTACAATTAAAAGCAATTTAAAATGATTAAATTAATGGCCGAGTTATAAAATTATCAAAATGTATAAAAACAGGTAAAAATTTAAAATGCCAAATTTAAAACCCCACAATTATTACTGGGCCAGGCTGGCCTGTTGAAAAAAGTGGGTCTTTACTGCGTGCCGGAAGGTCTGAATGTCGGTGATGGCCCGTATCTCTGGGGCCAAGTCATTCCAAAGGGAGGGAGCCCCCGCAGAGAAGGCTCGCACCCTCGGAGCCACCAACCGGCATCGCCCAGCGGGCGGAACCCCGAGGAGGTTGCAGAAAGATCAAATAGTTTCAAAAGAATTGCACTTCCTTAAGGGGACATCTGTTGTGATGATCAGGGCTGTGTGAACCAAAGCCTAGACTGAAAAGTTCGGCATATCCAAGTACATTTGCAGCTGCACAGACAGCACTCTCTTAAAGACTTTGTTTAAGGGGCATTGTTAATAGAGGAATAGTTGGCACCATTCCTTGCAACTGGGGAAGCCTTCTTCAGGAGCAAATAGAACATTGCCTTCTTTAAGATCAATGGTACCATTCCATCATGTATCCATGTATCTATTTTCTGGATTTACCCAGTACAAATGAGCTCTGATGATAGGCCAGAGAGCTACAAATGGCCTTCTTTGGATTTCTTGAACTGAAAGTGATCCCGTAGATTTATATTTGATATGTTTGTAGTATGAATGTACTCCCTACCTATGATTATCTTTTAAAAAAAAACTGGTTTAACCTTTCAGGTTTTGTTATATTAATGTGTATGTTCAGAACAACTCTAAATTGTGTGGCTGTATTCCTTTAAAATATAAATAAAGCTTTTACTGAGGAAGCTTTGGAAGAAGGAATCCGCTAGTGATGTTTTAATATAAACTGCTCCCACTTTGTATCAATCAATTATCCACTTCACAAAGGAAACTGAGCCAAAAGAGAAGCTAAGTAGTTCTGCTTCTTTTGTCATTTGTTTTCATGCAATACTGCTACACAACACAGATTATATTTCTCTAAACTATAGTTTGCATACTATAATGGCTGGGTCCACAAAGCATCCTCAGCAAAACAACATCATGATGGCTTTGATACAGTAGCCTTATGAAAACACAGGAAGAAATAGTAGACAAATCTATTTTAAAGTTACCACTCTCTCTGAAGGATAGCTTGGATTCTTAAATGCAGTATTTGCTCATCACTGTTGCTATGTGTTCTCTGAACACGGAAACTGCAATTAGCAATAGCATTTGGGGGAAGGGGGAGAGAACAGCATCCAGTTATTAATCTGCACAAATGGCATTTTTCATTGATCACTTTTAGCTGGGCAGCTTTATTTATGAGACTTCATTTACAATAATAATACAAGAAATCAATCTTGTGGATATTATTTACACATGGATGGGCAAGCATAGTTGTAGAGGTTTGACCCAACTGCGCTCTCCCTCCATTCCCTCCCTCCCTCCCTCCCTCCTTCTTCCTCTCTCTCTCACACACAAACACACACACACACAGACACAAATAAGTAGAGCACAAATAGTGTAAGGTCTTGAATATGACCATTTACACCTTACTTACCTTAAAAAAAAATGCACAGTACCAATGTACTGTAGTACAAGTGCCACAAGTATACGTGGCAGAGAAGATCAATGTTTCTCAATCTTGGCAGCTTCCTGAAGTGTGGCCTTCTGTACCCAGAATTTTCCAGCCACTATGCTTCTTGAGAATTCTGGGTGTTGGAAGTCCATACAACTTAAAGTTGCTAAGGTTGTAGATCTCCAAGATTCTTTCCATTCTAGAATTCAATGGACTCTGAAAAGATGATGGCTAGCTTATTGTTACCTCCTCCAAAAATTTGAATGCTAGAACTACAAAGATAGAGTTGTGAGGCATTTTGAGAATGAAATCACTGATCTTCATGCTAAGCTGACTTCAGTTCTTTTTACAGTTTGCTATAAAATGTTCTCTGCACTATCTAGTTTAATTCTGATCAAGTGGACATAGATGCTAATCTAACTCAAAACCTGAGGGAAAAGTCAGGTGTTGAAAACTCATTTGAAGAATAGCAGGGTTGTGATTTTTCAAACCCCCAAGGGAAACCATTCCTTCCATTCTGTCAGGTGCCATGACAGAGAAGGCATTCTTCCTAGATTCCATCAGGTGGGATTGCTAAATAGATGGGATCTGAAGCAAACCTTCTGTTGGATCTTATGGGCAGAGACAGTAGGAGAAAGGCAGCCTCTCAGTTAGCCAGTACCTAGGCATAAAGGGTTTTCTATGTGATAACTACCTAGAAGCTGATAGAAAATTCTTATACAGGTAGTCCTCGAGTTACAACCACAATTGAGCCAAAATTTAGGTTGCTAAGTGGAACAATTGTAATGTGAGTTTTGCTCCATTTTACCACTTTTCTTGCCACCGTTGTTAAGTGAATCATTGCATTTGTTAAGGTAGTAACATGATTGTTAAATGAATCTGGATTCCTCATTGACTTTGTTGGCAGGAAGGTCGCAAAAGGGAATCATATGACCCCAGGACACAGCAATAGTCATAAGTATGAGCCAGTTGCCAAACATCTGAATTTTGATCACATGACCAAACGGTCATAAGTGTGAAAAATGGTCATGTCTCTTTTTCACATCCCATTGTAACTTTGAACGGTCACTAAATGGAACTGTTGTAAGTTGAGGACTACCTTTAACAGACAACCTCAAATCAGACTGTATCTCCTGCACTCTCCTAAACTGTCCAGATAGAAAGTTCTTACCTCACCTATCAAGGATTTGTTCCTCTACTCCTAAGAAAACATAGGTGTCTTAAGATCTTTATCCCCAGTACTCAGAAATTCAGAATTCAAGAAACCTATTGCCAATTCCGAAGCACAAAGAAAAGCTGCATAACCCTGCTGACTTGCATAGAGGGAAGGTTTCAATTAAAAATGGTTTATTACATATTGAAGCCAAATCTCCAGTTATATAAAGGAATTTATTGGGAAAAGGCAAATGTGTAGGAAACACAAGGGAAGGCAACACCCAGGTTTCTAATTAAAATCGATACAGTCAGCGTAACTAAATTAGTTTCTTAATGCCTCCTTAAACTCTTGGATTTCAGCATATTTTCAGAGGTCATTACCGAAAAATAGATATAGGGCTCTTGCTTGGATTTTATTTTTATGGTGTGGAAGATAATTGAAAGGCAATTTCATTTAGGGAGATAGATTGCCTCTTTGTCCAAGAAAAAAAAAATGTATCTCTGATGTCCAAAACCTAGTTGGCAAATTCTAAATTATATGGTGACTAAGCTCTCCTAACTTCCTTTAGTTGAATTCTAAAATGAGAGCCAGTTTGTTCTGGTGGTTGAGACTTCATCAGTTTGGAAATAAGGACTGTAGGTTCTAGTCTCCCCTTAGGCATGAAAGCCAGCTGGATGACTTTGGGCCAGTCATTCTCTCTTAGCCCAGTTCACCTGACAGGGTGGTGGTTGTATGGAAAATAGGAGGAGGAAAGGAGAATTGAATGTGTTCACCACCTTGAGTTATTATATAAAAAATAATAAAGGGATAAAAATATTTATTTAAAAAGGGTGCAGCCTTGTTTTCACCAGTTGTGCCAATATATTAATGAGACTACATGGGAGAGGGTTTTTTTGGGGGAAACAAAAGCTGAGATTTATTTATTTATTCCCCATTGACTTTGCTTGTCAGAAGGTCACAAAGGGTGACCACCTGACCCTGTGAGACTGCAACCGTCATTAATACATGCCAGTTGCCAAGTGCCTGGATTTTGATCACATGACCATGTGTATGCTGCAACAGTTCTAAGTGTGAAAAATAGTCAGAGCTCACTGTTTTCAGTGCAGTGCTTTTGTAACTGAATGGTTGCTAAGTGAACACCTGTAATAGTCATAAATTGCAATAAACAGATGGAAATATTGTTTTTCCCCAACATTTAATGTATGGTTTGAGAGTGGAACCAAAACCAAGGTTACTAAGGGTGATGATGATGAGCTTACTTTATAGAACATGTTGAAGCAGAGGCTAGAAACTATCTGTGTGCCATTTCATAGTTTGGATTTCAGCAGTGAACAGGATTGGGCTTGCTGTCCTTAACTTCCCATTGTAAATCCCAGAGGTGCTTTTTCAAAAAGCAACTGGATTTTCTTTGTTTGCTTCGCATCCAAGAACCTTCAGTTCAGAACATTTTCAAGGAAAAATGAAAGAAAGTCCAGTTGCCTTTTGAAAAAGTACCTTTGGGGTGACTGGCTGGATGATTGAGAATCTTCAGATATTCCCATTGTAAATGTTTTGTGAACTTGGTCAGTAGGGCCCATGTCTTCCTTTAGCTTTAATCAGCTGCTATCAACAGTTCATTTAGTGACCATTTGACGTTACAGTGGTACTGAAAAAAGTGACTTAATGACCATTCACACAACCATTCCAGCATCCCCATGGTCATATGATCAAAATGTAGATGCTTGGCAACTGACTCATACTTATCATAGTTGGATGTCCCGGGATCGTTTAATCGCCTTTTGCGATCTTCTAACAAGCAAAGTCAATGGGGAAGCCAGATTCATTTAACAACCATGTTATTAACCACTGCAGTAATTCACTTAACAGCTGAGGCAAGAAAAGTTATAAAATGGGGCAAGACTAACAATTCTCTTGCTTAACAACAGAAAGCTCAGTTGTGGTCAAGGTAAGTTGGGGACTACCTGTTAAAGTAATTTCTCCTTCCATACGGAGGAATTACTACAAGAGAGGGAAGGGAACAGGCAGCAGGGACAAGTAAGGAATCAGCGGGGAGGAATGGGGGTGTGAGGCAAAATTGTGGGGCAGATATGGGGCTGTGCTGGGTTATCAGTGGTTGAGGGGAAGCAGAAGAGAGAAGATTCTGAGAAGATGGGGTGGGTAGACAAACTGGAGGGAGGAGGAGAAGGCAATGAATATCAGCTTTGCCATGCTTGAACCTTAAAATCACTCTGGGACTCCTCTAAATTTTTTATGTCTTCTGAACCATCAACATTATTTTGGTTTTTGTTTCAAGTTTGCCAGGGTTCATCTGAAATAGTTTGGCAGAACTTTCAGGTTTGAAGCAAAATATAATTTTCTTATTGAAGATGCTTTTCTTCACAGCATAGTAAATAAAATTGTGTATATTTATGAAAACACTAGGAGGATGAACAATGCATTTCTAATAAGGTGGCATAGAGGGAAATTGCATAAGAAGATAATTGCCCCCTATGGCATGTTGTTGATGTAGTCAATGGCTGCTGTTAATTGCCTATAATTGTTCCATTGGTATAGTAACCATACAAAGTCACAGCTTTTGTGTTACCATGATCATATGTCAGCAGTGCTCAAGTTACATTGTTGTATTACTGTGCAACTGAGGTTTTAATGCAATAGAATATGTAAAGAACTGACTTTCACCATCTGGGGTTCTCCAGAACTACCATTCTCTTCATTCATCCCACGAGGGTAGAAGAAATTTCAAAAGTAACATGAAGAGAGAGCAGCAGGTTGAGGAGTTAAGAGGGAGTTTTTGAAAACAGTGCAAAGAGGGTGTTCTGTTGTTCAAGCCTTTAGATATTTGTTTGTTGTTCAAGCCTTTAGATATTTGTTTGTTGTTCAAGCCTTTAGATATTTGTTTTATGCAAATGTGCCACAAAAATTGTGGAATCCTCCCTCAGTATTTAAGAAATCCAAAGATAAACATGCAAGTAGTTTTCTGGTAAATGACATGTTACTGGACAATTTTCTGGATATGGTTCAAGTCCCAAAGCTCAGATGCTTTATGAAACACAGCAAAACATTTAGTTCGCCAGAATGGTTTTCCAAAACATTCACTGACAATATTAGTAAGAGATCAGACTTCAGCCCAGCTGGAAGTTTTTGGGTTGAAATGACAAATTGCTATCTTTTGGGGGTGGGGGGAATCTGTAAAATGGAAATAAAAATATCTAACTCAGAGTAAATTCTTTGTAGTGTCTATTAACTCAAAATGTAATATTTCATATTTGCTATATTTTTATCAATGAAATCTTACGGCAGATGTTGGCTGCAGTATTTTCATGCATGTTTGCTGGCTTACCATATTTTTTAAAAAAATGTTTCATAATAAAAATAAATTTAGAAAAGAACTTTTCCCTTGCCAATGACTTCAGGATCTGTAAAGTATATAAACTGCTGTTTATTAATCATTTTTATTGATCATTATTAATCAATTGTATATACTGTCCATTTTTAGTAGGCTGTACACCGCCCCGAGTCCCTTTTTGGGAGAGGGGGCGGTATAGAAATTTAAATAAATAAATAAATAATACAGTTGTAACTTTTAGAACAGGTGCACAAATCGTTTTTTTTCCCTAGTGCCTTTTTTCTTTTTCTTTGTTAGCTATTTTTTAAAAAGAAATTTTGCTTGCTTGTTTGTTTGTAATTTAAGGGCTGCCTAACTCCAAATGGCTCTGGGTGATTTACACTTTAAAAGCAAGAACAATAAAAAATAAACAGCAAAACAACCCAAAAAACCCTATAAAGGTTCAGTGACTGCCTGGGAAAACACCCAGGTTTTCAACAACTTTTGAAACATCATTAAGGTGAAAGCAGAATGAATCTCTGGGGAGATATTATTCCAGAGGACAAGCATCACAACAGAAAAACCATTTAATCTAAGAGCAACAGTTACCATCCTGCTGATTGTTACAAACCACTCAGGCAGTCTTTTGGGATAATGAGTACTGAAAGTGCTTTGCTGTTGAGAATCTTTTATGTTTGGAATGAGAAATAATTAACTAACTTATTCTTTGAATTTCAGGAAACTATTTGTAGGAGGCCTAGATTGGAGCACCACACAAGGTAAATTGATCTGCCTCTTAGATTGGTCCTGAACATCTTAACTTAATCTCGTAATCAAAGTATGAGTTTCTCCCAGTTGAAAGCAGGACACTATACTTTGCAAGATCCCAAGAAGGACTTGTCTTCAGCCTTTTGTGATTTCTTTTTGAATGGCACAACCCCCAAAATCCATTCATTAATGGTTCTGCATCCTCTGTTTTCCTTTAAGGTACAGAAAGAAGTGATAGGTAGGCTGGTCTTCCTAGGGCTCAAACAGAAATCTTCAGAAATTTCCTTTGATCTTTAAAATCCTGCTTGTGTATATTGGCCCATTGACCATATCCCCCTTCAGTTGACCTTGTTATTCTGAACAGAGCTCCACTAACTCTCTAACCCCGAGTGACTGGAAACCCATTTCAAGGTAATACTATTTTATCTTTCTCTCTTTATCCTAAAGAGAGGGGGCTTATAACTATGGTTGACTCAAGTCATACTGGGCTTATTGCACACCATACTCTGAATGATACTTGACAGGAAGGTTAAAATTTGCAAAGGTATTTTTAGCTTGCAAAATGGGGAGTGGGAGAAGAAAAAGGTGAGTATTTGGTCCAACCAACACTGGGGAGGGCTCTGGAATTACAAAAGGAGTACCAGAGGGCCACATTACTGTACTTTGCATTCCCAGAAGCATGTCTTCACTTACACCTGAAAATATCCTCCTGTAAATTTGCAAACTACCCGGGGTGCATTTATTTCCATATTGGTCCAAATTTTATTTTTGACAGACTGATCTCAACAAAGCATGTTTTTTCTTTAACAGAAACTCTCCGTAGCTATTTCTCCCAGTATGGGGAAGTTGTCGACTGTGTAATAATGAAAGATAAGACTACAAATCAGTCAAGAGGATTTGGATTTGTCAAGTTCAAAGATCCCAACTGTGTGGGAACTGTCCTGGCCAGCAGACCCCATACGTTAGATGGCCGAAATGTAAGTTATTCCACTTGGGTGCAGGAATATAGCTGTGTCCAATTGACCCTTAAAATGAATGTGATTAAATAATGCCTTTTGAGCGATAATGTCTTTGCTAAATCCTGACTCTACTCGAGACTAGGACCTACTAGACCTCAACTTTATCTTACATGCCACCCCTACTATTTGGATATAATCTGCTCCAGGACCTGGGATTGGGACATTATTTATTTATTTATTTTTATTTATTTATTTATTTATTTGATTTGTCAATCGCTTACAAGATAATAGGTATAAGTATATACATAGTTATGAATACATGAAATGGGTACATATAAGAAAAATAAAAGAAACAATAGGACAGGGACGGTAGGCACGTTATAGATGGAGAGTTTTTTGTTGATAGTTTTATTTAAGTTTCTCCTTGGTAACCACTGTAGTTTTTTATTATTTGCTAACATTTTTATTGTCTTGATGTACTATTGGTGCCCAGAGTTGCTTTCATCACTTGGCCAGTCATATAAATTGGTTTAATAAGTGTATATAAGAAATCACTTCTTTATTACTACAATTATTGTCCTTTCCATCCTTATTTTGGGAGTTACTGCAACATTCTAAATTCCTAGGTTAGCCATCATCAAAGTAAATACAATGGTAGAGTTTGGATCTACTAATGTTACTAAACCTCAATAGTGAATGTGTACTATATTGTCATATACCATTTCAGGCCCAATAGCTTCTAAAAAGAGAAACTTTTTCTTTTGGTTTATAATGTCATCTCTACTTGGTCACCTCCAGCTTTTCCTACTTTCCTCTGGCATGTGACTTTTCCAAGGCGACATTTTAACAGATTATTTTTAATAAAGCCTTCCTTTAATTCAGGGTTCTTTTTTGTGTCACATTTCTCTAGTTTTCTCTAGGAGAATAATATAACTTTGCTGAGTTGCACATGCCTCTACCACTGCTGACCCATGTGTTTTCCATTATTTCATCATACGAACGTCTTAATATGTAATTTGATTCCATTGTCTTGAAAGTGAGGTAGCAGGAATTAATATGCTATCTTATTTTCTCAAATGTTAGTACCAGTAAGCCCTCTTCACTTTTGCCCTCATTCTATAGATTGATCCCAAACCCTGTACCCCTCGAGGAATGCAGCCTGAGAGAACACGACCAAAGGAAGGATGGGTAAGGAAGTGTCTTCATGTTGCTTCATATTCATGAATTTGTCCTCTTTTTGGTGTCTCATTGAAATGTGGTGGTTGTCGACCAAGAGGCTTTGTTGTAAGCAGCCTATCAAATGCAGAGGTGCCAACTAAAAATAAATGGAATTTTCAGGAGTAAACCTAGCTGATGAGATGTCACATTTTGCTGAAAAGTAACTCACAGGGTTTCCAACAGATTCTAAAAAACGAAATCTGATATTTCAACTGCATTTGGTGGATGCATGTTTTCATTCTACTTTGTGAGGCTGAATATCAGGTAGATGTGAAATCTCCCATTCAGATATTATTCTGAACTGTTGCTCGAAATAAAAGTGGAAAACTCACAGAAAAATACAGTTGGATCAGTAGTTACTATTGGTTGGTTACAACTATTACTGTGGTTGATTCCAGCAAAAATGAATGAATATTACAAACCAGGAAATGCACTGATAAAAAAATTTCTTGAATAAAAATTTCTTAACTTCCTGCCTGCTGCTTTTAGATTATATAACCTATTGAGCTTCCATTTGACCTACCAATCCATAATAGAATTTGCCACAGATACTAGTTTGCAAAAATTTGTTTTGTAAAGTTGATATCCTCAGAGGACCAAGTGGTTCTATAGGAGAATTTACTTTAGTTAGATTGGGTCCATATCATGAAGAGTTGTGAAGGCAGAGAGGGTAACTCAGTTAAGTAAGGCAGGGTAAATGAACTGTAGGTGTTTATCTAACTGTTCTCCAACTTGAATCATTTTTATTTATTTTATTTATTAGCCACCCGCCTCAAAGTTCAAAGTGATTCTGAATCATACTTCTTCTCCCTTAATGCTTCTTTGTTCTCCTCCAAATCATTGGTTTCATCCTTTTTTCTCCCAGTTGTGTTGCCGTTGTTTTTACAGCACTGAAGTCCTATGAATCCCTGCTTTGCCCTTTCTTTTCGTCAGCCTTTTCCTAGTCTTTTCCGTGACTACTTTCTTATGCATAAGCTATTATAGCTTTCCCTGTCTTTTTTTGTTCTATGTATTATATGTGGTAAATTTCAGTTCAAATGCCTTGAGGGTAAGCAAGGTAACACTTTACATATTCATTCATTCATTCATTCATTCATTCATTCATTCATTCATTCAATCGATCAATTTTAAATGTTTTAGAGCTGTCAGCTCCACCAGCATGACATGAAATATTCTTGCTAACTTCCACATGTCAGAAAATATATAACTTTTTTTTTAAATAGAGAAATCCTAGTTTCAGTACAACTCTTCCTTTTCTGTTGGTAGAAAGGATCCAGGAGTGATAGCAAGTCCCATAAAATTTTTGTTGGTGGGATCCCTCACAACTGTGGCGAAACGGAGCTCAGGGAATACTTCAAGAAGTTTGGAGTGGTGAGTTATTGTGGTGGAATATATTATTTCGTGAAGGGGTGTTGTCTTTCACCTTCTAACTCTTTAAAATATTAGTTTTTTCATTTGGTGGGATAAATAATTTAAATAAGATTGTGGGTGGTTGGTATTCATTTTAAAAAAATGATATTTCTTATGTTTACAAGAGCCCTTTATTCTAACATTCTGTTTGAGAATTTCTGAACTTGTGCATTTGCTCTCCTCTTCTGACATTTTTATTAACAGGACGCCATGTAATTTGGCAATAGAATTTTGCAGCATTACAAAGCTTTGTTACATGTTTACTTTCAGCGATGGGATCTGACCGGTGTAACTACTGGTTCTGTCGCTCTGCATCTCGCGAGTGCAGTTTATGACCTGCTGAGCTGCCCAGACAGCTGAGCAGCACTGAATGCAAGTGCACAGTGGTTGGAAAAGTCCTTTTTTCCTGCTTTTTCAACTGCAGCTGTGTCACACAAAGCAGCTGCGGTTGAAAAAGCAGGAAATAAAGGACAGGTAAGACCCCAGGTGGGCGGGTGGGCCAAAACAGCAGCAGACATAGAACAGTTCTATGTATGTTCTCTGCTGCTCTTCAGAACTACCAGTTCTACAGAGATGGACAGAACCGGTAGAATCCCACCCCTGTTTACTTTCATATGATTTCAGCAGTGTTTTTGCTGCAGAAATAACGTTTTGTTGAGGGGAGAGTTAATGGATAAACAGTATCTTAAGTAACAACCTGAAGCCTTAATAAGGACTCAGTAACTTTCTGCTTGGACAATGATAAAATTGATAAAAATAGATAAAATTTGCAATTTTTGCCTTGGATCATTTGCAGATGCATTTGGGTTTTTTTGTTTTAATTGGATTGGATTGGATTTTTACATTTTAGCCAAGTTTGACTCTTAATGCCCTAGTGTTTACGGGTGATGGGTCAGCATATTTGTCAGACACCAATATGTTAGCATATTTGAAAGATAGCAAATTTGGAAATTTATAATGGGAATATAAGGAGATGTAGCGTATTGTATTGTATTATAAAATGGTAGTCTATTCTTGGTCCTGGGTGTTAATACTCAAGATTTCTGGCCTTTTTGCATAAACAGGACTGACTAACAAAATAACAACTCTGCCTCCCACCTCAAACAACTTTTTCATTGCCTCTTTGGCAAGATTGTTCAGTTTTCATTAAATATTCACACACCTTGCATTGGGTTATGTTACTTTCCTCCTCTGTTCACCCCATCCCTTAGTTTTCTTTCTTTCTCCTCTTTCCAAAGTAGGTAAGTGAAAGTACTTTGTTACATAGACAAATGCAATTTATCATTTTATTTGTAAGATTTTTGTAAGTTATACAACAGCCTTTCCTAGTCTAAATAACTTTAAATATTATGGAGCATAGTTCCCATAATCCCTCACAATTGGCAATAGCATTTGGGAAAGGTGTGGGATACAGTCCAAAACTTTGAAGGAAACCAGGTTTATATGTCAATATTAAATAGTATGGGAAGAGTCACAATCTTACAAATGCTGTCTTACTTCTTTGCTCCAGTCCCTCTGTGCTAAACTAGTATTTATACTGAATTATCTATTAACTTTCATTATAGGATTCTATTAAATCAACAAAGCCTATAAAAATAATTGTGGCAAGTAAAGATAAAAAGAGTACATGCACTGTAAATTTTCTATTGCTTCTTGTCAAAAAAAGCTTCACTTAGTGAGATGTCTTGTTTGCACACTATACCACTCAGCCATTAGGTGATTTATTTTGCTTAACATGTCTGAACCATGATAATTCACATCCTATTCATGACATCATGTTAAACTGTAATTTAAACATGGATTATTCCACAATGTGAAGCTACTGTTAGGGCATGTCAATAATAAAGTCCAGAACAGAAAGTACTCCGGCATTTTAGAAAATTATGACTGACAGTGAAAAATGTTTGATGAAACTAGAGCTATTACTATGTTTTTTATTTCCTTTTTAAAAAATACTTTTATTATTTTGAGGTGATAAAATCTCCAACTGAATCCTCTCCCCAAAAGCAAGTGCAGCATATAAGTATCTTTAGGAAGGTGACTAGTGATACTTTACAGAAGCACTAAAGCTCCTTCTCTTTGGGGTTACATATGCAGTCTAAATTACAGAACTATTACAGGTACATTTTTAAAAGGGCAATGTGAAAGAAATTAGCAGTGTAGGTTTGTTGGATAACTTTCTTGAAAATAAATAGTGAGCCAGCACATATGGAAAAGGATTAGTGTAATATAGTGGGTAAAAACAGCTGCCTCATGCAGTTGTATCTTTAAAATAGTTTATATGGCAAAAGGACCATTTACATTTTGCCAGCCTGGAACCATACTTATTTTTATTTGTAGTAAGCTTAATTACTTTTAAGAGAGGTTAAGCTTGTGAATGCATTTTAGAGAACCTTGGCAGATAGGAATTGAGTTATCTCGCTAAGTTTTATGTGATATGTCTAAGAGCTTTCAACAAAATAAAACAGCCAGTGTACCAAAAGTGCTTTTTCAAAAGGCAACTGGACCTTCTTTGTTTTCCTTGAAGACATTTCACTTCTCATCCAAGAAGCTTCTTCAGTTCTGACTAAAGAAGTCAAACTGTTGTAACTGAGAAAGCTTCTTGAATGAGAAATAAAACGTCTTCAAGAAAAAATGAAGAAAATCCAGCTGCTTCTTGAAAAAGCACTTTTGGAACAACCATGACCGGAATGACTGAGAATCTCCATAGACAAACAGCCAATTTAATATAGTGGTTAGGATGCTGAGCTTGGAGAGAGCTAGATTATGCACTTGATTGTGGAACTTCTTGAATAACTTCAGTCCATTCATTTTTTTTCCCTTTGCCTAACCCACTTCACACAAAGTACAATAATTAGTACTAGATGTAAAATCAGGGTAGACCCGAGGTAAATTGCCTTGAATTCACAGAAAAGACAAGCTATAAGAAAAGGGAATCAAGAGGTGTTTTTAAGTATTTTGCCCAGCTGAATCAGAAACTTGACTTTCCTTTTGGGAGAGGACAGTTGTCAAGGCATAATTGGGTATGCCCCAAAAGGGAATTAATCCACAATAGAAGGATTTCCATTTGGTAATTTGAACCAAGGCAACTAAACAGTCTTCAGATTAACACTGAAACCTCACCCTGCCTATTCCTTTTCATTATGTAATTGTCCTTTGGGTCTAAAAGGCCTCCCTAGGGAGAAATTTGCAGCTTTTAGGACAAATGTTCTTTAAAAGCCCTTGAATGATCAATATGTTCCCTTCTTTCCAACGATCTTTTGCGCTGCTGCTGTTCTTCCAGCCACATAGGCTCAGCCTCCCCTTGTGAAAAGTAGTTACTTGGTGCTCAACAAAAGAGCCTCTATATGTGAGAGGGCCTCTTGCTGTAGCAGATACTGGTTGAGATGCAGAGAAGAGTTGATTGACCTTCCTTTATCTTAGATCGATATGTATTCTTTTTTTTTTTAACCGAAGCTCATTGTTTTCTTTCTACATAGGGGGAAAATATCCACCTCTTATTTACAGATTAATCCTAACCCTTTTCTGATTTAAAGAATCACAGATAAACTCAAGTATAAAGTTGGGACTGAGCGATGGCTCTTCCGCACATTGTTCAGCTTCTTTTATAGGGTGTGAAAGAAAGAGGGCTGCTTGGGAAATGGGGTTGAAAGTTGAGGGAAGCATGCTTGTCTCCAAGTAGAAGAAAGTCTAATCGGGAGCTCTGTATTTTTTCCTGCTCTCCATCACACTGTAGTAGTCTCTAAATTGCCTCTTGAATACATAAGCAAATCAAAGGTGAGTAAAGATAGTTATTGCGTGACAGCTACTTAGACTAACAGGCTCTGTCTGTCACCTTAGGGAGTTGAATTACCTGTTTAAAATAATTACAAAGACATACTGTAAAGTATACTGTATTCAGTGTTCCTTGTTTTTTCGTCTAGTTAAAGCATCGGTCCTCATTCCCCAGAGCTACCTGCTTTTCTTCCTTTTTTAATAAGATGTTTTTCTGCTGCTTCAGCACAATTAACCATGGCCACATCTGTTGAATGCTTTCAAAGGGCTCAGAGTAGTATTATGTACCGGATTCTCAAGAGGGGCCTTGCCTTGTCCTGTTGGTGTTTAAATTGCTGATTATTCATAATTATTCAGTACCAGTAATAATAGTAATGGCAGCATACTCCTGTTAAAGTGAGAAGATTCAAATAGAAGGGGATTGGCCTCAGTCTGTAAGACATACACTGGAAGAAGTTTGTTTTCTTTTGATTTTCTTCCTAATAAGAAATTAGGATGGCAGCTCCAGTGCTAGTATACTATGTTTGGAGGCAGCAATGGGAAGATTGTGGATTTCACCAAAGTCTCTTTAATACGGCCACAATACCTTCCTGCTATGTATTTGTGGCTTTGATTCATATTGACAGGAGTTCTTCTGAAGCCAAAGTTCTTTTCTCACGCTTGGTAAGGGACAATCAAAGTAGCCAGGCTGGGCAATCTGCAGGAACCATTATTGTATAAGGCAGCAAGCCATGAAATGTTCCTCCATATCAAAGCCCCATTTGAAGAAAGGAGACTGATTTGTGAACATTTACCCAGTTAACCACAAAGCAAAAGTTCATGATAGAAGATTATATTTGTAGCTTATGGTTGCACTATGGGGTTGTGGTGACCTCAGAACTTGGTTATTTTCCTGCAGTTATTTCATGACCACATTAGGTTGACATCATCAGTGCTGGTGTAGTGCAGTGCCGCACTGATGTTGTCCCCTAGTTTGGTCATGAAACATCTGCAAGGAAACAACTTAAAAGAGAGCACCAAGGATCCACAGGAAAAGTTCAGTGACATTTTTATACTTCACTTCATCTTGCTGATAAAGGTTCAGCTGATAAAATCAGGTTCATCTTAAGTTTCGTCTGATAAAATCTTTAGTAGAATTTCCTTTTTATCTTTTTTTCAGGTTACCGAAGTGGTAATGATCTATGATGCAGAGAAACAGCGACCCCGAGGTAAAGAAGAATCTAGTTAACCTTTGAAATTTCTTTATCCTCTTCCTATGTCAGATGGCAAACTTACACAACATCCACATATATATGTATGGACACATGTGCTCATATATGTATATATGTCTTTTGTAAGCTGCCTCAGGAATTTATTTCACTGAGCAGACTTCCACAGAGGCTTTTCATGCTATTTCATCTAGTGTTATTGTTTTAGAAGTCAGATACTACATTGCCATGTTGTTTACTTTACCACTCTGAAAAGGTGTTTTCCTTAACAAAGGCATGGCACCTGTATTGATCTGCTCCTTTCAATTAACTCAAAAGCCATGAGAAAGGAGCATCTAGATACTTTTGATTTTTCCACCTTTAAAGGTGGGCACCATTAAGAACCAAGCGCCTATTTTTGTTTTTAGGACAGGGATCCTTGTGAGGTGCCAGACTGGAACAGATGTTAATGCTTGCTACATTTCTCACATTTTCTTTCTTTTAAGTGGCTACAGCTGAAATTTGGAGCCAAAAGCCACTTGTTGCTTAAAACATTCTGTGGATGGGAGTCAATGTGGCACTTTTAATTTTGCGATTCCGCTTTTATGTTGGAGAAAGCAACTCCTTTAGTTGGCAGACCTGAGCCACTTACATAATTCGTTTTTGGTCCCAGCAGAAAGTGGCCATTGTGTTCTCCAGCTATTCATTGCACCAGTCACCTTTCAGTAATTTTTTTTTGTAGAAGCAATACTTTTAAAACATCATCAGTGTGAATTGCATTTCAACCACACGATAGCATGTGAAACATGCTGGAAAACAGTTTGCCATCTGGACTTTCCACTTCTCCTTCTTGTTTCTGTTATTTAAAGAAATATATATAGATATATAGATATATATAAATTCTTCACTTCATATTTATTAAGCTGTTAAGTATTAGTTTTATCTTTAATTTAGATACATCTTTAGTGACATATATAAGTGTTTCATAGTAAAAGTACAGTAAACATTAAGTTCTTTCTTTCCCTCTTTTTTTCTCTCTCTGTAAACTGATTTGTGATTAATATCTCTTTAGATTTCTTCTCTCTAGGTGATAGATTATCACAGAGGTACAGGCCATTTCAACAAACGGAGGAGGGACCGGGCTTTGTCTTTATTGGAGTGTAAATAAAGTTTTTACTATGTGGTGTGGGAGGAGCTATGAGGGGCAGTTGCTCTAATTTGTTTTGCGACAGCTTTGCACTATTTCAACAGAAAAATTCACTGACACAGCAAAGAGCAGCAACTTTATGTACCTATCTCTGGTGTACTTATATGCTTAAGCCAGTAGAAGAAATCAACTATAACAATTCTGCCTACCCAGTTCATTATTTTGTTCCCTCATTGCAAAAGAAATACTCCACATTCAGGAGTCTTGGAATATTTTGCATCAGTCCACCCCATATTCTCAGAAAATAAAACATAAACCTAACGCATTTGTGATGGATGGCCCTGAAACTCTGACTTGCCCACATACTCACAAAAATACTTTTAACTCACCTATAAAGTCCTTTATAAAACACTTGCTGTCTAATCTTCATCTCTCTTCCTTTTCTGACCTGCAAGCCTGTGCTGTCAATTGTGCTCCCCCCGCCAAAAGACTCGGAGCGGTGGAGGAAGCTGTCCCTGCAGGCACCATATTGTAACCAGGGTGCTTCTTGAGGATTGCTGAAGGGCCATTAAAATGCTGCCTTGGTTCACTGTGTTCAGTGTTCAGCTAGTTCTTCAATGTTCATCTACAATTCAGTAATTGAATCTTACATTCCAGGCACAAGCAATCTCCTTTGAACTCCTGGCTTACAGTACCTGCTTTTACCCATTATGGTCTTATGCCTCTTCCCCTTGGAATAAGTTTGATCAGCAAAATCAGACAGCAGGCCAGTAAAAATGAATATATTTGGCACTATGATAACCTGCAAAGGCTGCTTATAAGATTGCTAGGACAACTTCCTTATTCCCAAGTAAAACTCTTAAGGCCTACTTTTTAAAAATCCTATGTTTTTTGTATGTTTTTTCAACAGTTTACATGTCCTCTTGCTTTTAGTTATGCTTTGTTCATAGCAAAATCAGCCAGTGGTTTCAAATCTGAGCTGTAATGCTTAAACACAATTTCCCCCCAAGACTAATAACCTTCCCAATTGGGTTGCACTGAGTTTTTGCAAGACCGGTTGGTGAACAGCTAATCCTTAAAACAACAAAGTCATCTCGAAATAAGAATGGCTCTCTAGACTTGGAATACAGTCGTGTCACTCCTCATAAATCATCTTTATGAATCTGACATATAATCATGTCTTTACATGAGGTTTTGTTTTACAAAATCTGAATAATAATTAAGCTGAAAAAATAGCCAGGTTAATTGTGTCATTAGGGAGAACATAGATAATTTGCCCAGCAAATTGAAGATTTTTTTTAAAATCAATGTCAGAATTGCATATACTTAAAAGAAATTTAATTATGCCTATGCACAACTGTCAACCAAGCTAAATAGCCTAATCTCCTTTGAATTATACCAACTTGGAGTTGGCGTTACAGGCCTGTAGCTTGCAGAATTCCAGTATCTCTCTTTAATCTCTACTCTCCCAGACAAATGTGTGACTTGGTTCTTGGCATTCAAAGAGCACTGCATCCATTGACTGGACCTGTCATCTCCGTCTCATCTCTGCTGTTGAGTAACCAGATGGACTTCCCTTGCCTTGGGTTATCATTGGACAGTTGATAGTTTGGTCTAATTGAAAAGAGAAGATCACTCCATTGAGGTACCTGGTTGTTTATGGCAGAGATAGGCAACCTAGTGCCTCCAGGTTGAAATCTCCTATGCTGTTACCAAGATGGCAAGTTGTGGTCAAATATTTAGGTTCTTACCAATCAAAACATCTGGTTGGCATGATACTTGCCTATTTGGGTCTTACAACAATTTGAAGGATGCTAGAAGCCTCTTGGACTCTCATCTTGGGAAGAGATTGTTTTGAGGATGTGAGAAAAAAATGCCTTTGTTCTTTTTTCTTTCCCCCTAGACTTTTTGTTATGAAGAAACAACAAAAACCTGTAAGGAAGAAATTAAGGCATATATGTTCTCAATGTCCTTTTAAAATCCATTTTGCTGTTGGTCTAAGTCCAACTCGTATCTCTTTATTATTTAAATCTTCATAATTAGATTCAAAATCTTATCTTTTACAAGAGTTCTTCAGATTATTTCATCAATATTATTCTTTCCAATTTCTAAAGTTATTTTCAAGGTATTTTCTCTCTTTGCCTTGCTCTGAATATGAAGTACAGTGCAGTGCCGCATTTGTTCACCCAGCCTCTATTTACTCTTTGGTTCTCGAGATTCACCCCCCCCCCCTTCACTTCACAAATTTGTGTATGATGACATCTCTGCCCAAAGTACCCAAGTACCCTCTCTACTTTTGGTCATCCCATAAACACATTAGTCATCAAGTCTGGCTCAAATTCTTTAGGTGTTGCTGTGTCTTCTCTTCTAATGCTGCAATCCTGGTTTCTCTTTATTTGGTTCCACGGCCTTTTTCTTTTCTCCTAACCACAAGCAAGAAAAACAACACACTATTCTATATTTTCCTCTAAAACCAATATTTAAATTTTTATATTGTGTTATCATTGGGATGCAGAAATGCCCCTTTTTCCAGTTTTCTTTTTTAAATATCCACCAGGCTCATATTTTGGCTTTTAAAAAAAGGTTCCTTATTCTTTAAAGGCTTGTGCGTCCCTGGTTCAACTCCTGTTTGGTCATAATGCAAACACTTATCTGCAGGAGATGCTTTAAAAGTTGCCTCCTCCACCTCCTCAACTGCCATTTCTTAATTTGTTTCTTGCTCTTGTTGCTGACAGCAGAATTTTGACCTGCTGCAACCGATTTTGGCCTGTATCTTTGTGTCTTATTAAGTATAAATCTCTACAATAAGGCTCTACGAGTTTACCCAACTAAGTTGGATAAGCTTAGAGAGACACTAACTGTTACAGAGACTGTATCTGTTTTTCTGTTGAACGCTTTAGAGCAATAAATGGCTGCTGTCAGCACTAGCTGCAAAGCAAAATGAAACCAAGGGGGAAATCTCGGGTTTCGGGGAGGAGGGAGGGAGCCAATAAACGACCTGTCCCAAAATGTTTTGTCCCGTACCATTTTCTCTTTTTCACTTTGTGCTACTGCTCAGTTGCTTTTCTAAATTGGCCAAGCGGCATTTAAACAAACAAATGTACGAATATCATGTAATGGAGGTTATGGATTGATTTGGCCATAGTTACGTGATGCAGGTGTTCTGCACAGAACTTAATCAGATCCCCCCCCCCCCAGCATTCGTTAGAAAGGCAAAAAAAAAAAGGGTGTATCTGTGGACACTGAGCCATGATTTCTCCATCAGTTAATTTTGCATGGAGTGCTGAGCTAACCATTTTATTCCCCCTGATCCAAGATGATCCAGTAATTGCAAACTAGCACTGAGCTTCCCACAGCCCAAGTCCACCTGAAGCCCTTGTTTGAACCCTTGGTCCGCCCCTAATACTGTTCATCATCCTGTTTTGTGTCACAACACCCTGCTACCTTGATTCACTCTTCGTCGTTGGCTAGGTTTTGGATTTATTACTTTCGAGGACGAACAATCAGTGGACCAGGCTGTCAACATGCATTTTCACGACATCATGGGCAAAAAAGTGTGTAGTTGTAGTTTTATTTTACCTTAAGACAAAGCTGAGTCTTGAGGCAACTAGCAATTTGGCTGGCGAATAGAAACTGGGTTGTAGAGTAGAGGGGGTTAAAAAAACAACGACAATTTGAATGGGTAAAACCACATTCAGAAAAACATTTTATAAGTTAGTTCATTTTGGATTTTTAAAAAATGTATGCTACAGCTGCCTATAGATTCCTTTGGAATGTTTTGTTTTGAGAAGAATCATGGCTGACCAACTTCCATAACAGCTAATATTTGAGTTCAGGCATCATGGACTTAGTCCAATAAACCAAGGTTTATGAGTCAGAAAAACAGTCTTTCTATCTGCTCACTCACTTCTCTCTTGCACTTTTGCACCAGACTTTCAGGGTTGATAAACCACATCGTATCAAGAGGTGTGTGAGAGAGAACAGAAGCCAAATAGAATGGTTTATTGGATTGAAATTACCTCATTTGATCTGACCCAGCTTGCTCATCATACCATGCAGTGCCAATAAAGGAGAATATTTGTAACTCAGGGTTGAAATAAGGGGTCCTTAATACTCTCTGAGCTTGGTTGTTTTCTTGCAGACCTTTCATTGCTCAAACTAGGTAACATCATCAGTGCTAGTGACATTTTATTACCCAGCTAGGTAACATCATCAGTATTAGTCACTAGCACTGACAATGTTATCTAGTTTGAGCAATGAAAGATCTGCAAGAAAACAACCAAACTCAGCATCAAGGACCTCCTCATACCATGCAATGCTTGGAATTAGATATTCTTCATCCCCATGTACAGAGTAGGAAATACTGAAAAACAGACAGGCTTTGTCTGTTTGAAGTATGAAACACTTCAAATACGACATGGAGAAAAGCTACAGTATGTCTTTGAAAACTTTGACTTTCATAATTAAGACCACTTTATTGAGTTACAGAATGCACTAATTTTGGAGTCCTCATATGTTGAAGGCCATTGCATTTGCTTGTCTAAATTCTAAGTTGTACCTTCCTTGCTGTTCAGACACAATTTGTATCTTGAAAGTACAGAATACAAAAAGGGAATAGAAGTTAACCTCTATTTTCCATTTGAAACGGCAGTGAAATCTCTACGTTGCCAAAGGCTCAGCTTCCCAATACTATTCCTTCAGAAGTGTGTTCTTTGTTTCACCTTCAAACTCGGGGTGGAGGGATTTGGGGGTGTGGGGGAAGGAAGGGAAACTAAACCTAAGTAACAATTGACAGAGGCATCCTGAAGGAATGGTTGAAATAAAAAAAAATGGGTCACTTACTGTGAGACTTTGAAATGAATCCACATATTCTTTTAATAGTACTTTTTAACCACAATACAGTTAAGTGACCTTTTGATTGTTGTTATCTTCATACTGTGTTGTCAACACTTCTAAAGAGGTTTTACGAGTGAAAAGGTTTCTGCCTTCTTACTCTGATTTAAGGAACTCGCCTTTGAGCATGGCTTCGCTTTAGGAGACAAGCCAGAGGAAGAGTAACTAAAGAACTACAGAGTGCAGCTTTGACTTTTGTGGGAAAAGTCTGCTGAAAAGGGAACATTGAAGGTTCTTATACCAAACATAAATTATAAACTGCTCAAAGTCTCTAGAAATGAAGCAGCAGCATATAGTTGTAATAATAATAATAAATATAGGAAAGTCTTGCTGCTTTGCTGGATTGTGTCACCAAAACAGCAAAGCCTTCAACTGGAATTATTTTTCCAAAAATATTTGCTTATTGAAAAACAGGGTATCCTATCCTCTTGATGCATTCCGGTTTATGTTTTATAACTGTTCGATGGGTTTTTTTTTATTTCAAGTGTAAATTATTTCTTGTCAAAACCCATTAAATTTTCCTGGACCCTGGAAGCATATTCTAGGATATCCTTATTAATCACAAGCAATTGATGTCATTTAAACAATTAGTGAAGTTTATTTCTAAGCAAGAACTGGAACTACTTCATCTTTGGATTGGTGCTAATTAAATTCAGGAGCTGCTAACACTTGTCTGGTGAAACCAGGAGAGCAACTCTACCAAGTACCAGAGCAGTTCAGGCAAATCTCCAGGACCTCCTGGACCAGTTTCAAAAGTAGCATCCTTCACAGTCCTTCCTGAAGAAGCATCCTCACAAACTGGAGACAAAATCTCAGATGGACCAGACTAAAGCACAGGGGCAGACAGTTAAGAATGCATGCTAAGTGAGAGCAAAACAAAGTTCAGATGCAAAGATTTTTGTTGGCTAGTGAAATGTAAATTGCTGATATCTGGGGAAATCCCACCCTATTTTTCCTCAGTCTTGAAACATTATTACTGGGAAAACTGCAGGAGTTCAAATGTCCTAAAATCTTACTGTGAAAATTTTAAAATAACCCATCTGCAGGTAATACTCAGCTTACCATCATAATTGAGCCCAACATTTCTGTCGCTAAGCGAGACCGTTAAATAAATGTTGCCCCATTTTACAACCTTGCTTGCCACAGTTGTTAAGTGCAACTGCTAAATTAATGATTGTTCCAAGTGAATCTGGCTTCCCCACTGAGTTTGCTTGTCAGGGTCGCAAATGTTGATCACATGATCCCAGAACGCTGCAACCATTATAAATATGAGTTAGTTGCCAAGCGTCCAAATTTTGATCACAGGCCATGGGGATGCTGCAACGGTTATAAATGTGAAAAACGGTCAAAAATCACTTTTTTTCAGTGCCATTATAATTTTGAACAGTCACTAAATGAACTGTTGTAAGTTGAAGACTTCCTGTACTCTCATTGATCTGAAAACTCATTGTGAAAGCCGACATCCTACTCCACCCTCTTAAACAGACGGTAACCAAATTGGTTTTAGAATATTAAACCTTGGGAAGATTCCAGGACATTTGAAGGCAGAATTGATTTGCTCAGCATAGAAGCGCGGCCTAGAATACTAGATGTATTTTTATTTTAATTCTGCCATTCACATGCCAGGTTAATTCACAAGAGAAGGTGAAGGATTCTTGATTGTCTCCCACAATAAGGCCCACTTAGCTTTAAGGAAGATCCCATGCTCATTTAACTGAACTCTAAAAGTAAAAATGCTTGAAATGTACCTAGAGGGCCTTGGTGGTGCAGGCTGTTAATCATCTAGCACTTAGTGCATGCTGCCTGCAATTAGTGCAGGCTCGAATCCCACAAGGCTCAAGGTTGACTCAGCCTTCCATCCTCTCGGGGTAGGTAAATTGAGGACCCAAGAATTGTTGGGGGCAATAAGCTGACTTTGTAAAAATGCCGCCTGGGGGGGCCAAAAGCCCTAGTAAAAGGCAGTCATATACAATGGAATGAAGGCTATTGCTGAGCACTTAGCATGGTGCTCCATAGACTGTAAGCCACCCTGAGTCTCCGGAGAAGGGCGGTATATAAATGCAAATAAAAATAAAATAATAAAAAAATAGAGAGAAACTGGACTCTTAAGCCTGCTCCGTTTCCAGGTTCACTCAGTGATGCAGAACTGAATCCCTCCCATTAAATCTTGCAATTACCTTTGCTGAGTGTATTTGGATTAACCCCAGACAATTCTTCAGGGAAGTCTCTTTTTTTAACATAGGCCAAGCCCATTTTTAAAGCCCCACCGTACAGCGGTGCCCTTCCTTTTTGGTCTTTTCCTCCCCTCCTTTGCAAAGGATGTTTTTCCATGACTGAACACAGTATGAAGGTTTTGCTTCTTATTGACTCAACTGTCCATTTTTTATTACCTGCATGTTTGTTTACTTTTTTTGTTAGATGTAATGTAAGGTTCTCTTATCACATCCATTCCTTCTGACATTGTTTGAGTTAATTGAGGTTCTTTAAGCGTTAGCCTGGGGAAGGTAAGTCTCTATCTTCCATTAGACTTTTAAATAATAATTTTAAAAAATCTTTAAGATAAAAAGGATTTGAAATCAGCAGACAATATGAATACAACGTGTGTTTCTCAGGTATGAACAAAACTGAAGAGCAATTTAATTGCAATAGATCTTAGCTATCAATTTAACTTATTTTTTCAACATTGTCCAGAACAATCCCTCCCCAAGGACCGGCTAAAGCCTTAGTACCTCCTCCATAATGTTCTCTTCACCCTTGTTCATAACAACCATTTTGGCCTATCTTGATATCAAGATTTACATATGGAGAGTGAAAACTCACTGAGGAGATGGTACTGCTGCTTTAAAATGAGGAAGAAAGTAGCAAAACAGAAGAGAAATCACGAATAGGCATATTTTATCCTAGCACCGTATGAAGTTAAGACTTCCAGAATGGTTTACTCTGTTATCCATTGTACCTGAGAAACATTGATTAAATTAGCAGCCTTAAAATATAAGCTTGCAATACTTTTAAGTACTTAGCAATAAGTCATAACATGCTAAGATAAAGTTTTTAAGTGTAAAGATAAGGGTGTGTGTGATGGGTAAAGGGGGGCAAGCTATCTTTCTGCCTCCTAGGGCTGAGCATTTGTCCTCTTTGTTTAGGTGGAGGTGAAGCGAGCCGAACCTCGGGATAGCAAGAGCCAGACTCCAGGGCCAACAGGTACCAGCCAGTGGGGAAGCCGGATCATGCCAAGTGCCGCCAATGGCTGGGCAGGACAGCCCCCACCCACCTGGCAACAAGGATACGGACCTCAAGGTACCAGTTTTCCATTTGGGTTTTGGCATTCTGGATGGTTTCAGTCTGTCTTGACACAGGCCCATTTGTGGCTTCACTCAAATCAGAATCAGGCCTGCTTGAATAGAAAACCTTATGATCCTGTCAGATGCAGGATTATGTGGTTTCTTGTACCACCTGATTATGCTATAATGCAATACTTCTGTGATCTTGATGGGCAGTAGAAATTCCTTATCGTTTGAGTATAGAAAATCCTTGATGTACCACCGGTCACCAACCTGAAAAGGGGACTTACAACCTGGATCTGAAATTCTGACAGTTCAGGCCCCTCCAGGGTCACATGACTGACCTTCAGACACCCAACCACACAGCCACATTTACAGTGTGCAGCAATCTAAAGTCACATTTGTGACAGTTTTGCTGAATTTGCTTAACTATTGGTTTGCTTTAATGATGGTTGCATAAAATGTTATACAATTAGATTGGTCATGTGAGGGGCCCATTTTATGACCATCACAACATACAACTAATGGGCAGGCTCCCTGTGTGAGAGAATACCAAGCTTTGCTTTTTCATTTGTTCCAAGGAAATTAACTTTTGCTTTCTGAAAATGGACATGAGCTCTATATTTTTTTAAAAAGTCTCTCTCTTAGAATTTTGTTATGAGGTGGAAAGATTCAGTCCCATTTTTATCCAAATCCAGTTTTATTACTCCATTGTGGATTTATTAGTTTTGGGCATCTCCATTAGGGCTGTATCTTGAATTCCCTGTAACATTTTCCCCATTTTGTGATATCCAAATGTCTTCAGAGTAATTGTGTGTAATATTAGTAACTTTCTTAATAGATAATATTAAACTTTGCAGAATGATAAATGCATAAACTGACAATGAATTGATGATACAGTTGTGGTAACTTGTTTTTGGTGTGTGTGTGTGTGTGTGTTTTCCTATTTCTTCTCTTCCATCTGCTTTAGGTATGTGGGTACCAGCTGGACAAGCACTTGGTAAGTATGTTCTAAGAATTTTAAAAATGTGCATATTCATTATCAAAATTGTAATTATGCAGGTTCAGATTTTTAGCAAAATCTTATTCTGTGCACATTTTTTGCCTTTGTTCTCCAAAGATCTTTTTGCATCTGTTGTTTTGAAGCATTCGGGCTCTTTGAACAAGAATTCATAGGTTTCTTGAGATGGGGGACAATAATTGGACCTTAGAACTTCCCATAGATAATCAAAGCTTGTATGAGCGTGTATGTATGTGTGTACATTTAATCATTTGTCAGATAACTGGGAAGATCTGGAGGAGACAGGGAATCACCCTTTCCTAGTGGCCTAGTCCTTTTTCTTCCCACATGGTGTGTTTGTGCACAAAGAGGCTGTTCTTCTAATGCCAAAACAGAAGATAGAGTTTAGTACGGCCATGTGAAAAATAGCTTAAACCCAATGACACCACAGTAGCCCTGCATAGAAGTTGTTCCATGTATGGAGAAAGAAACAGGACAATAGATATTAATCTTACTCCAGTTTCCTTATGCACAGGGTTTGTGCATTTATATATTTTGTACTTAGAAATAAAATCTCCAGTTACAGATTCTCCATGTGTAGGCTGTAATTCATCTCCACATAATTAGATTACTGGAATGCGCTCTACATGGGGCTACCTTTGAAAATGACCTGGAAACTGCAATTGGTACAAAATTCAATGGCCAGGATACTAGCAGGTGCGAGTCCCTACTGTAATAGAATTCCTCTGCTCCAGTTGCTCCCTTGGTTACCACTACATTTCTGATACAAAGTGCTGCATGGCTACAAGGCCCCGCATGGCGTGGCTGCTAGATACCTGCCGGATGAAGTGAAATCTGCCCTAGCCCAGGTCTGCATGTGGGATGGGAAAGCTTAGGGCCCCTCCCTGCATCAATTCAGGGGGATCTAATACCAAGATTATATTGATACTCCTCTGTAGCAACCCCCAAGCTTTGAATCAAGTTGCTTCTGGAGCTACACCTTGCACCCTTCCTATAGCTATTTCACAAGGCATCAAGACCACAAGAGCCAGTTTGGACTAGTGGTCAAGGCACCAGGCTAGAAACCAAGAGACTTGAGTTCTGGTTCCACCTTAGGCATGAAAAGTTGGCTGGATGACTTTGGGTCAATCATCAGGAGATTGTGAGTTCTAGTCCCACCTTAGGCATGAAAGCTAGCTGGGTGACTTTGGGCCAATCCCTCAGCCCAAAACCCCCCCCAGGGTGGTTGTTCTGGGGAAATAGGAGGAGGAAGGAGCATTAGGTATGTTTGCCACCTTGAGTTATTTATAAAAATAATAAAGGCAAGATAAATATTGCTTAACAGGCCATTTGGTGTATGATTTTTCTTGACACATTATGTTTGGGCTGCTCTGTTACTGTTCCTTATGTTTATTGCCGAGCTTAGGCTTAACTGATTTCTGTATTTTACATCTTAGTATAATAGACCAGTTCATAGGAGCTTGATGGCATATAAGTGGGATAAAATAATTAAGAATTGAATAAGAATCGCTTTTGTTCTGGCGAGCCTTGCTGCCAACCAGAAGTTGGTTGGATTTGACCTTTAGATAAATTTTTCCCCTCCATTTTCAAAGCAAATAGAAGTGTAACTATGGCAGTTTTTAAACATGGGGGCATTCTTGTACTTTATCTAAGGTTGCTTTTTTTAAAAAAAATACTTAAAAAGGGGTGTGGTGGGCCATTTCATGGTCTGGCAATGGAATGTTCCGGAAGTCACTGGAACGATCTTTTACCACACTACAGGTTTTTGCCTACTGTTACCTTTGGGGCATCAGTTGCGCTATCCTCAAATGTATAGGATGAAAAATATATAATAGGTGAGTCACAGAGTGACCTATGATCTATTTTCAAAGAGCCGAAGTGCATGTAATCGAAGCTTAATCAACTCTGATTAAAGCTAGAGAAGAGAATGGGGGTCCCTGTGAAATATTTTGTGGAAATGGCTGCTGCCCATTGAAGTCATAATACCAAAAAGCCAGAAGAGATTTCTCCCCATAGTAGATCATTCTGTTGTCTTCAGTATTGAAAAACACCAAAAATTTGAGTGTCTGGTTTCTGCAGTTTGAATGTAAGAAATGGAAGTTGGAGACCATTTTAAATACTAAAATATCCTAGATACAAGTGCTGTAGAACCAATTACCTAAAAGAGGGAGAAAGAAATATTCACGCAGAAGCTAATTATTCACGCCAGAGAATGACTTAGCTTGGATTCTTTCCACAGTCTCTATAGCTTGAATGCCTTGAATTCCACAATTCCTCTTGACTTTAGTGCCCCCAAGTTTTGGAGAAATATGATGCCTAGTGCAATAGATTGGGAACACCCTTTTTCTTGGGGTTGGCTCATCTGTTAAGTACTTTTGATTTTCTCAACACACTTCTTACTGGCTCCAGGTGGGTATGGTCCCCCTCCACCAGGTAGAGGAGCGCCACCTCCACCGCCGCCTTTTACCTCGTACATTGTTTCGACACCTCCAGGAGGATTCCCACCCCCGCAGGGTTTCGCACAGGGATATGGCACCCCTCCACCCTTCAGTAAGTACTCCTTCCAGCTCTAATTGTAACATTTTTCATCCCAGCTTTTTTGAAAGAGCTCATGGCACATATCTGGCACACCCCCACCTGTGATAGGCTGAGAGTATGCTGTTAAAACCAAGCTTGGACTTGAGCCTAAGGCTTCATGTTTTGAACTGATGCTGGTGTCCGCTTGCTGCAAATTCTTCTCAAACCTTATTTTCCTAGCTTTATTTCTTGATTTAAGTGGTTGGGCAATGTGGTAGCCTAGAGGTGGTGCTGTCACCTCACAATCAGGAGGCTATGAGTTCAATCCTAGGCAGTGGCAGATATTTCTAGATTTAAAAAAAAGAAAATATTTGCTGTGAACTTCATGTAGGCATCAGGAAGGTCGTCTGTCCAGGAAACGCTCAACTCCATTCAGTTGCCCCGACTCCAACCTAATGCAAGGGAGTACAGAGTTGTTAAAAAGAAAGAAAAAAAATCCTTGATTTTAATTTGAGGGGGTGTCTTTGAAAAGTTCTTGCCAGATGGCATTTCCCTTTGTTTCCCTAGCCTTGGTTTAAGTCAGTAAATTAGCAATAACACAGACTTATGCACCGCTTCACAGTGCTTTACAGCCCTCTCTCTAAGCGGTTTTACAGAGTCAGCATCTTGCCCCCAACAGTCTGGAACTTCATTTTACCAACCTCAGAAGGATGGAAGGCTGAGCCAGCCTTGAGCCTGGTGGGATTCAAATGCCAAATTGCAGGCAGGCAGCAGGCAGCAGAAGTAACCTGCAGTACTGCACTCTAACCACTGCGCCATCACGGCTTGGGGAACTTGGACGTGAGTTGTACTGTAAAAACTTACCTTATTTCTGTTCCTCCCTTTAGGCTTTGGGTATGGTGCCCCACCTCCTCCACCTGACCAGTTTGCTCCTCCCGGTGTTCCTCCACCACCTGCCACCCCTGGGGCAACACCACTCGCTTTCCCTCCACCTCCACCACCATCTCAGCCAACTCAGGACATGAACAAGCCTCCAGCTGCCCAACCAGATTTCCCCTATAGCCAGTTTGGTAAGTAACAGTTCCAAGAGCTGTGGCCCTTTGTCTGGGTCCCAGTTTTTCCCTGCTGCTTGTCTTTCTTTCTGCTTCCTTTCATTTTGTTTGTAATAATATTGTTGGGAAATAGAATTAGGGGGCTGTAAGTGAGTAATGTTGACAAAGGATCTCCCTATACCCTTTGTCACCGTGGTATCAATTTCACATTTTAAAAGTTTGCCAGCTTTAGAAACTTAGGATCATTATTTGTCAAGGTAACTGATCCCTGGGATCCAGACAGGATAATCATGTCCTTTGAATATGTTGCCCGTTCATGGGAAGGGACTAGTAGAGGGTAGTCATTTGCCATTTAAAGATGTAGCTATTGTTTCTGCCTTGAGGAATAATGGTTTGATATGAGGGTGGCAGAAAAACCAGAGTTGAAAGATATCTTGGAGGTCTTCTATTCCAACCCCCTGCACAGGAACAAGGGCAGTAGTTTTGAATCTAGGTTACGGTATGTGAATTTATCACAAGTAACAAGTTCCATCTTTCTTGAACTAAAAAGTACTTTAAAATCATCTGAAAAAATAAGCTGTACAATGCATAAGTATATATTTCTTTATGTAAAAGTTAGTTGCAAAAAATTGTACGTACATGAATACACAATCCTTTCAGGAAGATACTTGCAATTTTAACATTCAAAACTGGATGAAGTCACAGATGTTACATTTTGAATTAAATAGCACAGTTCCACCACTATTCGGAGTTATTCTTGTTTAGTAACCTTAGCGCTGCTTTTTAGTTAATTAATTCTAACGTCCTAGCATTTTAGCAGATATTCCATAAAGATTCTTATCTTGCCTTCTTAGATCCAGGCTGACTTCCTTCTGGGATTGCAGGGATTCCATTTACTTACGAAAAAAAATTCTCCTCCCATCTAGCAGAAATTATTTTTATTATAAGGACTAAGGCTATGTTAGAAGCAAGGTACACATAGTCCTCGATTTACGACAGCATTTGGGACTAGAATTTCTGTCGCTAAGCCATGCAGTCATCAAAAGCAATCACTTAGCAACAGCAATCCCTGCAGTCCCGGTTGCCATCATTAACTGAATCCCACAGTTGTTAGATGAGGCAACTTCCTGATGGTTTCTCTCAACCAAGTCCATGGAGAAGCCAGCAGGAATTGGCAAGTCTCAGGTGGCTTGCATGCAGGATGGTAGGCAGGTAAGTAGATGCTGCTGAGTTGGGAAGAGTGTCAGGGGATGCATAAAGGAAGTGCAGAGAGGGCGCAGAGGGATGTGAGGTACAGTGAGGGTGCATGGAAGTGGGAAAGAGTTGCAGTGGAGTATGAGGGAAGTGTAGAGCAAAGCTTGGGAAGCAGAATGGGACAACTCGCCTCGGCCAACTCCTCACGTGACAACTCACCGCAGGATAATTTAATAATTAAAGGTAATTATTTAAAATAATTTTTAAATTTATTTTTTCTCATGCATGTTTCATTTTGCCCCTCCTTTTGCATCCTTTAATGATTCTATTCCATCACTTACTGATATTAATATAACTCTTGTCCCTTGGTGAGTTGTCAGAGGCAAGTTATTCTGTGATGAGTTGGCAGGTTGTCCTACCCCCCTCGGGAAGGGTATTCAGGTACCAGGTGCGAAAGCAGTACCACAAGTACCAGGCGCAAACACAGAAGGGCTGAGGAAGGGTGGATGTGTGGGGGAGAGAGTTACCCCATCTGGTGGGAGAAAGGTGTTGCAAATGGTGATCATGGGGCATTACAACTGATCATAAATGCAAGCTGGTTGCCAGGTGCCTAGATTGTAACCATGTTAGTGCAGCAGTGCTTGGATGACTGAAATGCGGAGGTCCAGTCATAACAACCATTCCTTCAGCACCGTAGTAATTTCAAACAGTCGCTGAACAAATAGTCGTAACTTGAGGACTATCTGTAAAGCTTTTATTAGCTGGAAGTGAAATACTCATCACTTGATCTTCATAGATCAGCTAGTTACAATTGAACTAATCTGACCCTGAATGCAATCCCCTTTTCCCCGTGCTACAGTCTTAGCCATGCATATCCTCCAGAGTTCATTTTCTTGATGATCCACATTTTTTTCTTTCTTTGCTTCGATGACACAGTTGACAGGTGTGTTGCTCCCCATTTTTAGGTTTCTGGGGAAATCAAGAAAACTCCTGCAATGATTATGACTCTCTTCTTTTTTTTCTTTCCCCAAGCATTATTCCGGAATAATTATGTTCCATATTCCTTAATATGGCATTTCTGATATTAGGATTTTTAAAATCTCCTTTACCTTTAGTGTAACATAGAAAACCATGTCATCCAAACCTCTGATTGTGCTCTTCCAATTCTAAAATCCTTTTATTTCTCAGCAGAACCCACTCTTCCATCCAAACTAAGTTGCAGGCTGCGAAATACAATTTCAAATCGGACAATCCCAGTCCTCCTTGTTGCTTTGCATCCTGAAATATTTCATATTTAACCTATTTCTTTCCTCTTGCCATACAAACTTAGAAATACCTTTCTGCCTTTGTTTAAATGGTAGATGTCAGAATACATATCATTTGAAACAAAAAAAGAGTCATCCTTAGCAAAATATTCATTCAAGTGACAAATGTGATTTCTCCCACCTTAACATGTCCTTCTTAATTTTACTCCATGTCATAACATAATTCTGATACAACATGCAATTCATATTAGTCATAGTGATAGCCAGTTTTTCAACTTTTTCTCTGTCTTAAAACCATTTCCCCTCAATTCCCTTTGTTTTTGGATGTTTATATTCTTCATTAATATTTCCATCTTTTGTTCTAATTTTAAAGACAGCTATTTAAGTTAAGAGTGGTACGTGCACTATTTAAAGAGATCTTTCCTTTTATCAAATGGTTAGAAATCTTTTGACTTTTGAGTAGAGGGAGGCTAATAATGAATGAATGTTTGGAATGAAAAAAAAGAAAAACATGAATGAAAGTGTCTTCCCTCTCCCATCAGGAAGTCTTCTTCATTTGAGCATTACCTAGAAGTGCCTAATTGAAATTGTCTGCACATAATGGATGGTGCGTGTGGAATTCATGTTTTGACATCTGTTTTTATGTCAGAAAGATCAAAGCAGTAAAAATGCACACTATTTAAATATTCTCCTGGGCAGATTCTTATATTAAGGAAATTATCAAGTGTTTTTCAGTTATATCAGGAGTCCCTAACTCTCAGTCTGCAAGTTGTTGTGAACCGGTCCACACAAGTGGCGGGCAAGTGCACAGAGCTTCATTTGTGCATGCGCAGGATCTAGGTTGCACATGTGGAAAAAAAACCCTCCCAGCACCAGTGGTGCATAAAGCCAAAAAGGTTGGGAACCACTCAGTTATACTCAAGGAATGTTGTTGAGGGGCAGATGGCCTACTGCCAGAGCTAACTGAATTGTTATGATAAGCACACTTAATATCTCATGCTATGTTGCACAATCCTTAGGTCATCCTTGCCAGAATTAAATTCAAGAGAACAGAATTTTAATAGTCAGACTAAGGGAAGGGATATTTCTCATATTCTAACAAGCTCATAGTTACACATACACACCCCTTTTATAATTATATGGAATATTTTTTAAATATTTTGACATGAGTGTTGCATAAAGTCTGTCATCCGGTTAAATCACTAATTTTTCAAGAGAGAAACCTGAGAGAGAACGAAAGACAGGGAGAAATACAGTGAGATTATTGCTCTTGTCATATACTTTAATATAACTCCAGTATACCTTCTCTAACAAAAAAAAAAAAATAGATCTCAGTATAGCAAAGTATTCTGTGAAATATGTATCCAGAACTTGATAAGATCCGTACTGAACTTTAACAGCTCAGCAAAAATTATGCATTTAACACTAAATAAGTTATTCATGTATATGTTTACACAAATACTTAAGCAATATAACCAAAGGTTGGGTGTTGTTTTTTTCCCCCTGTTTTGCATGTTACCATTTCAAAATACATAGCTGTTTCTAAGATACTTGCAGTAGTGGGGTCTATAGTTATGGCTAAAAAAATAAAAGACTCTGGCACTAGTCCAGACTCTTCAGCACCAATCTCAAATGCAAAAGTGATCATCCTAAGTTTGCAATATGGGTAAGTCGTCCTTTCCGCCTTTCCAAGAGAATTGTAGCTTTTGTGCAGGGCTCTCTTGGGGGTTTAGTCACCCTGGTTTCCATTTTTTACCAGGGCTGGGTACCTATTCTCAAGAACCTTCAGGCTTCGGGCCAATACTTTGTTTTCACACTTATGGTCAGGCTGAGAAGTGAATTACCGTAGGTAGGTGGAGCCTATTTACACCAAATCCTCTTACTTGTAATCTCTTGTGGGGAAGGGGGTGGTGGGAGACAAGTAACCTTTTTTTTTTCATTGCAGGGGTGTTATCTCTTTCAATGTATGGAAGAGGGTAAGGCATTCTTTCCGCTGAAAAATTCTTTCAAGGAATCATTCATCTCACCCAAGCTTGTTTTGCTACCATACTCAAATAGTTTGCTGAATTACTTATTTAATACCAAAAAAAAAAAAAAATCTCCTGTGTTTCACACAAACACTGTTGTGCACATCTGCTCTGGGGTTTAGGTGTGGTAACCTTCTGCTCTTGTTACGTACACTTCTTAAAATTGGCTAAAGGGGGTTTTCTCTTGAGGTGGGTGGGGTAGATGAAATATCAAGGTTTGTGGATAGAAGAGAACGCCTCAATTTTAGAAAAAAATGTATTGATGATAATGAGTTGGATCACAGATTTACAAATTTGAGGGTGTTGTATGTGGAAGAAGACTCTTACTCTTCCCACACTTAACTTGGTTGCAAGGGGAAAAAAGGTTATTTAAAATAATTATTTGCTTTTATATGACCTGTGATAATCTCACCTTCACTTTGGGGCACAGTCCAGATTTTTTTCTTAGAATAAATGCGACAAGTCCAATTTAATGTGCAAGGAATTAAATGAATGAAATGCCTCTGATAAAAGTTCAGTGGAGAAGCTGCACGTGATGAAGAGTTATGGGTCTCAACAAATTAGGCTTGTGGGGTTTTTTTAGTAGGAAATTTACAAAGCTGATTGAGCCAAAAACATGAAGATTAAAACAAAAATAGAAGAGGAAAAAGTAATACAGGTAGTGTTTGACTTACAATGGTTCACTTTGTTACCGTTGAAAATTACAACGGCACTGAAAAACGTGATTAATGACAATTTTGTTGCAGCATCTTCATGGTCACATGATTTGCATTTGGATGCTTGACAAGTGACTCACATTTATGACATGTCCTGGGGTCATGTGAACCCCTTTTACAACCTTCTGACAAGCCATGTCAGTGGAGAAGCCAGACCCACTTAACAACTGTGTTACTAATTTAGCAACTGTGGCAAGAAAGGTTGTAAAATGGGGCAAAATTCACTTAACAAATGTCTCACTTAGGAACATAAACTTTGGGCTCCATTGTTGTGGTCGTAAGTCAAGGACTACCTGTAATTATCAGAAGTTGTTTTGCAAAAACCTAAAGAGATGTTTTTAACATTCTGACAAATTAAAACTTTTAATTTAAACTGGGTTTAAAATAAGTTTAAAAGGTTAAACTTGAATCTTTTCTTACCCCCTTGCAATTTCAGTAACAGAAGTTTCAAGTTACAGAGCCATTGGTACAGTACTAAAGGGATCAGGTTAGAAATCAAGAGACCATGAGTTCTAAATCCTACCCTGGGCATAGCGACAAGCTAGGTGACCTTGGCTGATCTTCTCTCTTAGCCTTAGGAGGAAAAAGGCAAGGGAAAAAAACACTTCCCCAAAACCTTGCCACAAAAACTTCAGGGATTTGTTCAGGCAGTCACCAGGAATCAAAAACTCTCTCAGGTTAACTATTGGAGCGAAATTCTAGATACCTTTTTCATTAGCAACCACACACTGAAAAATGAGATTTTTCTAGAAGTAGACATGTCTTCGATCTTAAATTAAATATCAGGGATACTTCAGTCTCTTAATTTACCATTAGTGAATTGCCAGTGCCTTAAAGAAGAAGATGGATTTTAGATCCTCTTTCCCCCTTCCTTCCCAGTTTTAATTCTTTATATTCTCAGTTAAACAGGTTTCTCCCTCCTGAGAATCAAGCTGATTGAAAACTTTACAGGCATTCTTAACGTTTCTGAAGGGAACTGCTGGCTCAGCTTGAAGATCATACAAGTAGTCCTCGACTTATGACTGGTTGCTTAGCGATCATTGGAAGTTATGACAATCTCCCTGGAGTACTCACAACCCAGTTATGACAACTGGGGTGTGGCAGTCACATGATCTTGTGTCAGGCATTTGTCAACCATCCTGCATTTATGGCCATTTGCAGCATCCCATGGTCACGTGGCCATTTTATGGGGAAAGGGGGTTGCAAGAAAGGGCATTTGCTGGTTTTCAGCAATTTCTGGCCCACAGCAAAGTTTGTGTGCTTAACAACCACAGTCACTGTAAAAAAAATGTCACCCAAGTCAGTCACCTGGGTGACTCAGTTTACAACTGTTACGACATATGACCGTGATTAGTAGGCTGCATTATGGTTGTAAGTGAAGGACTACATGTAATGTGAGACAGGAGAAGTGAACCGCATATAAAATTCAGTTAATGAAAACACTCAATTATTTGAATGAAGGAGAGAGATCTAAGTTTTTTTTAAAAAAAAATGGTTAAAATGATGCAAAAGGCAGCATTAGTCCAGCATTTCTGAATACGTTCAGATACGGTTAAGTGAAAGTTTTTGAGAGCTATTTGATAAGTTTGAATACTAATTGCATTAAAAGAAGGAACATATGCAAATACAGAACTACATGAGACTATCTCGGTTCCTTTAGCCTATATTTCTATCTCTTTAATGATCACAGAGGATTTGATACAGTTTAGGGAAGGAGCTGCAGTGATGCTCTGTTTATTTCAAGATATCTGGCTCCTCTTCCATGCCTACTTTCTCTGAATTTTCTTAATCAAAAAGGCAAAGGACAGATTTCAAGTTAACAAGGAGTCCTCTTCAGGAAGGAATATTTGAAAGAAAGCAAAAAGTGAAATCTGAAAATATTATTCCAATTGGCTCAGGTTGTGCAAGTTTGCACATGAACAGTCTGTGTGCTGTAGCATTAGAAAGGTGCAATTGTACAAAAACACACTCCTTCCCTTCAGCAAACAAGGAAATTGATGTTCCTATTTATGGGAAATTTCTATCTATAGATTAGGGTACAAGGGAAGGCACTCAAAAAAAATCTGTGCAATTGACAATCTGTGCAAAATCTGTGCAATCTGAGCAATTGTGAAATCAGAATGCTGGAGTAGGAGTAGTTGGAGTAGGAGCATAAGTTAGCATTCATGCCCACATCCAGAAGGTCCTAGGATCAGCCCCTGGCACCTCCTGTTGAACAGCATTGGAAAGGAAATGAGGGGGGGAAACATACCTGAAATTCCCAAGACCGAATCCCAGTGCCAGCAAGAATAGACTGGAGTGGGCTGGATGGACCACTATTCAAATTTGATGTAATGCAGCTCCCTATATTGGAAGTCTCCGCTCTCCTTGCTCCTCAGTTTCTTCTCTTTTATGATTTTTTTTTTTAAGTTGGGTGGGATTTTCAGGAAAAAGACCTGCTTACAGTAAAGAAACAAGCAGCCCAATCCCTATTTCTGTTAGTAAGTCTGCTGATTAAATCAGAATGGTTTTGTCAAGAAGTCTGTTTGCAAGTTAAATCAAGCGGCATCTGCTTCAACGTCTTGAGTGATTTGCTGGTTTTGTTTCTGTTAACAAACTACCTTGCAACAAGACTAGGCAGATACCTAGACGTGACCAAGAAGTAACTTGGCTGTGGAAAGCATAAAATTGGTGAGAGAGTGTTCCTTTTTCCATCCCATTTTCCCTACTCTTCAATACTAAAATACTGTCCTATTCACAGACCCAGAACTGCAAAGTACTACGATATCAACTAATGAACCAATCAGGCAGAGTATACCCATCTCAAGATTGGGTTGGCCCTAACCCTGCCAACTTTTTAGAAAGCCTTGAAAACACACATTTGTTCCTGGGTGTACAGAAGTGGAAGGGTTGGGGATTGTGAGTTAATCATTTTGAATTATTATAGGTCAGTGTCTTATTTTGGTGATCATTAAATATATGCTGGGCTATTTAAATGTCTTATGTATAGTATATGTGGTTAGTCACCCAGAATCTCTATAATGAGATGAATGGCCATATCAATTGGCCATATACAGGTAATCCTCGGCTTACAACCATTCATTTATTGCTTGTTCAAAGTTACAACAGCACAAAGTTACAACAGTGATTTATGACCATTTTTCACACTTAATGACCATTGCAATATCCCCACTGTCACATGATCAAAGTTCAGACCTTTAGCAACTGGCTGATATTTGTCCCGGGGTCAAGTGATCACCTTTTATGATCTTCTGACAAACTATGTCAATGGAGAAGCCAGATTCATTTAACAGCCATGTTACTAACTTAACAGCTGCTATGATTCACTTAACAATTGTGGCAAGAAAGGCTGTTAATTGGGGCAAAACTCAACTTTAACTGTCTCATGTAGCAACAGAAATTTTGGGCTCAGTTGTGATCGTTAAGTCGAGAAATACCTGTAAGTAAAGCTGGAGGAGAGTGTTCTGCAATACCAGCACCACCCAACCTGCTAGTATGACCAGTGGTTGAAGTCGATGGGAACCACAGGTAGTCCTCAACTTACAACAGTTGATCTGGATGACTGAGAATCTCCATAAACATTTGGCACTGAAAAAAGTGACTCATGACTATTTTTCAGACTTAGGGCTGTTGCAGCATCCCCATCCATGGTCACGTGATTTACATTTGGATACTTGACAACTAACTCACACTTAGCACGGCTGCAGGGTCCCTGGGTCATGTGATCCCCTTTTGCAACCTTCTGACAAGCTAAGTCAGTGGGGAAACTAGATTCCCTTAACAACTGGGTTACTAATTTAACAACTGCAGTGATTCACTTAACAAATTCCTCACTTAGCAGCATAAATTTTGGGCTCAGTTGCGGTCGTAAGTTGAGGACTAACTGTAGAAATCTGGCAATCACCCCGGTGTTTCCTTCCTTTGGCCTAAAGTTTATTATTCTGGTTTCTTTGGAATTCAGTTGCTGACTGTTGGTAGGATTCCATCTCTTGACTTTTCATCAACCCTCTCCTTTTATTTTCTCCCTTCCTTCCAGGATATGGACAAGACTTGAGTGGCTTTGGACAAGGCTTTGCCGACCCCAGCCAACAGCCCCCCTCCTATGGAGGCCCTTCAGTACCACCCTCAAGTGGGCCGCCCGCAGGGGGCAGTGGTTTTGGCCGTGGACAGAACCATAACGTTCAAGGTTTTCACCCCTACCGACGCTAGCGTGCCCACCTAGAAATCAGGGAGTTCTGTCCAGAGCAGGATATCTGGTATCAGCTGAAACCCAGGAAGCCCAGACTTATGAACTTGTGACAATCACCTACTTTACCAGAGGGGGAGGGGGGGGACCACAAATGTAACATCTTTTGGAGGGGTGTTGGGGAAGGAAGAGGAGGCAGCTTTTGAAAGCAGAGTTGTCTGTGGTGTTTTGGACTGCATTTTTTTTAAACAAAAATCTTTTCTTTAACCCATCAGCACAAAATAAAGAGTGTCACTGGTTCAAACTACAGGGTTTTAAAAATGTCTTCAGCTTTAATTAAAAAAAAAAGTCTTCAGGTTTCTTTATTTTTGTTGAAAATTTTTTTTTTTCCTGAGCCTTTGTTTTACCATATATTGTAAACTTTATGTTCAAAGAAGAAGAAAAATATATACATTTACAGATTGTGAGATTTTTAAGAGAAATTTTCTACTATGTATGCAGGCTTATTTTTTAATTTAAAAGAAAAAAAAAAACAGGGTTTCCATTAGCACTGCTTAGAGGGTCACGTTTTGAACCTCCTTTTGTTAATGTGGTTGGTCCAGAAACTGAGTTATTAAAAAAAAAAAGTGGGAAGTGGAAATAGGAAAGGAATTTTTAAATATATCCGTTTGTCATTTTGTTAACTGGTTTTGGATCTGATTAAAAAGTCCAGGAGCCGAGTTGTTTGAAAGGGGTCACCGTATCACTTCTTGAAGCACAGCATTTCAATTGAGGCTTCATGTTCTTAAAAAAAAAAATCTTTGGGGATATGAATTTCTTTAAGGGGGTTAATGGAAGCCTTGCGAAGATGTAGATTTCCCTCAGGCAAAAAAAAAAATGGGGGTGCATTTTGCACTAACCAGCGATTTCCCCTGGTTTGAATAAAGAAAAGTACATTTGGATTAGAAATGCAAACTTGTCTCCACTTTTTTCTTTTTTTACAAAAAAATGCTTGAATTTATCGTAGGACCTGCTAAGCTGCAAGTTACTTTTGGGATTGTATTGGTCATCAAAAGCCATTTTCTTATTTCTCTCTTCTGCCACTTGATAGGTTTGTGCTGTGTGATTCATTGAAACTCACATGCCTGTCAGCTACTTGCCCAAAATGATTCCTGCTCAGTACTGCACACAAAGAACAAAACACAACCAGAGGAACCTGGTGTCAAA
Source organism: Bungarus multicinctus (assembly GCA_023653725.1). NCBI lineage: Eukaryota > Metazoa > Chordata > Lepidosauria > Squamata > Elapidae > Bungarus > Bungarus multicinctus. The sequence goes on along the minus strand of CM042838.1, from coordinate 160,687,494 downwards.
AAGGTTGTTTCCGATATCCCAAATGTCCTTCAGGCTTGAGGCCACTTGGCAACTTTTAAATCCGCCAATTCTTAACTTTTTCAAAATACAGCCACTTCTGCTGTAAGTGTGAAGTGGCTCTCATTGCTGACTCCATCTTGTTTCTGATAAAACACAAAGAAAGTGCTTGGATTCCCCTTTTCATGCAGTCATAGCATGTCAATCCACCAGCACATAATTGGATTGTGTTGCGTATTAAAATGATTTTGCTGTAAGGGAGAAAATTCCTAATTTATCAATAGGAACTGCAGGTAGATGCACCCGTGTCTATCTTTGCAAACGTAATGGGTTATTTTATTATTAGTATATTGTCCAATTCCAAGAACTTCCAGCAAATTTACATTGTCAAAATATCAATTACTCCAAAGGAACAAAGCCACCAACCCTATCTAGTGTCCCTAGTCCAAAACAACTATTATTACAGATTTAAAAACCTGTGAAACAGCCTTATCCTAACCATCTACTAATTACGAGGAAGGAGAACATCATCTGAACCTCAGCTATTCCAAAGGAATGGGAGGTTGATAGAAAATCTTGTCTCTTGCTCCAAAACCCTTAGGAGTCAAGCTGTAAAGGCCCCCCCTATGTTAAAAATCACATTGAATTGTATTGTTAAAATCTATTGGCAGTCAGTGCAGTCCTCACACCACTAGTGTTATTTTTTTAGCCTCTAGCAAGTGAGCAGCTGCATTTTGCTCTGTGGGCAGTTTCTGAATAGTATCTACCGCAGAAGAGTGCAGTGAAGGTGTGGGTTACTTTTGCCCAGGTGTCCCATTCCAGGAAGAGCTCCACCTGCCCCCCTACCTGTGAATTTCCAAGTCACAACCTCAGCTTAGAACTCTTTAGTGATAGTTCAAAGTTACAACAGCACTGAAAAAAGCGACTTACAACCATTTTCACACAATCATTACAGCATCCCCCTGATCCCATGATCAAAATTCAGGTGGTTGGCAACTGGCATGCATTTATGACGGTTGCAGCGTCCTGGGGTCATGTGATCCCCTTTTGCAATCTTCTGACAAGCAAAGACAATGGGGAAGCCAGATTCACTTAAAACAGTGTTACTAACTTAACAACTGCAATGATTCACTTAACCGTGGCAAGAAAGATAAAATTGTGCAAAACTCACTTAACTGTCTTGCCTAACAACTGAAATTTTGGGCTCGATTATGGTTATAAATTGCACCCCATTCAGAGTCACAACCGGAGCTGAGGGAATGAATTCAGCTACGTCTTCCCAATCCAATGCATTGATAGGATCTCCATTGCATCTATACCTCAAAATAGGGTGGAGATACATGAATGTCAATAATTCACCAAAACCACATCCTAAATCAACAGTCACATTGGCTTTGTGCAGATGTTGAAAAACTAGGGAGGAGAAACTATTTGGTTGATTTTTCCACTTCCACCCATCAAGGGGAACTTCCGTTTCAGGAAATGAAACTGCTATAGCACTGGGTCTGTATTCTGAACCTTCAAAAGCGGCCCAGAAGAACGCCATGAACGATGGAATTAAATGCTAAGAGCCCAAAAGTGGTAGTTCTCAGGCTCTATTGTATTTTATTATTTTATTTGGTTTGTCAATTGTTTACAAGATAATAGGTATAAGTAAAAACATAGTTATGAATACATGGATACATATAAGAAAAATAAAAGAATAGGACAGGGACGGTAGGCATGTTGGTGCGCTTAGGCACACCCCCTAGATGATCCCTATTACAAGATGTTGGGTGAGTCATTTCTTCAGATCTTGCCTTAGGCAAATTTGAAGGTCACCGTCAGCTCAAAGAAGACCACAGAACAATGTTCCTCCTGATCATTTTCCAAAAGAATAGGCAGCTCTAAACTAGGTTTCTGGGACATAATCTGAAGCAATCAAGATGGAGAAACCTTGATTCTTGCTACTCTTATTGCCATAGTATAGGCTCAGTCATGAGTTATCCACATTTGATCAAGTTCGTTTCTAACTTCTCTCAGCTAGTACTCCATCATTTGCTATATTTTCTGGAGCTGCTTGGTAAACCAAGGATTGGTAACTAATAAAAGAATATTTGTAGCTCAGGGTTGACATGAGTCCTTGGTGCTCTCTGAGCTTGGTTGTTTTCTTGCAGACATTTCATTATCCAGACATTTCATTACCCATTACCCAGTTCATTACACTGATGATGTAGGTAACATCATCAGTGCTACTTTAGTATAACCCCTCAGTGAAGTCACTGACGGACAATCTTGCCAAGAGCTTTGGTTGTCTTTCTTCCAGAATCTGACCAGATATTTGGCAGAATTGTTCCAGGGATTGCTGAGAAAATCCCCAAAGTGCCCATTGAAATCCAGGAGGATACACCTCTGACAAATCATTTTCCCAATGGCCACACCCTGTGGAGATCAACCATAGCCCTAGTCTTAATGTGGACTAGAAAGTGATCTTAAGTGTGGGCAATGGATGAACCACAGTGTCCTCCATCATCAGATCAAATACCACCGGCTCAGATTAAAAGTGGCCTTTGGTCTATTCATCTAGTTCAGAGCTATGCTGGCTGAGGTATTCTGGGAGTTGAAGTCCACAAGTCTTAAAGTGGCCAAGTTTGGAGACCCCTGTTCTAGTGGATGAAATGCCCCTGGGGATTATTGCAAATTATATTGCGCAAGTTATTTTCAGATGGTCCAAGTGGAAATATACAGTAGGGAAGCAACAGGTGTCTTAAGGTTTCCTTAATTCTCAAAGATCTATTGTGACCATTTATGTACCAAGGGCATAAAAGGTACGCCAAGGAAGCTATTAAAAATAAATAGGTCTGTAACTAGTTATCCTCATTTGCTGCCTACGTAGGGGGATATTGAAGGAGGATGCCCCCTTGGTACTTGTATGCTTTAAGCTTGTAACCCACCATATGTATTGAAGATAACAGAAGTGATTTGCACCATAAAAGAAGACATGAAAAATGGCTGCTTAGCTGGGCCAGTCTCTCTTCTCTCCCCAGCCCACCTCACGGATTTGTTACATAATAATTATATGATTTAAAAGTGAGATCATATATTAGTTTTTTAAACCATATTTTGAAGTAGGCAGAGAAAGAATAATGTGTACTAGGCAATGGTGCAATTTAAACTAGTGTTCTCAACATGCTGGCTGGGGAATTCTGGGAGTTGAAATCCACACATCTTAAAAATTGTCAAGCTTGAAAAAATACCGAAGCTAAAAGTCTTTCCTATAAAACTCCAACCTGTGAACCTTTTCCAAAACTTTGAAGATCTGGCTATTTTCCCAGGGATTTGGGTCACTCATTTTATATATAAATTTGCTATCCTTGCATGAATGCAAAAACTCTATTTGGTTTCTATTATCTGGGGCTCAAAAAGACCGCAACTGAATCCACCTTCCAAATTGTTTTAAAAATCCCCGTAGTAGCGTCTTAAAAATCTCATTCCAAGAGATTTTTGTAAAATTGTCCTAAATCTTTTCTATAATTAGCATTCCGGTGTCTTGAAATTATAGGTCAATAACAAACATTCTTAACCCATTCACTTTGCTTTATTTTCCATTAAGACAATATTATCTTATGGAGGAATCGAAGGGGTTAAAAAGAGAGAGCACAATACCCATAATAACTCTACCTAAACTTCTTTTCCGAAGTTCCGCATGCGCATCACGTCCTTTCCCAACTGTGGGCGGAAGCGGTAGCTTCGAAACCGGGGGGGGGGAGAGAGAGAGAGAGAGAGAGAGAGAGAAAAAAGCTGGGATAACCGTCATTCTCGTGCGACCGGAACTGGTGGTTCTCGCGATATCAAGAGCTGGGTCGCGCGAGAGTTCGGCCTTTTCTCGAAGGAAGACTGCGGCTAAGATGGTGCGTATTATTCGGAGAGGGTTTCACTCGGGCTTTGAAATCTGCATCCATCCGACTGTAGAGAGAGGAAGGGCGGCCCTTTGAGTCGCTTTAGTCGTGAAAAAGAGATGGGAGAAGGAGATGAGAAGGGCCGGGATGGGAAGGAAGGGGAAATGAGGAGAAAATGGAAGAGAGATTAGCCAAAGCCGGTGGAATGGTTGGCGAGAGCATTATGTGGGCCCAAGACTAGCATATTTATATATTTATAATATTTTTTATAAATAAAAATATCCTGCCCAGAACCACCGTTTGTGAGAGAGGCTGTCATAAAAGCCTCAAAACATTATATCTAGAGAGAAGTGGAAAGGGGTTTAAAAAAAAAAAAACAGTGCCTCTGAGCATTATCAGAGTTTCCCAAAGCCAGAAAAGGAAGATGAAGGGTGCAATGAATAAATGAATGCTCACAATGCACGTGGTTTGGTTTGGATTGCTTGGGCCTTTTAATAGCATTTTATTACTTGAATTCGCAGCTTGCTGACGGCCCATAGAGAAGCAGGGCGTGGGGGGAGAGCACTTATAGCAAGGGGGTTTCCTGCCTCGCCGCCTGAATTTCTGCCTTTTTGTATATCCATCACAAAAAGGGTGTGTTCCTTTTTGTGTATCCATCACACGTTGTAGCCCTCTGCGTGTTAAGTGTATTTCTCGCTCCCTTCCCCCCCCCCCCCTTTTGTGGATTTCCTTCCCGGTTGGAAATAATGGGTTCTAAAACGCTAGCAAGCATTTGTGGAAAGGGGAAATAAGGGGGGGGGGAATTGCATTCGTGTGTTTTTTTTGGGGGGGGGAAGGAGGGAGTTTAGCCAGAATGTGGATCCATTGAAGTGATGGGAGAGCATGGCCTGCATGCTTTGGTGGGCTGAAGGATAATGGCTGTAAATTTCATTTCCATGGTCATCCAATCTCTTTAAAATGTCCAGTGTTGTAGCGTCTAGAAGTTGTGAATGCTTCAACATTGGAAGTTTTTAAGAAGAGATTGGACAACCATTTGCCTAAAATGGTATAGGTTTCCTGCCTGACCAGGGGGGTTGGACTAGAAGATCTCCAAGGGGGTCCCTTCTAACTCTGTTATTCTATTCATGGCTCAGGACCTGAATGCCTGTAGGATCTCCTCATCCCAATAACATTTGCACATGTGTGAGCACACACAAACAACATTGGGGGAGACCATTTCATGCTCCCTATCAAAAGACCTCCAACTTTGGGAAATTTCTCAATTGCGCCTTCCACATCTCCTACAGAATACCAGAGTTGGAAGGGACCTTGGAGGTCTTCTAGCCCAACCCCAGCTTTAAGACTTGTGGACTTCAACTTCCAGAATTCCTCCTCCAGTCATGTTAGCTCAGGAATTCTGGGAGTTGAAGTCCACAAGTCTTAAACTTGCCAAGTTTGAAGACCCTTGCCCTATACCGTTCCAGACAGTCTCTTCTTAAAAACCTCCAAAGATGGAGCACCTACAACTTCTGATGGCAGGCTGTTCCACTGATTAATTGTTCTCACTGTCAGGAAATGTCTTCTTAGTTGTAGGTTGGATCTCTTTTGGGTAATCTTCCACTCGTTACTACTTGTCCTGCCCTCAAGTGCTTTGGAGAATGAGTATCACCTCTCTTCTCTATGACAGCCCTTCAAATATTGGAAGACTGTTATCATGTCACCCCTAGTCCTTCCCTTCATTAGACTAAACATACCCAGTTCCTCTGCAGCTATTCATATGTTTTAGCCTCCAGACCCTAGTCATTTTGTTCTTGTCCTTAGCACTCTTTCTAGAATATTACAATACTCTTTATTTCTTCAGTATTCTTTATTTGTCAGATTGTATGCAGAGTGACTCTAGGTAGCTTACAAGTAGGTTTTATACTAGTTTGTCCTTAGATATCAGAATGGCCTTCCCTTCCTGGCTTGTAGGAAGCCTGTTAAAAGAACTCTTCCATCAGCCCCAGAGGCCACAGTGTTGTTATGTCTGCTCCCTCTGGTGAGGAATAGTATTTAATTAAATTTTAATTTTAATGTAGGTATCTCTCCCTTACTGGTTTATTCTGTGTCTATTATTTATGTGGCGTTTAATTCGTTTTTTATCTGAATATACAATAAATGAAAATTATGTTCCACTGAGATCTTTTCAGCTTTGGAGGGATTAATAATCTGTAAATAAATAAGATTATAGTTGTTAGGCATGAATGGTTTAAGAAAAAAGGGTTCTTTTTATGTTTTGTGATGTTACAATCTGCAGTCAAAACAATAAAACTTAACTGAATTGAAATTGAATGGGAAAAGTACATGATGGCTTTGCCATTGCTAATCTGAGCACAGGAGTTGGACCAGGCATAATAACTAATAAGAAAATAATCTGGAAGTTGATTATATAGATAGGCAAGAAAATGGGTCTTTAATTGAGAAATAGCAGAGGATGACAGAGGTGAGGAATATAGAATTATGAATACAGTTAAGGACCAGAACTTGCGTTGGTAAGCAATAGGACATTAAGTGATTTATACCTGGTTTTTAATGCTATGGTTGTTAAGTAGATCATGCAGTCTATAAGCAAATCCATTTTTCCCCATTTACTTTGTTTGTTGAAAGCCCCCTGGGAAGTGGATGGTCATGTTAACCCAGAAAGCTGCAATCGTTGAAAATAGATGTCAGTTGCCAAGCGCCCACATTTTGTGCATGTGACCAGAAGGAAGCTGGGGCAGTTTTAAGTGTGAGGACCAGTCATAAATCACTTTTTCAGCACTGTCATAACAAATAGTTAAAGAAATGGTTGTAAATCAGGGCTGTCTGCAGACATATTGGTAATGAGATGTAGACAGGGAAGGCTGATGGCCAGATAATTGGCTCACAGAATAAGAGAATAACAGTTGGAAGGGAGCTTGGTGGTCTTCTGGTCCAACCCCTGCTCAAGCAGGAAAGTTTATACCATTTCAGATAAGAATGTCCAATCTCTTTTTAAAAACTTGCAGTGTTGGAGCATTTATAACTTCTGGAGGCAAGTTGTTCCACTGATTAATTGTTCTGTCAGGAAATTTCTCCTTAGTTCTAGGTTGCTTCTCTCCTTGATTAGTTTCCACCCCTGGCTTCTTGTCCTGCCTTCAGCTGCTCTGGAGAATAGCTTGACTCCCTCTTCTTTGTGGCAGCCCCTGAGATATTAGAACAACTGCTGTCAGGATTCCGGCAACTACCCCAATTAAATCATGAGTCTCGAGCCAAACCTCCAAAACTTCAAAAGGATTTATTGGGAGTTGACAACTGCTATCATGTCATCCCTGATCCTTCTTTTCATTAAACTAGACATACCCAATTCCTGCAACCGTTCTTTATGTATTTTAAACTTTAGTCCCACATAGTGTGATTAGCCATAATTTTTTTACTTTGAATAAATTTCTAGTTTGAATAAATCACATTTGATTGAATTCACAGAATGTGTTAAATCGTAAGGCATCTTTGACCAGATACATAGTAGGTTGTAAAACAAAGGCGTGCAGAGAGGTCCAGTTTACCTTACCGTTTCTCCGTATCTCAGGACGCAATTATCATGTGTGTTTTTCTTTCTGCAACAGGCGGAAGTGGAACAGAAAAAGAAGCGAACCTTCAGGAAATTCACCTACCGAGGTGTTGACCTGGACCAGCTCCTCGACATGTCTTAGTAAGATCTCTCTTCTCTCATTTAACCACCTCTGCTCCTTTACTTCAGATTTGACAGCCAGCATAATGAAGAAGATTCAGTCTGAATCTGTTTAGCAAGAGGGTTGGAGCTTTAAAATATAAACCTGTTCCAGAAGTAGAACTCTGGAGCACAATCTGAATAAAAAGCATTGCTTGAAAATCTTGAATTAGAAGTTGAGTGGGGTGGCTTGATTGGAGAGAATGATGTTCATTGCATTATCGATGGCATTATTTTTTTAAGTCTCACGGACAATTTGGGATGAGTTGTTCTACTTTTCTTGTAAGAGTGAGAGGCATTGACACTGATCCTGTCAGGCACAATGTCAAGGTTCCAAGTATTAGATCCATAGCAAGCAAACCTCCAAGGCAGCTGGATTCCTTAAAGGATAGCTTTATTGGAAATATATTGGCACATATCTGGTGAAAACCAATGTTAGATTTTGCAGCAGAAATTCAAATCCAGAAAGCATACACAGATGACTGATTCAGCAGGATTCATTGACTTCTTTATATACATAATAACATTTGAAGTAAAGTTTACGATACAATTCTTCCAATATAACGCAAGCAAAACACAAGCAGCAGCTTCAGAGCTCAGAGGTTTAGTTTCACTTTTAAACAGTACAGATAAGTTTCGTTTCTTCAGAGCAGAGCATGGAGCTAAGCCATGCCCAGACAGTTTCCAGTCTCAGCCCCCAATTCAGCTCCCATTGACTAACCTTGTTACCCATGTTTCTGCCAGTTCATGAATATTCTGACAACCAACTCAGGATTTCCACAGTTTTCACCTAATTAAAAGTAAAAGTTTTTTCGCTTTCCAAAAGCAATCAGGCACATACTTCAATCACAGCTCTGTGTGGTTGCCTAGTGACATCACCCCTCCTTCCTCTGACCAGGTGTGAGAATGTCCTTGATTCCCAAGAGAAAGTATTTTGTTTTGGCTACAGAGTCCAAACTATCTCAGTTCCCCCCTATCCCTCAGCTCCAGTGTGGCAACACTGAAGCTCCAAGATGTCTTCTGTCAGGCCAGCTGCAAGGTTGACACACAAAGGATCCAGGACCACATGCTAAGTTGCAATTCGAAAGGTTTATTGCTCAAGCCAGAATCTGGTCAGCTGAAGTTCAAATCAGGATTGGCACTAGATAAGAGTCCAGGGAATTCACGGTGGGTGCAGGATTTGGGTTACTTGTGCCGATGTAAGGACTCTAATCCGATGACATATTTAACTCCATTCCCAGCTGTGCCTGCTCTACTCCTACAGATCCCTCTCCCCCTTCTAGGATTTGGATCTCATTCCAAGATCCACCCAATTTCCAATTGGAAACCCTTTTCACTATCCTGCAGGGCCCCTTGAACCTAATTCATGTTGGATGGCAAGCATCACTGTTGACCTGACTGGGCCTCTCTCCTCCTTTCCAGTGAGCAGCTGATGCAGTTGTATAGCGCCCGCCAGCGCCGGAGGCTGAATCGGGGTCTGCGCCGCAAACAGCACTCGCTGCTCAAACGTCTCCGCAAGGCCAAGAAGGAGGCGCCTCCCATGGAAAAGCCAGAAGTGGTGAAGACCCACTTGCGCGACATGATCATTCTTCCGGAGATGGTGGGCAGCATGGTTGGCGTGTACAACGGAAAGACCTTCAACCAAGTGGAGATAAAGGTGAGGAATTACAGACTGGGAAGGGAGGAAGGGGTCTATTTTAGACCTCCCTCAAATGACCGTGTTTCTGCAAGCAAGATGAACAGTTGATAAAAGAATGTAATTCCTTTACCCCTGTTGGAAGCGGGACATCGGTTGTGGCTGGGATTAGACCACAGGTGTCCAATTCTGACAATTTTTAAGACCTGTGGATTTCAATTCCCAGAATTCTGGGAGTCAAAGTCCACAGAACTTAAAAGTTGCCAGAATTGGACACTCCAGTTTAAACCTTGAAACTTCATATGAGCAAGGAAAAGGGGAAGCTACGTTGAAACCAAATTCTGTTTGAAATTACTTGGCACGAAATCCTGGAAGACAGAATGCCTGATTTAATCAATGCATTTTATTCAACATAGGTTGCTTCAGTCGTCAGCTGTCTTACAATCCCACTATAAACAAGAATAGCAAGTACATCAGAAAGATTTAACAAGTTTGCTATCATTATTACAAATAAAAAAATATCAGTTCTACTTAAATGACTTAATTCCCTTCCAAATCCATCCCATGTTGCAAAACCTTTTTAGACAATAAATCTTATGGAATAGTGTGAGGGAGTTTTTCTCTTTATATACAGGTATACAGTCCTCAACTTACCGCCGCAGTTAAACTCAAAATTTCTGTTGCTAAGTGAGACAGTTTTGCCCCATTCTTGCCCCACCTTTCCTGCAGTTATGTGAATCATTGCACTTGTTAGTAACACTGTTGTTAAGTGAATCTGGCTTCCCTATTGACTTTGCTTGTCAGATATTTGCAAAAGGGATCACATTGCAACTGTCATAAGTACATGCCAGTTGCCAAGCATCTAAATGTTGATCATGTGACCATGGGAATGTTGCAATGATCATAAGTCATTTTTTTCAATCCTGTTGTAATGTTGAACAGTCACTAAAAGAATGATTGTAAGTTGAGGATTACCTGTACTTTAGCTTAGAAGTTAATGAGTTTTTTGAATTAACAGCAAATGTGCTGTGACATTTCCTTTGTATCCCTAATACCTATTTGCTGCCTAATTTATAATTTATAAAACTACTTTTCTCCTACTTTCTGAAAGACTCACCTTTACATTCCTTTCGATTATATTTTTCATGGAGATGAATTTTTTTTAATTTTAATTTTTTAAAAAATTATTTTCCTCTTTCAGCCTGAAATGATTGGCCACTATTTGGGAGAATTTTCCATCACATACAAGCCGGTGAAACATGGTCGACCTGGAATTGGGGCCACCCACTCATCTCGGTTCATTCCTCTGAAATAAGAAGAGTTTTGGGGTATTTTTATGTGTAAATAAAAACATTTCCCAAACAGCTGCCTGGTCTCCTCTTTGGATAGGAAGGCCCCGATTCACTTCAGTCATGCTTTTGAGTTTGTAGGGTTTTCAAGTTTGTCCTGTAGTAGCTAAGAGGACTAGAACCATAATGCAATATGAATTTTTTTTTTCCCATTTGGGAAGTGGGAGGATAGTCAAATAAGACTTAATTTTCCTTCTACAAACAGCAATAACTGTGATTCACTTAGAGACCATAGCAAACAAAAAAAAAGTTGTTAATGGAGCATGACTCAATCGTCGTCGTGCTAAAGAACTGGTCTCGGTCCTGGTTGTAAATCAAGGACTCCCGGTAGTTTTATCTCCAGACAAGGCCGCAGAGGTGAAGATGAAGACTTCCAAATAATCACACTCCTTAAACTGGAACCCTGTTGGAAGATCTCTTCCACATAAGGTCCCATTTGGAGGGTGGTGAGCACACTGAACTAAGGAGAGGCGTTCCCATTGCGGACATCTTCATTTTGCAGGCCGAGAAGGTGGCTTGGAGCATTTCCCTGATTGCAAGACACAAAGCAATGACAGTCACTGCAATAGAAGCCCAGGATGTCACTGCTATGAAGAGACTGAATGCCTCCTTCCAGCTCGCCGCCTGGATGGTACACCACGTGGCTTCAGGACAAGACTCAGAGGCGGGGAAATAGAGCGTCTCTGGATAGTGGCTGTAGAGGCTGTGGAAGGTCATCACGAAGAGGCCTTCCAGAAGAGTCTTGGCCAAGAGGTTGACCAAATGCAACCTGAGCTCTAGACCGCTGCCCCAGGTCTGGCTCTTCCCACCAAAGGCCTTGCCCTGGACATCCGGGGATGGAAACAGGAACACACAGGCCAAGCCGTGGGTGAGGAGGCTGGCCATCTGCAACAGGAAGAGGTTCAAAGGGGAGATGGGGAAGGTTTCATCCCAACAAGCAAGGAGACAGCTCTGCCAGGTGGAATTGCACCGCAGGTCGGCTGACTCGTCCCGCCAAACAGTTGCGGCTCCTATGATCAGGAATCCCAGACGGACAACCGTGAGACTGGCCAGGCTGGCTCTGCACAACCGTGGGACTTGACCGCCAGTGCCACTGAGCAGAGTTGTGACCGTTTCTTTCTCCATGGAGTCGAGTATGGCTTTTGGCTGCAATGAAAAAAATATTGCATACGGTGATGGTTATTCTTAGCTGCTCACATTTGCTGGAAGCTGCCCTGTATGAAATCATGCCCGTGAATAGAATAGAGCTGGAAGGGACCTTGGAGGTCTTCTAGTCCAGCCCCTGCTCAAGCAGGAGACCCTGTACAATCTCAGACAAGTGACTGTCTGGTCTCTTTTTAAAAAACATCCAGTGATGGGGTGCCTATGATTTGTGGTGGCAAGCTGTTCCACTGGTTAATTGTCACTACTATTAGGAAGTTTCTCCTTAATTCCAAATAGTTCCTCTCTGATCAATTTCCAACCATTCTTTCTTGTCCTGCCCTCTGGTGCTTTGGAGAATAATTAGACCCCTAATTCTTTTAGGACTCAGAGATTGGTCCACAGATGGACCCGGTGTATAATCGTGTGGGGGGAGGATGTCTCCTGGACTCACAACTGCTGCTTGAGGAGCAGGTGGTAGTTGTGGCCGATGGTGGGATTCAACGTTTTTTACTACCGGTTCTATGACAGACTGCTTCATGCAGCAGTCAAAAACCACCGCTTTTGAGCTTCAAACAGCTGAGGCGCGGCTGAGCTCAAAACCAAGGAAATAAAGAACAGGAAAGGGTGGGGACAGGTGGGCGGGGCCAACTGATCAGCGGCGCTACCGGTTTGCTAGAACCAGTGCAAACCGGCAGCATCACTGATGAGAGCGCATAAACACTCCACAATAGCTGGCCGTGTTTTGTTGATCTTGGATAATCCCTCCCCCAGTTAAGCCAAGTTAGACCTGGTTAATCTGTGATGGGGAACACCAGAAACAGACTAGTCAAGAGACTGAAAAACATTCTTGAAGAAGGCTATGGCAAACCACTTCTGTACTGTTGGCATGGGAACAGCAGAGAGCCCTTTTTGTAATGAGCAGGAGTTAAGCTTGGCTCAAGGGAGAAAGTTATATTCAAACATCACACTGAGGTATTGTTCACCAAATAAGCCACAATTGACCGGATTCGCACAATGAAAAGTTGAGGATGGGTGGTCTGTGAACCTCCCACTGCTTTATTTCCAGAGCTCCTGGAGGGCTATGAAAGATCAGATACTCAGGGAGGTGTTTACTCAGACTTCTTGGAGGCAATTATGTTATAAATCTCTTGGAAGGCTTTAACGTTGCAACATCTTAACTTTGCGTTTTAAACGAACCTCTTGCAAAAACACTCATCACCCCAGTGCTGAGCCATGAACCCAGTCCTGCATTTGGTTAACACAGCAAAAATAATAAAAGATTTTAAAAAATCTGTTGCTTTGGCACAATGTGGGAATAGATTCTGAAAGTAGTAACACACCAGTAAGGCAACATTGCCAAAAAAGTAAGAAGAGTCTAAGATTTCTGTCTGACGTGTTTGTGTATTTTAATCCTGTAACTGTTCAGACTCACCCATGTGAGATGGATTGCTATATATATATATATCTCACACACACACACACACACACGTGTGTTTGTGTGTGTATACAGGTAGTTCTCAACTTACAACCACATTGAGCTCAAAACGTTTGTTGCTAAGTGAGACATCTGTTGAGTTTTGCCCCATTTTATGAACTTTTGTGCCACAGTTGTTAAGTTGATCATTGCAGTTGTTAAGCCAGTCACACTGTTGTTAAGTGGACCTGGTTTGCCTATTGACTTTGCTTGTCAGAAGGTCGCAAAAGGGAATCACATAACCCAGGGACACTGCAACCATCATAAATATGAACCAGATGCAAACCACATGAATTTTGATCACGTGACCACGGAGATGTTGCAACAATGGTCAAAAGTGTGAAAAACAGTCATAGGTTATTTTTAATGCTGTTGTAACTTTGAACGGTCACTAAATGAACTGTTGTAAGTTGAAGACTACCTGTATACGTATATGCGTATACACATATACATACACATAGGCAGCCCTTGGATTTAAATTACAATCATTAATTTAATGATTATTCAAAGTTACGACAGTGCGGCAGAAAGGGACTTGCCATTGGTCCTCATGCTTACACCTGTTGCAGAGTTCCCACAGTCACGTGATCAAATTTTCCGTTGCTTGGCAACCAGCATGCATTTACCACAACTGCAGCATCCTGGGGTCATGTGACTGCCATTTGTCACAAGGGGTGGGATTCAAACATCCCAGCAACTGATTCTCTACTTGGTTGCTGGGTGGGTTTAGCCTTGGTGGGTGTGGCCTACTGCAACTTCCTGTTTCCGGCTTCTGGTGGGCCTCCAGAGCTCAGGGGAAGCTGTTTTTGCCCTCCTCTGGCCCTGCCTCTGGGTGGGAGAAAACGGCTTCCCCCGGGCTCTGGAGGCCCACCAGAAGCCGGAAACAGGCCCGTTTCTGAACTTTTGGTACTTCAGGAGGGCCGTTTTTCGCCCTCTTAAGGGTCCGGAGGCCTCCCCTGGACCTCTGGAGGGTGAAAACAACCTCCCCCGGACTCTGCAGGCCCATCGGAAGCCAGAAACAGGCCCATTTTGTGACTTCTGGTTTTTCTGGGAGGGCTGTTTTTTGCCTTCCCAAAGGTCCAGGGGGCCTCCCCCAGACTTCTGGGAGGGTGAAAACAGCCTCCCCTGGGCTCTGGAGGCCCACCGGAAGCTGGAAACAGGCCCATTTTGAGACTTCCTGTTTTTCCGAGGGCCATTTTTTTGCCTTCCCAAGGGTGCAGAGGCCTCCCCTGGGCCTCAGGGAGGGCGAAAACGGCCTCCCCCGGGCTCTGGAGGCCATCCAGAAGCCGGAAACAGACCCATTTCCGGTCTTCTGGAAAGCCCGTTTTCCCCCTCCCACAGCTTCCGCGTGGACCCTGCACTTACCTCCATCGAAAATGGGCCACATGGAGACTCCTGGGAAGGGAGAGGTGGGGTGGGTGGGGTCAGCCGATCGGTTGAATACCGGTTCGGTGAAACAGATATAACTTTAACATCTAGTTCGCCCGAAATGGTAGAATCTCACCCCTGATTTGTAACCGTCCCAAGCCAGCTTCCCATGTGATTCGCTTAGTGATCACCATAGTGATTCACCTAACTGTGGCCAAAAAAAGGGTCATAAAATTGGGTGTGACTCACTTAACAGCTGTCTCAGCAACAAATGAGGCCCTAATCGCAGTCATTAATTGAGAACTACCTGTATACACACCCAGATGTACCTCTAGAAGTTGTTTAGATCAGTGGTCTCCAACCTTGGCAACTTTTAAGACTTGTGGACTTCAACTCCCAGAATTCCTCAGCCAGCAGCTGGCTGAGGAATTCTGGGAGTTGAAGTCCATAAGTCTTAAAAGTTGCCAAGGTTGGAGACCTCTGGTTTAGATAGCTTTCTGTTTTGGTTTCCCCTGACATGCTTATCCATGGTTTATCAAATTAGCCAGCTGGGTTTTTATGAAACAGTAACCATAAATAAACCTTACAAAGTTGGCTTGGGTGAGCTAAATCATGGTTCAAACTAGAGTGAAAACAACTCTTACATCTTTCATGGATTTTCTGAATTTTGTGTACACTTCTGGAAGCTCTTTAGGAGTGGGTGGTAAACAACAACCCAAAAGGAAGACAGAATTCCAGCTAATTAATTATGATTAACAGTTGGAATTGAGGCAGTTACAGTCACATTTAAAGGACAAATTATAACGACAGTTGCTAAAAATATTATTCCAAGGGAGATCATATATTTAAATACAGAGTGGGCTGCAATTATGATATTAAAAGAGTTTTCAACGTCATTTCCCATCCCATCCCATAATTTAAATCCACCTTTTTCAATCTGGTAACCTCAGAAATACGCAAATCCTAAATTAAACAAATGAAAATAAGCAAATCCTAAATTAAATGGGATTCCAGTTCCAGGCTGAAGAAGGCTGATCAAAATAACACTGAGGGAATTAGTTTTCGTTGTTATCCTCCAAGATGGGTTGGCAATGCCTGGTTTTAAATTACTTCAAAGTCCCAGGGCTTCGAGCACAATCCTTCAGCAGGACTAGAAGCTTGAAACTAGAGTACTAATCCCAGCTTCCAAGAAGCAAGCTGGAGTTGATTGTATTGAGAGAATAAATTTGCTTCATTGCCCTATTTTAACAAAAGAGTTACTTCTTTACTCTTTTCCCAAATTTCAAGAAGCCGAAACCAGCTATTTCTCTAAGACAGGCAACTTTAAGACTTGTGGACTTCAACTCCCAGAATTCCCCAGCCAGCACTTCTGAGTTTCCCATGGCTTGGCTGGAGAATTCTGGGAGTTGAAGTCCACAGGTTTTTAAATTGTCAAGGTTGGACACCCCTGCTCTAAGGAAAAAGGCAAATAGGAGGAGAACTTTCGGTCTGAACTTTTTAGGTGAGAGAAAAAAATGATAGGGAGCTTGTATTTTGTCTTATAGGAAGTGAGGAGTCTCTTAGACAAATTTTGTCACTAGGCTTACTGGTTTTATTCCTCTTCTGGGACCCCCAAAGCAGGATTGATGTGGATTTCAGATCCCCACAAAAAAAATAAGTAAGCAAGCTTCAGTCAAATCCCAAACCAGGCAACACGAGACTGCAATTCCAGCACACTCACCTAGCACAGCTATAATCTCCAGATCTGCTCTATGGATGTCAGATTTTGGGGAGGTGATCCAGAACTCCTGAATAAATGGGTGCCTGTCAAGATCATTCCTCTGGTCAAGGGCAGCAAGAAGAAAGAACAGGAAGTGCTTTCCTTCTTGGGTATATTTTGATATAAATAAAGCTCAGGGCAGGGATTCCAGTTAGGAGCAGTTAGGAGCCGGTGAGACCAGGAAAGGGAGGGAAAGGAGTGGGTTGGGGAGGAAAGTGGGAATTTAAAGCAGCCCGTGATGCAAAGGAAGGTCTGAATCTGGTTATCTGGATAGCTCCATTTGATTCCTAATAGCCATCATCTGTAGCCATTCTGGTCTAGAATTTGAAGTTTATTTACTTATGGCTGAGTTTATAGTCCAGGGTTCAGTTTAAATCCACAAGGCAGGTTATAAAAAGTAAAGTCCCAGCCCATCTTCTTTTTCTCTCATTAGCTTGCAGAAAAGGGAGGGAGGGAGGGAGGGAAAGAAGGAAGGAAGGAAGGAAGGAAGGAAGGAAGGAAGGAAGGAGGGAGGGAGGGAGGGAGGGAGGGAGGGAGGGAAGGAGGGGGGGAGGGAGGGAGCAAGCGGGAGGGAGAGAGGAAGGAAGGAGAGAAAGAGAAAGAGGGAGAAGGAGGGTGGGAAGAAGGAAAGGAAAAGAGAGGATGCCAACTTTAAATCTTTTTTTTTTAAATTGTATCACAAGCTATCTAAAAGACACTCAAACCCAAGAAGAGGTTGCTTCTTTCTTTCTTTAATTTAAAAGACTGGAAAGCAGGAGACGATGAATTCATGACCTGTGGACTTCAAGTCCCACCTTAACCCATGAAAGCCAACTGGGTGTGCCAGTCTCTCTCTTTCTCTCTCTCTCTCCCTCTCTCTCTCCCACCTCTCTCCCCCCTCTTCCTCTCTCTGTCTCTTCCTCTCTCTCTCTTCCTCTCTCTCTCTTCCTCTCTCTCTTCCTCTCTCTCTCTGCCCCCTCTTCCTCTCTCTCTCTCTCCCCCCTCTTCCTCTCTCTTTCTCTCTCTCTCCCCTTCTCTCCCCCTCTTCCTCTCCCTCTCTTCCTCTCTCCCACTCCCTCTCCCCCTCTTCCTCTCTCTGTCTCTTCCTCTCTCTGTCTCTTCCTCTCTCTCTCTTTCTCCCTTTCTCCCCCTCTTCCTCTCTCTCTTTCTTTCTCTCTCTCTCCCCCTCTCCCTCTCTCCCACTCCCTCTCCCCCTCTTCCTCTCTCTGTCTCTTCCTCTCTCTCTCTTTCTCCCTCTCTCCCCCTCTTCCTCTCTCTCTTTCTCTCTCTCTCTTCCTCTCTCTCTCTTCCTCTCTCTCCCCCCCCTTCCTCTCTTCCTCTTTCTCTTCCTCTCTCTCTCTCCCCCCTCTTCCTCTCTCTCTCTTCCTCTCTCTCCCCCCTCTTCCTCTCTCTCTCTCTTCCTCTCTCTCCCCCCTCTCCCTCTCTTCCTCTCTCTCTCTCCCACTCCCTCTCCCCCCTCTTCCTCTCTCTGTCTCTTCCTCTCTCTCTCTGTCTCTTTCTCTCTCTCTCTCCCCCCTCTCTCCCCCCTCTTCCTCTCTCTGTCTCTTCCTCTCTCTCTCCCCCCTCTCCCCCCCTCTTCCTCTCTCTCTCACTTCCTCTCTCTCTCTCTCTCCCTCTCTCCCCCCTCTTCCTCTCTCTCTCTCTTCCTCTCTCTCTCTCTCTCTCCCCCCTCTTCCTCTCTCTGTCTTTTCCTCTCTCTCTCTCTCTCTCCCCCCTCTTCCTCTCTCTTTCTCTCTCTCTCTTCCTCTCTCTCTCCCCCCCCCTCTCCCTCCCTCTTCCTCTCTCTCTCTCTTCCTCTCTCTCTCCTCAACCCACCTCACTGGGTTGTCATTGTGGGGAAAACAGGTGGAAGAACGTGTGTTGGATATGTTCGCCCACCTTGAATTCTTTTTTAAAAATAAAAAGAATAAAGGCAGGATAGAAATAAATAAACAAATAAAACATGTGTTGCAGCCGCCCATTCTTTCACAACAGCAGAAAGGCACCTGGCTGAAGAAGGCCTAAGAACTGCTGTTGAAAAGGCCAAGAGCTTCAGAACTGACGTGCTCTGTCTTGAAATGGCCTTAAGGCTGCCACTGCACCCCATTGCCCTATAAGAATGGAGTAGAATGGAATGGAATGGAATGGAACGGAACAGAAAGGAACAGAACAGAACAGAACAGAACATAATAGAATAGTTGGAAAGGACCTTGAAGGTCTTCTACTCCAACCCCCTGCCTAGATGTTGAGGCTCTAGAAAAAGTGCAGAGAAGAGCAACCAGGATGATTAGGGGACTGGAGGCTAAAACATATGAAGAACGATTGCAGGCCTGGCTAGTCTGGTGAAGAGAAGGACCAGGGGAGACATGAAAGCAGCCTTCCAATATTTGAGGGGCTGCCACAGAGTACAAGGGGGTCAATCACCTGTAGGCCAGACAAGGAATAATGGATGGAAACTGAACAAGGAGAGATTCAACCTGGAAATAAAGAGAAACTTTCTGACAGTGAGAACAATCAACCAATGGAACAGAAATTGCCCTCGGAAGTTGTGGGAGCGCCATCACTTGAGACTTTCAAGAAGAGACTGGACTGCCCTCTGTCAGAAATGGTGTAGGGTCTCCTGCTTGTGTAAGGGGTTGGACTAGATGACCTACAAGATCCCTTCCAACTCTGATTATCTGTTATCTGTTAGCCAGGAAACCCTACAGCACTTCCAAGCCCCGCCTTCTTCCCCAATTTCAGGGCCCCAGATGGGTAGCTTTAGGTGTGTATGTATGTGTGGGATACTGTCTTTAAAATACTCGGCTCCTGGCTCTTTCCCTGTCAATACAGATTCTCCAGCTTCAAGCTCCACATTTCTGGGGTTCCCAACGCAAACCGCCCCTCCTCCTCAAAGAAGATCAGGCACACCTACAAAGTGTAAAAAAACATGTCAGCTCTTTTCTATCCGGTCAGATTCGCTCAGCTGCACCCCAAGGCCCTGCCAATGTTTCATCTCTCCCCCCCCCTCTATACTCCACCCCAGCAGCCCGCCAGGTGCTCCCCACTGCCCCCTGGCGCCCCCAGACCTGCACAGCAATGCCTTTCTCTCTCTCCGAGTAAGCCAAGCCCATCTCAGTGAGACAGGCAGAGAGGCAGGAGAAGGATGCAGTGGGCTCTATGGGTCTGCTGTGGGTCCTCTCCTTTCTCCATTCCACCTTCTTCGGGGATGAGGTAAGACCCTCTCTGTGTTTTGATAATATACATATATATATATATATATATTTGGGAGGGAGAAAGTGGGGGGGGGCTTTTGCAGGCAGGAGTCAATGCAGCAAGCTGAAAAGGAGGGAGGAGGGAGAGAGAGAGAAACGGATGGAGAATGGAAGGGGCTGCTTTTCCAGCCTTGCCCCCAAACTTCCCCTTCCTCCGCCCCCCCCCCCCCCCCATCCCGATGCCAGCCAGTGCCAACCTGAGCAGCATATTAAAAAGAGACCGAAGTCCCTCTCGGGGGCTGGATATGACATGACAAGGTCCCAGAGGTTGGTGGGGGTGGGGGGCAGAGAATAAATTAGGAATGGGAGGAGGGGTGTCGATCCACCCTGGGGGGAAAACCAGACTGTCGTTTTCTATTTTTAACGATCCACATTACGGTTTTGAAGACCCACAACCGGACAAATAGCATTGTTGGCTCTTCCTCTCGTTGGGGTTGCTGTGCCATAGAAATCTGTGCATGTACGCATGTGTGTGCTCTCTGTGTGTGCTCTGTGTGTGTGTGTG
The DNA here is from genome assembly GCA_023653725.1 of Bungarus multicinctus. Taxonomy (NCBI): domain Eukaryota; kingdom Metazoa; phylum Chordata; class Lepidosauria; order Squamata; family Elapidae; genus Bungarus; species Bungarus multicinctus. Next base: position 160,667,446 of record CM042838.1, on the reverse strand, counting down.
TGTTCTGTCTTGGGGGTGTCCATTCTCCCTCCCCTCCCATTCTGGGCGATGGTCGCGCATTATTTTTGCTCTCCTAGTCCAGCGATGGGAAGAAATGCCAAGGGCGGGGAGGTGTAGTTGAAGAGTCGGTGTTGCAATTGGCAGGGTCTGTCTGGGAGGGAGGGAGGGAGGGAGGGAACACGCCGTATGGATCCGGTCCCAAAGGGTGCCATCTTCTCCACAGACACAGACACCCCCCCCCCCCACACACACACATCCTTCCCTCCCCAAAGCTTAACCAGTTGGCTGAGGTTCATGAGGGATGCTACTTGGCATGAGCAAACGCCATGGGGTTGTCGTCCGAACGCTGCTGCCCCGAGCAGGGAGAAAAAAATGATGCTGCCTTCTTGGATTGCAAACAAAACAGGTCACCATCTTTCGGTCCCGATGGCTGGCAGCCGGAGGGGCGGGGGGGTTGGGAAGGAGTTTGCCAAGCAGAGCGGAAAGAAGGCGGTGACCTTCCCTTGTCATTTGGCTCCGTTCCCCGGCCTTCCGAGGTAGACTGCCTCTCCCTTTGGAGGGTCCATTGAATGTCCCGGATGGGTTTCCCACTTTGACAGCTGCTTAAAAAGGAAGTTACATGGGCCTTTTCCCCTCAGTGGCACATTCCTTCTGCTGCCACCACTGCCGAAGGGAGAAATAAGAAGGTCACTCAGATCTTTTATCATAAAACACTCCCAACGTCGTGCTGTGACTTCCATGGAGCCTGCCTTTTTCGTTTTCCTGCCTTTGTAAGGTAGGAGGCCGAAGGTAGATAGGCTGTGGCTCTCCTTGGCTCAGGGTGCTAACCACTGCCAGTGCTTTCTGAGAAAGCCAAAGCCCCGTGTACTGCACTGTATACTCTTTTATGGTCTGCATGCTAAAAAATTTATGTTGCCGTCTCCAAAGTGCTTTGGTTTGCTTTAGCTGTGCCAGGTTTGGGGGCACAAGATATGCCAGGCACCGGTTTCCTAGGAGAAAATGTTAGTAGTGCCCCAATTTTTCAGGAATGAGGGAGTTCTTAGGCCCCTTTGACCTTCCTGTCTTCTGGAATGGCCTCTCTAGCAATTATCTCCCTGGTTAACAGCCTTCCAGAAAGTAGTTAAAAACGAGCTACAGGTAGCCCTCAACTTACAACAGTTCGTTTAGTGACCGTTCTAAATTACAATTATTGCACTGAAAAAAAAAGTGACTTGTAACCAGTGTCCCTACTTAACGACAGTTGCAGCATCCCCGTAGTCACGGGATCAAAATTTGGACGCTTGGCAACTGACTCATATTTATGACTGTTGCAGTATCCAGAGGTCACTGGATCCCCTTTTGTGAGTTTCTGACAAGCGAAGTCAATGAAGGAACCCAGATTCATTTAACAACCGTGTTACTAACCTCGCAACGGCTGCGATTCACTTAACGACTGTGGCAACAAAGGTCGTAAGGTGGGACAAAAAACTCACTTAAACACGATCTTGTCTAGCAACAAAAATTTTGGGCTCAGATGTGGTTGTAAGTTGAGGACTGCCTGTATTGCAGAGCGTTTGAGAGTGAACTAAAGGATTGTGTTATCTGCTTTTTCATTATCGAGTTATTACATTTTAACTTGCCAGGGATTGATTTTATATATATATTATTCTATTTGTAATTGCCGAGAAAATTTAATATTACAAGGGTGAATTATAAATTTAGTACTACCAAATGTTCAATATGGTTTTCACCCATTATGTAACGATATTAATATACTGTGTAGTAGGCCAGATTCATTACACACCCACACGCCTTATTGTTGGAGGGGTGGGGGTGCTGAGATGAAGAGAATTGTGTGATTTGAAGGGAGGTTTGCAAAAGGGAGGACTTTCTTGACTTGTGCTAAATTAAAGATGCTTTTTCCTCCATTGTGTTTGCAGTATGGCCTAAACCAGAGGTCGCCAACCTTTTGGACCTCAGGGACCACCACACTCATAATTTTAAATCCCGCGGGTCATTCTTTATTTGGGATCGCAGGATACCGTCTCCAGCTCCATTCTCAAGGGGAGAGAGAAAGAGAGAGACTTTTGGCTTCATGCAAGGAAAGCAGCAGAAGCAGCAGAAGTCTTTCTTCCTCTCTCTCAAACTCAGCAACAAATCTTGGTGAGACTTGTCGAGCCGGCGCGGCCTCTTGGAGCAGGATGCCTTGCAGGGTCCCAAAGACTCATTTCTGGCAGAGTTTGGGGGAGAGAAAGAAAGACTTTTGCTGCTTTCCTTGTGTGCAGCCAAAAGCAGAAGAAGAAAGAAGCAGCCCGGTGGCCAGTCCAGGCACGTGGGGCGTGTGGGGCATGTTCCCCCCCTCCACCCTTCCCGCCCTCCCCTCATTACCTTGTGTTTGCAATGCAAGCAACGCAAGCCTTGTGTTCCCACGGGCCATGTGGGCGGTGCAGCCTTGAGTTCCCACGCAGCCCGGATTAATTGCTTTGGGGGGGGTGACATTTTTCTGCAGACCACCAACATTTTCTTGTGGACCGCCAGCGGTCCCTGGCCCACTAGTTGGCAACCACTGGCCTAAATCAATGTTTTTCAAACTTGGCAACTTTCTGGACTCAATGCCCAGAATTTCGTAGGCAGCTAGGAGTTCACCTATCTTAAAGCTGCTAAAGTTGAAAATACACTGGCCTGAATGAATTCCTTAGTAAATTTTGCAAGCTGCTGTGCGTAGAAAAAAGAATAGAAAATTCTGCCTCTCGTGAATATGCCTGGATGTTCTTCTGCATGGATGAAGATACTCCAACTAGAGGCACTTATTAGGTTGGGAGGGATGTTTGTACCTGGTGGGATGGTCTGACTTTAATTTTCCTCTTGTGGAAATTGCATTGGCTCCAATCATTTTGGGCTTAAATGTTTTGTAAACCTGACACCTCTTCTTGGTAATTGTGAGTTGGGCATCTATTTTTGTGTGGCTTTTCATTTATGCTTTAGTATGGTCATTTAGTGCCTTCTTTTAGAATATCTACTTAACCTTTGAGGTCTCTAATTAATGTAACTTTCCAGTTTAGCCCATCGCTCGGTTTTGGAGGGGTTTGTTTTTGGCTAGTCATCCATCCAATTATTGATGAGTTGTGACTCTGCTTAACTTCCAAACTCGGAGGCTGTCACTGTTGTGACTAGGCATCCAGCAAGTAGGTATTGGAATAAATCTTAATATTGACACAACAGTTTAGGTCTCTGACTTAATCTTTGCAGAATGAATACGTGGTCCCGTTGTGATTGTGATTTGGGACTTTCTAATAAACAGCTCAGGCCTTTAGCTATGTGTTATATCAGATCATTTTGGAAAGTGCTATTTAGAGCCAGTTTGAGTCTTATAGGCACTGGGCTAGAAACCAGGAGACAGTGAATTCTAGTCCTGCTTTAGGCATGAAAACTGGCTGGGTGATTTTGGGCCAATCATCAGGAGACTGTGAGTTCTAGTCCCGCCTTAGGCATGCAAACTGGCTGGATAATTTTGGACAAGTCACTCTCACTCAGCCTAATCTACCTCACAGGGTTGTTGTTGTGGAGCATATAGGAGGAAGGAATATTAGGTATATTCACCACCTCAAGTTATTTATGAAAATAATAAAGATGGGATCTAAATACATTAAATAAATAATGAACTTGGTTTTACCCCCATTTACTCAAATAGCTGGCATTCTGTGTTCAGTAATTTGCAACTGACCTTTGCACTTACCGCACATGGTTTTTACACACTTTTTTGACACGAAATTAATCCAGCTCTTACTAAAGAGAAAGGAGTTCACCGGGGAAACTATGGGATTTATAAAAAGATTTACAAAAATAGGCAGGTCTTCAATTGCATCATTGTAGCCACCATACCCTGTGATACCTCTAAAAGACCCCTCTCCCTGCCAGGTGCTTTTGACTGATTTTGTTTCTATAAAAACATCGGTCATACTGCTGTAGTCACGGCCTATTCATCTAAAAACCAGTGCAAAATAATAATCACAAAGACAAAGTGACAGTGCAACAAATAAAGCTACCAAATGAAGGAAGAAGGTACAGCAATTGACAAAAGGCACAAAAAGCTCAGGAGGTGTTGTGTACTCTTTTGCTGGAGGTGTTTAAATGGAGGCTGAAATGATTCTGGCATTGGGCAGAAAGGGGGTTGGACTAGATTATCTCTGAAACCATTTTGCATCCTTATGGCCTATAATTCTTTGAAACTTCATACACACATGCACACACACACACACACACACATATATACACCCACACCCACACCATATGCAGGGGTGGGATTCAATTTTTTTAACAACCGGTTCTGTGGGCGTGGCTTAGTTGGTGGGTGTGGCTTGGTGGTCATGTGACTGGCTGGGCGTGGCCAACTCAACATTATTCACATTGAGGCACATTTCTCCTTGCCTGGCCTCTCTTGACTGTGGGGATGCTGCAACAGGCGTAAGTGAAAAACGGTCATAAATCACTTTTTTCAGTGCCATTGTAACTTTGAATGGTCACTCCACACAAGCAAAGTACCAGCAAAGGAGGGGAAAAAAACTCCAGAGAAGTTCCTCAGACAGGAAGTCTAGTCCTACCAAGAATGTAATAAGGGTTAACGGAGAGGCAGTTTCTGTAAGCAACACCAGAATGTTTCCTTCCTGCCTTCCTTACAGGATTAGGCCAGTCATTTATTCTAACAACCGGTTCTCCGAACTGCTTAGAATGTTAACTACCGGTTCTAGCAAATAGGTGCGAACTGGTAGAATCCCACCCCTGACCATATGTATAAATTTGTATACTGTACTGTACAGTATATACATACATATAGATATTTGTTTTCGTACATAGATAATATAGACATATAGATAATAGATACACATAAATGCATATACATACACATACATACATATACATACACTTACACATATACATACATATAGGTAGTCCTTGACTTATGACCACAATAGAGCCCAAAATTTCTGTTGCTAAATGAAACATTAGTTAAGTGAGTTTTTCCCCCTTTTACTTCCTTTCTTGGCACAGTTGTTAAGTGAATCATTGCATTTGTTAAGTCAGTAACCTGGTTGTTAAGTGAATCTGGGTTCCCCCTAGATATTGCTGATCTGACGGTCACAAAACACGATCACATGAGCTCGGGACACTGCAACCGTCATAAATATGAGTCAGTTGCCAAGCACCTGAATTTTGATCACGCAGTTGCAGAGATGCTGCAACGGTCGTAAGTGTGAAAAATGATCCAATGTTTCTTTTCTCAGTGCCATTGTTAACTTTAAATGGTCACTAAATGAGCTGTTGTAAGTCAAGGACTAGCTCTGTGTGTGTTGTATGTCTATACACACATTCACACATGCACATACATACAGTACATACAGGGATGGGCTTCAAATTTTTTAGCAAGGGTCTCTGTGCCCTAATGACTGGCTGGGTGGGCGTGGTTGGGTGGTCATGGGACTGGATGGGTGTGGCCAACTCAATGTCTCTTCTTTGCTCTAATTACCTAAAAAAAGATATATACCAAAAAGTTGTTTATTATTTCGTGCATTTCATACTTAAATAAAAGACTGGATGAAACCAGGCTTAATAGCAGTGACTGTGAGAGGGATCTTGGAGTCTTAGTAGAGTTTCTGGTGAGTTATGTGATTCTTATTATTTGGGAATTAATCCCCTCACAGGCGAGTGGCTATGTTATCTGATTTTCTCAATGGTGTTCCCTTGCAAGCGCTGAGTGGATTGTGGATTGTTTATCTAGCTTTTACTTTTACGAAGTGTGAAATGCTCTTGGCTGAATGCTCAGAAGTTCAATTAATCTTAGTAAGAGCTTTCCCTTGCTGCTTGTCTTTCTGAGGTAATTGGGGGCTCTCCAAGCCCTCAGCAGCCCACCCCTGCATACATACTTCTTAACTGCCCATCTCCCTTTCCTTTATGCTGCCAGGGAAATGAATAAGGTTGTGTAATGTTTTGGGTTTTGAAACCAAGCGGTACAGAACTTTAACCCTTTAAAGCAGGGGTCTCCACCTCATGCCAACAGAGAGTTTAATAATCCAAAAAATCTACGATTGCGCTGAAATGGATAAACTTTAGAGGTGGTATTCAGCAGATTCTGACCAGTTCTGGAGAACCGGTAGCGGAAATTTTGAGTAGTTCGGAGAACCGGCAAATACCACTTCTCACTGGAGATTTTACAATATCCTTCCCCTGCCACGCCCACCAACCACACCCACAGAACCGGTAATAAAAAAAATTTGAATCCCACCACTGATAAACTTACTCTAAAATTAAAAGAAAAGGAAGACTCAAAGTACTATACAGTTTGGAAAAACTGGTACAAATGGATAAATGATAGAGATAAGCGAGGAAATAAATAAGGAAGGAAGAGTTTAAAGAGGATAATGCTTGAAAAATAGCCAGGAATATGAAATAGGTACTGGAACAATAATGGGTTTGATTTGTAATGTTTATAGTGTTTTTTGTTTTAGCGAGTTGTATTGTATTTTGTATTTATTAATGTTCAATAAAGGTATTTATTAAAAAAAAAAAGTAGGGGTCTCCAATCTTGGCAACTTTAAGCCTGGAGGACTTCAACTCCCAGAATTCCCCAGCCAGCATGAGTGTATTTGGACACTCTTCTAGATACACACACACCAGTGGTGGGATTCCAATTGTTTTACCCTCAGTTTGGTGGGCGTGGCTTGGTGGGCGTGGCTTGGGCGTGCTTTGCCTAATGCTGGCGCACAGCTTCCCTCACATCAGCTGAGACCTGCAGCGCCGATTAGTGAGAGGAAAAAGAAGAGAAAAACGCAGAAGCGGATGTGCTTTTCTCTTTTTTCTCCTCTCAGGATATTTTTTCTCCTCTCAGCTAATCGTCGGCTTTTTTTACTACCAGTTCGTGTGAACCGTTCTGAACCGGTAGCATACCACCACTGACACACATCCTCGCATGAACCTCCCTTGGAGTTGGTCTTGTGAGGAAGAAGCCCCACCAGGAATACTAGCTCTGTGTCCTTGCTATAAAATTACCTTAACCAAATTTTGCAAGGCTGAATGTATCAAAGAGGGATCCAGGATCTTCTAGGACTAAAGAGGAAATCTCCTGACAGTGAGATCATTCTAACCAGTGGAACTTGCCTCCAGAAGTTGTGGAGGCTTTTAAGATGAGACTGGACAGCCATTTGTCTGAAATGGGATAAGGTTTTGTGGTGATCCGGGGCGTGACACAAAAATAACCAAGACACAAAAATAAAAGAAAGTCCCTTTAATGCCTCCAATTTGTCCCCAATGTCCAATTATCCTCTGCTGGATATCACACTCTTAAAGAAACAGTTTGGGGGGGGGGGAATAAATGCAGTCTGCACCCAAAGTAAAGTTAATTCAAAATAAAAAACTCAACACAAACTACACCGAAGGAATTACTATGGCAGGCAAGGATGATTAATTGCAGACTTCTACCAGATAACCAGCAACCACAGTTGGAGGAGGCCAAAACACAGATAAGCTCCCACAAGAATGCACTTTGCTTCCAGCACCTTTGCCATGCGCAGTTTGTCCTTTTAACCAGTCCTCCCAGCTGCAGCCCATGAAGGGGATCAGGGCCCCTTTCTCCTCCGTAGACCACACCACTCACGTTTCTCCCATATCCGTTCTTCCCTACGTGCCCTAGGATGAAGAGGGGATGGGCCTGGGCCTTCCTCTGAATGCCCATCCGGCCTGTGCCCTTCCCCAGTTTTCTCCACAACCACTGGAGCCACACTCCCACTCCCGGTCAGCTTTTCCATCTCTCCCTCGGAGTCAGACTCCAACAGGGGCATGACAGGTTTTTCTGTCTGAGCAGGGGGTTGGACTAGAGGACCTCCAAGGTCCCTTCCAGCTCTGGTATTCTTGTTGTGTTAAAGCAGTGTTAAAATTAACTTCATTATTTTTTTTTCCTAGAGGGCACCATGGAGAAATCGACCAATGTACAGGTAGTCCTCGACTTACAACAGTTCATTTCGTGACCGTTCAAAGTTACAACGGCACTAAAAAAAAGTGACTTACAGCCCTTTTTCACACTTACGACCAGCCTCCCAATGATCACGTGATCCACGTTCAGGGACTTGGCAACCGACTCATTATTTATGACGCTTTGCAATGTTCCCCTACTGTTCCCCTTTTGCGGCCTTGTGACCAGCAAAGTCAACGGGGAAGCCAGATTCCCTTAACGACCGTGTTACAAACTTAACAACGGCAGCGATTCACTTAACAACCATGGCAAGGAAGGTCATAAAATGGCGGCAAAATTCACTTAATGGAAGTTTCACTGAGCAACCAAAATTTTGGGCTCTGATGTGGTCGTAAGTCGAGGACTACCTGTACTTGTTTTTTTTTTTTAAAAAAAGAGGCTTGCCAGGTAGCTTTGCTTGTTTATTTATTTATTTTCCGATCCTTGCCCTCCTTCTCTCCTTCCTGATCGTCTTTCCCTTCCCCAGATATTGTAGACAGATCGATGTTCATCCTAGCGTACCTGGCTCCTGGCTTCTCTCTTCATCCCCTCCAGGTTGGCTGAATCCCATCTGCCAGTGCAGAGAAAGCTAAGCTAGGGATAAACCTGGGTAACAAGTCAGTCCGGTTGCCATGGCGATCCTGCTCTCTTTTGATTGGGCGACGGGGCGTTCACAGCATCTTCCTTTGATGTAGATCCGTGTGTGAAGAGCATCGCTTGGGAGGGAAGGGCTATAGATTTCTCTGGGGCCCAGAATTTTATTGACCTTACTTGGAAAAAGTCAAATTGGGATATTTTATTTATGTACCAGCTCGGTACGTGTGTTTCACTATGAAACTATGTGGTCAGGCTTGGTTTTGGGGGAGGAAAATAAAGGGGAAAAAAATTCTGCTTCTGCCTACCGGCATCTATCAGGATTCATCTGCTAGCGTCCTGTCAGTGTGTGAGAGAGTTGAGGGCTGTTTGGAAACTGAAACAGTATTTGCTGTGTGAGCAAGAAGGAGACAGCAAGGAGCCTGGGCGTGGCTTAGCTCAACTGTTCTGTACTAAAGCTGCTTGATGCTGTGAAACTAAAACTGAAACTCCTCTCTCCTGCTTGTGTTTTGCATTTGGAACAGATTTCTTTTGAGGTGGGGAGCGGGAGTTGAACTCCTTAGCATCAGAGCGTGTTAACAGTAATATATTAAATATTAATGCTCTGATGGTCATTTTGAAAAATCCTTTCTTAGTGAGCACCTAGAAGCCAAGAGGAACATAGGTGCCAAATTTCAAGTTTGTAGGCTTTACGGTTCTGGAGATTTTGTGATGATGCGTGAGGGGTATTTTGCTTTTATATATATATATTTATCCATTTGTTAGTTTGAATGTATCTTTGGCCAAATCAATATGGACTCACTGCGGGATTAAAAAAAAGCCCAACAGAAACATCCCTGAAGAGATAAAATGTCCACAAAAGGACAAATCACATTAAAAAAAACAACAACCCAATTACTCCTCAAAATGCAAAAATGCAGCAATCACCAGAGTTGTGTTTTAAGATGAGTTTTAAGCTGTTACAAATATTTAAGATGAATAAAATAAGCAATGCAATACAACTCGACTTACAACTATTTGTTTAGTGATCATGCAAAGTTATAATGGTGCTGAAAAAAGTGACTTAACAGCCAGTCCCCGCACTTACAACCAATGGCAGTGTCCCCCATGATCATGTGATTCACCCTTTGGAACCCTCTTAGCTGCTTTTCAGCACGAATAGTCAACACAAGAAACTGGATTTGTTTAATGACTGCATGATCCGCTTAACAGCTGCAGTGATTCCTTAACAACCATGGCAAAAAAGATTAAATCGGGTGAAACTCACTTAACGACCATCTCATTTAATAACAAAAATTCTGATCTCAATTGTGGTTGTAAGTTGAGGCCATCTGTAGTGATGATGAAAATAATAATAATAATAATGATTAATAATGAGGTAGTCCTCAATTTAGAACTTTAATTGAGCTTGACAATTATGATTGTAAGTTGTGATGGTCGTAAAGCAGATCATCATGTGACCCACCCAATTTCACTACTCTTTTCTTGTGGCAGTGAATATTGCTTTCCAACAAAAATGTAAGCCGTAGTCCCATGCCTGTGGATGCTGCAAACACAGCCTTAAATGTGGGCCGTTTGCCTAATGCCCAAAATGTGATCAGGTGACCACGGGGGATGGCAGCCATCGGAACTTCAGCACCAGGTAAATCCCAAATCATGGTGGCATAGTGGTTAGAAGGCAATATTGCAGGCTGATTCTGCCCACTGAAAGGAGTTCGATCCTGACTGGCTCAAGGTTGACTCAGCCTTCCATCCTTCCAAGGTCAGTAAAATGAGGACCAAGGTTGATGGGGGCAAGAGGCTGACTCTGTAAACTGCTTAGAGAGGGCTGTAAAACACTGTAAAGCGGTATATAAGTCTAAGTGCTATTGCTATTGCTCCCTTCCTTCCTTTCCTTTTTTCTCTTCCTCCCTTTTATCCTTCCTTTTTTCCTTCTCTCCCTCTTTCTTTCTCTCCCTCCTATTTCTCCTTCCTTCCTTCTTTCCTTCTCTCCCTTCCCCCTCCCTCTTTCTTTCTTTCTCTCCCTCCCTTTTCTCCTTCCTTCCTTCTTTCCCTCTTTCTTTTCTTTTTCTCCCTCCCTTCCTTTTCTCCTTCCTTCCTTCTTTCCCTCTTTCTTTCTTTTCTTTCTCTCCCTTCCTTTTCTCTCTCCTTCCTTCCTTCCTCCCTCCCTCCCTCCCTCCCTCCCTCCCTTCCTTCCTTCCTGATTAGGTTAGAATGTAACATTGCAGCTCAGTGGGGAATTTTAAAAAGAATGATTCAGAAAGTAAAAGGATTATATGGCAGCGTTCACATGATATGCTTATAAGAGCTGTGGTGGCACAGTGATTAGACTGCAGTATTGCAGGCTAACTCTGCCCACTGCCAGGAGTTCAATCCTGACGGGGCTCCAGGTTGACTCAGCCTTCCATCCTTCCAAGGTTGGTAAAATGAGGACCCAGATTGTTAGGAGGCCAACTCTGTAAACTGCTTAGAGACTAATGGGTGGTATATAAATCTAAGCACTTTTGCTGTTGCTACCTTCTGTGGCGGGTCTGTTGGATCTTCAAATGGTTGCTAAGCAACTGGTCGTAACTTGAGGACCACCTGCCATTGAAGTAAAAGCACAACCGAGCCAAATAGCAAAACAAAATTAAATCTATGCCAGTCAAATCAAAGTAAAAGTTTGAAAAGCAAAGCAGGAAAGGAGGAAAGGATCATTAATAACACCCAGCCCCGCACACACCTGGGGCTGGGCACCCATCGTGTCCCCCTCCCATCCTCACTCTGGCTGGCAGGAACACATGTTGCTTTCAGGAAAGCAGGAGGGAAGCAGGAGGGGGGGGGCGTGAGATGGAAAAGGGGGGGAAGGGGGGGAGCTCTAGGAGCTCCTTTGTTTGTGCTGGCTGGGTTTTCTCTTTCCTTTTCTCCTTTAATCTCCCGCTTGCCCTGGAACTCAGATGAAATTTCAGTCAGCAGAAACTGATAACAACAGCTTGTTTGTTTAATCGCCCTTGGGGGCTGCAGGCTGGAGAGAGGGAAGGAACCCACCACTGTAGCCATTTCTTTGTTCTCTCTCCCCAATTCTCTTTCAGGTTCACTTATTTTTTTCTCTTTCTTTCTTTTTCTGTCCTTTTCTTTCTCCTTCCTTCCTTTTTTCTTATTCTCTCCCTTCATTCTTTCTTTCTTCCTTCCTTCCTTTCTCTTCCTTCCTTCCTTTTTCTTTCTTTCTTTCTTTCTTTCTTTCTTTCTTTCTTTCTTTCTTTCTTTCTTTCTTTCTTCTTTTCTTTCTTTCTTCTTTTCTTTCTTTCCAGCTTTCTCCTCCCTACCTTCCTTCCCGCCCTCTTATTTTTCTTCCTTCTTTCTTTCTTTCTTTCTTTCTTTCTTTCTTTCTTTCTTTTTCTTTCTTTCTTTCTTCTTTTCTTTCTTTCCAGCTTTCTCCTCCCTACCTTCCTTCCCGCCCTCTTATCTTTCTTTCTTTCTTTCTTTCTTTCTTTCTTTCTTTCTTTCTTTCTTTCTTTCTTTCTTTCTTTCTTTCTTTCTTTCTTTCTTTTCTTTCTTTCTTCTTTTCTTTCTTTCCAGCTTTCTCCTCCCTTCCTTCCTTCCTGCCCTCTTATTTTCCTTCCTTCTTTCCTTCCTTTCTCTTCCTTTTTTCTTTTTTTCCCTTCCTTTCCCCTTCCTTTCTTTTTCCTTCCTTCCTTTCTTCCTTTATTTTCCCCCTTCCATTCTTCCTTCCTTCCTCTTCCTTCCTTTTTTCTTCCTTTTTTCTTTCTTTCCAGCTTTCTCCTCCCTCCCTCCCTTACCTCCCTCTTATTTTTCCTTCCTCCCTCTCTCCCTTCCTTTTCTTTTTTCTTTCTTTCTCTTCCTTTTTTCTTTTTTCTTTCTTCCCTTTCCCCTTCCTTTCTTTTTCTTTATCTCTTTTTCTTTTCTTCTCTTCTCCCTCCCTTCTTCTTATCCTCCCTTCATTCCTCCCTCCCTCCGTTCCTCTCTCCTTCCTTCCCTCCCTCCCTCCCTCCTCTCTCTTTCTCTCTTTCTCCTTCCTTGTACATTTATTTTTTAAAATTAAACCCCTCCTTTCTTATTTTAATATTATCAATATTTTGGCTCACACCTCTTCTGATTTAGATTTCTCTTTTTCCTTCATTTGTTGTATTTAATTTACACTTCCTGCATCCTTTCTACTTAATGGGAAAAGGAGTAGCTTTTCTTTAATTTCATCATTGTGAGTTATGCCTCATTAATTCACTTTGAATTAAAACAATTATATCCTTTGGTTCCTTTTATAAAGTCAGCATCCAACAATTAATGATTAATGTAGTTGCATCATATCCTTATTTTATATTCTGTAAACCACCTAGAATTAGGACTAAAATGAAAATAATTCAAGTAAAAACTGGCTAACCAAAATAAAAATGCTGAATTTGGGGAGATCCAAATTTAGTAAATTCCTTCTCTAATTGTTCTTTTCTTGTTGTTACTTTTAAAAATTTCCTCACATTTTCTATCTTGTAAGACAAGCGTTTATTTTTTTGTTAAATTATCCTCTTAGATCCTTATGTTATCCTGTTTTCCTCCAATAGTACAATAGCATATATACCAAGTGCTTCTTTTCACTTTCCCCCACAACTATCACACCCTGTAGGGCAGTGCCCACCCCCCAACCCTTTGGGCACCAGGGACCAGTCTAGTGGTTAAGGCACTGAGCTAGAAAGCAGGAGATGGTGAGTTCTAGTCCTGCCTTAGGCATAGAAGCCATCTGGGTGACCTTGGGCGAATCCCTCTCTCTATCAGTCCAACCCAACTCACAAGGTTGTTGTGGGAAAAGTAGGAGGAAGAAGGTGTGTTGGATATGTTGCCTTAAATTACTTGTAAAAATAGAAAAGGCAGGATACAAACAAATAAATAAATAAGTACTTTTGTCTCAGTGCTCTAAGACTATTGTTTCTTGTTGCTTTTCCCAGTAAGTCTTTTCTTTGCCTCTCTAGGATAACGAAACATGGTGAGCAACAGAAACTATAAATGATTGCTCTTCCAGATCAGCAATCCCTCTAAAAACATCTGGGCTGATATCTAAAACCTATTTTATCTGTTCAGTGGACTGGCTTTCCAACTAGAGATTTCATTCTTATTTCTAATTTCGACAGAGGGAATTGGAAACACAGATGCCCCATTGCTGGCAGCAAAAACAGAGAGAAAAATGTGAGATTTAGCTGTAATATGGATGACTCTCCAAGCCTGGATGCTTGTTCAAATATGATTTTAATCGTTTGCAAATAAGCAACCAAGCTGTACCATCTGATTCCTAGGAGGACCTTCTGGTGAGACACATTAAAGGCCACCTAGCTCAGAATTTTCTCTCTGCGTGTGTGTGTGTGTGTTTACTAGGGCTTTACGCCTGCCAAGGGAAACCATGTGTAAAACTGTGACTCATAGCAGGTGGAACTATTTTCAGAATCCCACAGTGGGGATATTTAGATGGACTCACTGTACTTGTAGTCTAATAGTTCTGAAAAGGATTAGAAGCAGACATGCTGGTGAGGATCACAATAGCTGGACTTGAGGACGCCTCTGTCCAAGGTGCTGAAATGACAGCCGAGGCCTTTCCGATAGAAATACCACTACCCCGTTTTTTTTAATGGGTTCAAAGGATCAAGGTGTACATCTATACTACAAATCTTAACCAAAGCAGGTGAGCTTTCCAAAATTCTCACCTCAACTGCCCACTCTGATGACTAGATGCAGCTGGGCCTTCACAATTCACCTTCCTCTCCAGTTCTGTAAATTTCAATCACCAGAGTTTCTCCACACAGGGTTCTCTCTAACCGAGATGTTAGATACTGTAGAACCTACAAAAACCAAGTAAGATTAGATGTAGGATGCAAAATAGGCTTAAGGATCAAAACACTTTTCACATGGAATCTTGGTGGGAATTATTTTATGTGTCCTTCCTTCCTTCTCTCTCTCCCTCCCTCCCCCCCCCAGTCCCTTCCTCTCCCCTCATTCCATCCTCTCTCACTTCCTGCCTGCCTGCCTCCCCCCTTCCTGCCTCTCTCCTTTTCCTCCTCCTCTCTCTTTCTCCCTCCCCTCTCTTCCTTCCTCCCCCTCATTCCCCTCCTCTCTCATTTTCTTCTTCCCTCCCTCCCTCCTTCCTTCCCTCTCTCCCTCTCTCCTTTCCTTCCTTCCTCCCTCTCTTCTTCATTAATTCCTCCCTCCCTTCTTCCTTCCTCCCTCCCTTCTTCCTTCCTTCCTCCTTCCCTCCTTCCTTCCTTTCTCCCCCCCCAATCCTTCTTCCTCCATCCCTTTCTTCTTCTTCCTCCTTCCTTCCTTCCTTCCTTCCTTCCTTCCTTCCTTCCTTCCTTCCTTCCTTCCTTCCTCTTTTTCCTCCCGCCCTCCCTTCCTCCAAAATGAATCTCAACAGAAATAGAATCTACTCAACCTTGCCAGGTCTGGGAAGCTAAGCTGGGTTGTGCCTGGCTACCATTTGTACGAGAGACGCCCATGGAATACCAGGGCTGTAAGTTGGACAAGGATGTCCAAGTCATTCCTCCTGCAGGAAGGAAGTGGGGGGCACACCCCTTCCAAACAGTTCGCAAGAAAAGGTCACGCCGGAATCATCATATGAATTCAAGTTCAGCTCAAAGGCACCTTTTCAGCACTCACTGCACTGCTTTGGATTCAAAAGTACAAGATGCTAAACATATACTTAGCATCCCTTGAAACCACATTAAACTAAAAACACCTTTTTTAGGATCACAGGGCAGCTTGCATTGTCCCAGAAAAAGAAGCAACTGGTTTAAAGAGTTGCACACAAGGATTTCATAACTATCCTTGTTTTTCTAAGCATCCTTTGCTCTTGAAATCCCAAATGCCAGACAACCTCTGTATCTTAAACTTTTAGGATTGTTGGAGGCCGAGAGGGGAAAGGCTACAGATTCAAATCCCAAATAACAAATAAAACTGAAGCTCGATATTTGCAAAGTACTTTAATTGCACCAGTGTCATCTACTCTGAGGTAGACTCCTGCAGGGATGTCTTTGTTTATACTCCCAGAAGACTTAATTGCATGTTTTTAAAAATGCTGCTATTTCCTCCTCCTTTAAAAAAAGGGAAATTTTCAGGTGATGTGGAAAAAGGTTCATTTTAGAGATTTGGAGTAGGGAGGTGGATTAGGCCAAATGTTTCAGCCACCTCCAACTTGCTTTCATTCTCTAAGGCCTAATTAAAGTCTGATTACTTTAGTTACTTCCAGTAATTCTATATTGCTCTTCGTTTGAAAAATGTACTGGGAATCCTCAACTCACAACTGTTTATTTTGTGACCATTTGAAGTCACAACGTCACTTTAAAAAGTTGCTTATGGCTGTTTTTCACCCTTACGGCTGTTGCAGCATCCCCGGTGGTCCCCGGATCAAAATTCAAATGCTTGGCAGCTGGAATGTACTGTATTTATGACGATTTCAGTGTCCCGGGGTCATGTGATCACCTTTTGAGTGTCAACTCATAAAATATTTCTGTTTTTTTTTTAGAGTTGCCAATAGAAAGGGAAGGGGGAGCAGTGCGGCAGCTTGCAAACCAAAACTGCATTCCATAAATGTTTTCAAAGATAGTAACTAGGTGACTGAAGTTTCTACCGTGCAAAATTCTAACTGCAGAGCATGATTGATGGCTCTGGACTATGGGTGTGTCCCATTGGAGGATATTAATTACCATACACCTAGGGGGTGGGGGGAAACCAGGGTCAAGGATGAGAATTATATGTCTCAGAGTTGACTACACCCAGGCAATGCCAGACATGTTAACTCCCAATAAATCCTTTTGAAGTTTTGGAAGTTTGGCTCGAGACTCATGATTTAAGTGGGGGTAACTGCCGGAATCCTAACATTGAGATTTTCTGACAAGCAAAATCAAGGGCGAAGCCACATTCGCTTAACCATGTTACTAACTGCAGAGATTCACTTAACAACGATGGCAAGAAAGGTCATAAAATGGAACAAAACCCAGTTAGCAACAGACATTTTGGGCTCAATTGGGGTCGTACATCAAAAGCTTTCTGTAATGGTAGATCTCACCAGCTCAATATATTTTTTGTATTTTAATTTTTTGTTCTACACTGCCAGAATCCCTCTGAGTGAGCTGGACAGTTCAGAAATGGGGAAAATGAAAATTTGAAAATGTAATGATAGATCTCAGCAGGATAATATATCTGAAAATAAAATAGTACCCCTCAGCAGGATAATAGATTTGTACATGTAATAGTAAATCCTGCCAAAGCAATATATTTGAAAATATAATGGTAGATCTCACCAAAACATTATATTTCAAAATATAAACACACTCTAAACAAGTCAAGGGCTACAAAGAAAACCAGCAATTTAAAAATGAATAAGCAATGGTTAGAGCAGCTGATCAAACTGAGTGAAGAAAGGGGAATTAAAAGAGGCTTTTTGATTTTTATTTTTTTTACCAAAGCAGTCTATTTGAGATATTGGCTAATCTCCCATGCCAGTTAGTTTTCCCATATAAAGATCATGATGGAGAGAGCTGTTTCCCTTAAAAGAGGGGCTAAGATGGATTGTAAACATGTGGTTTTTGGGACCAAGAATGGCCCAAAAAAACAGCCCAAAAAGGGCCTGAAAACAGCCAGAAAACGGCCTGAAAAATGGCCTAAAAATGAGCAGGAGCAAAGCCAGCCAGTGGTGGGATTTGCTGGTTCACTGAACTATGCTGAATCTTAACTAACGAACTGGTGCGAACCGGCATCATCCCAGCTCTGCCCTTCCCAGGCCTCAAGCTCCAGGTTGTGTCAAGCCTGAAGCCATGTGAAGAAAAATCCCTACAGAAAAACTACAGAAAAGAAAGTGGCCGCAGCCAGGCCAGCTTCAGGCTTGACAACCATCCAATCAGAGCTGAAAAAGCTTCTCGGATGAAAAGCGAAACGTCCTTCAAAGAAAAAAACCAGAAAGTTTTGGGAACAAAAAAAAAACACTTTTGGGACAACCACGACCTGGAAGACTGAGAATCTCCATAGAAACTCCCATCTTCTTTCTCTCCCTCTTTTTTCAAAGTCGAACTTTGGCTTCCACAGAAGGTCAAAGGAAAAAAAACAACAATAACAACGCATTGTTTTAGTAGTGGCTGGTGCAGTCAAGATTATGCACAGCTGGTTAAACGCGGCATAATCAGATCCCCATAGCAATCTAGAAACACCCTTCCTTTTTGAGTTAACGTTGAACTAATTGGTTTTTCCAGATCGTCTCCCAAGGGGGGGGGGGGGGGGGCAAAGGAGCGTTATGCTTCCGAGTCCCATCCGAAGCCATAATGCAGGTAGTCCTCGACTTATGACCTCACTTGAGACAGGAAAATTCATCTTGCCTCGTGCAGTTCTTAAGCAAAACATCTATTGGATTGCAACTTGCAACCTGCAACCTACAAGATGCAACCTTTCCTGCTGGCATCTCCATTGCCTTTGTGTCATGCCCCTGGGGGCGAATCTATGGCATCCTGTTGGAATCTGATTCCGAGGGGGAGGTTGAGCAGCTGACAGGGAGTGTGGCTCCGGAGGCTGTGGAAGAAACTGGGGAAAAGTTGGGCATTCAAAGGAAGACCTCCTCTTCATCCCAGGGCACGCAGGGAGGAACGGTGAAGGGAGCAACGTGAGTTGCATGGGTTATGGGGGAGAAAAGGGCCCTGATTCCCTTCATTAGCTGCAGCTGGGAAAACAGGATTTAAAAAGGGCGTTTGCGCACAGCACCTTGCTGGAAGCAAAGCGTGCATTATCTTTGTTTGTCAAGTCTTATCTGGGTTCTGGCATCCTCCCAACTGTGTGTGTTTTGTTATCTTTTGAAGTCTGCAATTCCTTATCCTGCCCTGTCTCGTTAATTGCTACAGCGTGGTTTGTGTTGGTTTTTATTTACAATCGATACGTACTTTAGAATAGATAAATAAAATTCTTTATTGGCCAAGTGTAATTGGACACCCAAGGAATTTGTCTTGGTGCAAATGCTTTGGATTGTGACTGAATTTCTTCCCTTTAAAAACTGTTCTTGGGAGAGTTTTTTCTCCAGCCGATGATAACTGGACATTGGGGGCCAAACTGGAGGAATTAAAGAGAGTTTATCTGCTTTTGTGACTTTGTTGCTTTTGTGCCATGCCCTGGGTCATCACACTTTGCTTGTCAGAAGGTCGCAAAAGGGGATCCCAGGACACCTCCCCTCCGGATGCTGCAACCGTCAGAAACAGACGTCTCCAAACTCGACAACTTTAAGAGTTGTGGATTTCAACTCCCAGAATTCTATGCTGAAGAATTCTGGCAGTTGAAGTCAACATAGCCAGAATTCTAGCTGTGCTAGCTGGAGAATTTTGGGAGTTGAAGTTCACAAGTCTTAAAGTTACCAAGTTTGGAGACCACCGGTCATAAAGATGAACCAGTTGCCAAGCATCTGAATTTTGATCATGTGATCACGAGGAGGCTCGTGTGAAAATCAGTCGTGAGTCATTTTTTTTTCCAGGGCGGTTGTAACTTGGAATGGTCACTAAATGGACTGTTGTAAGTCCATTTAGCCACTACCAATTTGTGGAAGGCTGATTTTTATGGGATTATGACAGAGAATGCAGGCAGTCCTTCACTTACAACACTTTGTTTAGTGATGGTTCAAAGTTACAACGGCACTGAAAAAAGTGACTTACGCCTGTTTTTCACTCTTACGACCACTGCAGCACCCCTGTGGTCATGTGATCAAAATCCAGCTGCTTGGCAACTGACTCCTAGGGGTCAGATGATCCCCTTTTGCGACCTGACAAGCAAAGGCAATGGGGAAGTCAGATTCACTTAACAACCAAGTTACTAACTCAACGACTCCAGTGATTCACTTAACAACAGTGGCAAGGAAGGTCGTAAAATGGGGCAAAACTCGCTGAACAACTGTCTCGCTTAGCAGCCAAAATTTTGGGCTCCACTGTGGTCATAAGTCGAGGACCACCTGTATATATTTTTAAAAGCTGAGCTGGATGGGAGAATGGATTGTCCCGGACTCTTTAGGAAGGCTGGCTTCAGGGAAATGCTGTGTTCCCAGGCAGTCTGCTGAATGCTTCTTGCTCGGGGTGAACCAGCTGGGAGGGTTGGTACATTCATGCACTTTTTAATGGGATTCCCAAGGACAGGACGGCTTTGCCCTAAGGCTGAGCAGACACTAGCCTAGGGCGTCAAAGCTTCAAGGGTGCCCACGCTGCCCCGTCCTTCCGAATCTTTCTAAAAATGCAAATCGTAATTGCTGGCCGATGAAACCATCAGTCAACTTGGCCTAGGGTGCCATGTGCCCTTGAGCTGACACTGCCCAGGGATACAGTCAGAAATGAATGGTTCCCTTTCATAGTGCAGTATCACAGCTATGAGCTTGATTAAGTACCCTTGGGCTGTGAGGACTCAGAAGCACCCTTCCTGCCTTCCTTCTTCTCTCCCTCTCCACATTTCTTCCTTCCTTCCTTCCTTCCTCTCTCCATCTCCTTCCTTCCTACCATCTTTCCTTCCTTCTTCTCTCCTTCTCTGTATTGCGTCCTTCCTTCTTTCCTTCCTCCCTTCTTCTCTCCCTCTCCTCCTTCCTTCCTTCTTTTCTCCCTCTCTGTATTCCGTCCTTTCTTCTTTCCTTCCTCCCTTCTTCTCTCCCTCTCCTCCTTCCTTCCTTCTTTTCTCCCTCTCTGTATTCCGTCCTTCCTTCTTTCCTTCCTCCCTTCTTCTCTCCCTCTCCTCTTTCCTTCCTTCTTCTCTCCCTCTCCTTCAAGCCACATGTGTGGCGCAGCCAGGATTAATTGCTTTGAGGGTGACATTCCTCTGCGGACCACCAAAATTTTATCGTGGACCACCAGTGGTCCCCGGCCCACTAATTGGTGACCACTGGACTAGAAGATCTCCAAAGTCCCTTTCAGCCCTAAGATTCTATGTTCTGTGGGGGCTTATATTCACCTAGAAGGGGGAATGGCTTGATTCTTAGAAGAGAAGAGAAGAGAAGAGAAGAGAAGAGAAGAGAAGAGAAGAGAAGAGAAGAGAAGAGAAGAGAAGAGAAGAGAAGAGAAGAGAAGAGAAGAGGTTGAAAGGGACCTTGGAGGTCTTCTAGTCCAACCCCCTGCCTAGGCAGGAAACTCTACACCTCTTCAGACAAATGGTTACCCAACATCTTAAAAGATGTTGGATAACTATTTGTCTGAAATGGTATAGGATTTCCAGTGTTGGAGCATTTACAACTTCTGGAGGCAAGTTGTTCCACTGATTCATTGTTTTGTCAAGAAATTTCTCCTTAGTTCTAAGTTGCTTCTCTCCTTGATTAGTTTCCACCCGTTGCTTCTTGTCCTGCCTTCAGGTGCTTTGGAGAATAGCTTGATTCCCTCTTCTTTGTGGTAGCCCCTCAAATGTTGGAAGACTGCTGTCATGTCTCCCTTGGTCCTCCTTTTCATCAAACTACACATACCCAGTTCCAGCAACTGCTCTTTGTATGTTTTAGCCTCCAGTCCAGTCTGATTGAGGTTACATTCCCTCTATTTTCTCTGTGTCAGAAGCCCTGGCTTCTCGCAGGACTCAGGTACAGAAGACCGGGGCTGCCCCGTGGCAGGGAAGGCGTGGGACTCAATCAGCTGTCTGAGCCGAGAAAGCCAGACGGGATGCTCTCCTGTGAGATCCCTCCTGGCTAGCAAAGGGAGGGGGATCAGCACACGCACGTGTGTGCCCGTGTGTGTGTGTGTGTTTGTGTGTGCCTGTGTGTGCGTGCAAAGCTATGCCGTCAATCTATCCAGTCACATGACCTGTCATTTGCAATCGGGGACCCCTGAAAAGGAGACGAAACCCAGATGCATTGGAATGTTTTTTCCCTCCCCGCCTTTGAACCATCAATCATTCAAACATCGAATAGAACAATAGGCCATTTATATATATATATATATATACACACATATATTTAATGATGGGCAGAGGTGTAGGCCGCTGCTCTGAAAAGCCACTGGAGCGATCTTCTGGATAAGACAGCATGAGAGCGGCGTCGGCGTCAGGAAGACCCAAGGTAGGTGGGATCAGATGCAGGATTTGGGGAACTGGAGATTGTCTCTTGTGAACTGAGCATAATGGAAGATCTCCTAACCTAGAGGAATCCGGCTGGCTGGCTTGCTAAGGAACGGGGGTAAATCCGCTCTTCCCTTTGTAATCGGGCAGTGGTGTGCATAACCACCACCACCACCCCCCAAAAAAAACGGGGGCCAGCAGAGAGAATCCAAAGGGATCTCTCCTAGATTGGAGGACAAAAGCAGGAGGGAGGAGAAAAATCCATGCATTTGCAAAAGGCATTAAGTAGAAACCCCCCACCCACCCCCACCCCTCCCGGGCAATTTCTCAAGGTGGGGGCAACTGGAGAAGGAGTTTGCTGCCAGACAAAGAGAGACAAAAGAGTGGGATTGTGGAGCCTGAAATGGAGAGAGAGAGAGAGAGAGGGAGGGAAGGAGAGAAAGAGAGAGGAAGGGAGGAAGGGAGGGGGAGAGAGAGAGAGGAAGGGAGAGAGAGAGAGAGAGAGAGAGAAGGAGGGAGAGAGAAAGAGAGAGGAAGGGAGGAAGGGAGGGAAGGGAGAGAGGAAGGGAGAGAGAAAGAGGGAGAAGGAGGGAGAGAGAGAGAGAGAGGAAGGGAGGGGGGAGAGAGAGAGAGGAAGGGAGAGAGAGAGGGAGGGAGGGAGGGAAGAGAGAGAGGAAGGGAGGGAGGGAGGGAAGAGAGAGAGAGGAAGGGAGAGAGAAAGAGAGAGAAGGAGGGAGAGAGAAAGAGAGAGGAAGGGAGAAAGGGAGGGAGAGAGAGAGAGGAAGGGAGAGAGAGAGAGAGAGAGAGGAAGGGAGAGAGAAAGAGAGAGAAGGAGGGAGAGAGAAAGAGAGAGGATGGTCTGTGAAGATCAGAAAGGGTCCCGAAAGAAGGAACAATGGCCCGTTTTCTAAATAAGGGGTTCCTTCCCTCCCAGCTCAGATTCCTGGGTCCTTTTAAGAAAAAGAACACATTTGGTGCAGGAGTTTTATTCATTCTGAGTCAATGGTTCATTAGAAAGGTTTCCGTAATGAAAGAATGGTATTATTTTTGCTCTTGGGATCTGCCCAGGCTTTGACAGGGGAAGCTGGATTTTTGGTATTCAGAGGGTTTCTGAGCTGATTGGGGTGGGGGATGGGGGGTAGAAGCCAAGTCCATGACTCTGGGTCAAAAGGGGACAAGAGGCATTGCAAGGATTGAGGTGTGAATGAATGAATCCGGCGTCCAACGTCCATTTTATTGGGGGAAACCTGAAGAGTGGTGGGTTTGGTCCAAGGGGACACTTTGTCCTGAGCTGAGATTTTAGGACAGAGGTGCCACATCTGCACGTTTTTTAAAGAAAGGGAGGAATGCAACCCTGTTACATTTGGTGACCTTTTGATTAGATTACCATAATAAGCCCTACATGGGGCTACTCTTAAAGACCATTTGGAAGCTACAGCCGGTTGGAATACAAGGAACAGTTAGTGATGGGTGTGTCGTGTGTGGTGTGTGCCTTGATGCTCTCTGAGCATGGTTGTTTTCTTGCAGATGTTTCATTACCCAACTAGGTCTCACCATCAGTGCTGGATGGTGCTGGTTATTGAAGCCCATGGTGCACTCTGGACATGGTTGTTTTCTTGCAGACATTTCATTACCCAACTAGGTAGCATCATCAGCATGACTGGTTGGGGAATTCTGGGAGTTGAAATCCACCGGTCTTAAAGTTGCAAAGTTTGGACACACTTGCCTTAAAACTTAAGAGAAACTTACCAAAGCAGAGTTTAACTTAGTCTTGCAACTGTGCTTCCTATGGTCAGTAGAGGGGTGTAGCTTTTTTCCTGTTCTGTAATTAAAATTGTAAGCCAATTTTGCCTGGAAGTGTTCATTTTTTTATTTATTCATGTATTCAATTTCTATAGCCACTCATTTCAATAATTGATTCTGGCTGGCTTACAATTCCCAGAGTATAAAAACGATAAAAAAATCATTTTTAAAACAATAAAAGTTCTACTTGTCTCTAGAAGAGCTAGACTAGATCAAAGGTCCACTTCACACAGCTGCCTGGTAACAGAATAACAGAGTTGGAAAGGAAATTGGAGATTATCCAGTTGGACACCCCCTCTGTTTAAGATTCTATATGATTCTGGACAAACATCTGTCCAATCTTTTCTCAAAAACCTCCAGCGATGGAGGTCAAAATTTATGTTGCTAAGAGAGACAGTTGTCAAGTGAAATTTGTCCCCTTTTACAACCTTTCTTGCCACCATTGTTAAGTGAATCCCTGCAGATGTTGGGGAAGACAAGCCAAATAACCATAGAGTCATAGGGCTGGAGTCAACTCGTAAAACATTCCTATGCCAGTTTTCGAAATTGCCATAAACAAGGAGGGGAGGGGAGAAATCCGAAGGAGCAGTACGGCAGTTTAAAACCAGAAGTACATTCCACGCTTATCTTACAAAGATTGTAGCTAGGCTACCGGATCTTCTGCCCTCGAAAATCCTTCATTGGAGAATATAATTGATGACACCCAGCCCATGAATGTGCTTCATTGGAGAATCTGATTGATGACACACTCAGGGAGAGGGGGGAAACAGAGTCACTGGTGACTGTAAATTACTTATGCCAGAGCTGGCTTCATTTAGGTTGATGCCGACATGTTGCTCCTAATAAATCTTTTGGATTCTTTTGAAGCTTGGCTCGAGGTTCATGATTTAATTAGGGCAATCGCTGGAACCCTGACAGCTGAAAGGGATCTTGGAGGTCTTCTAATCCAACCACTTGCTTAGCCAGGAATCTTTATACCAGTGTTGGCTAACCTTTTTGGGCTCCCGTGCCGATAATTGCGCATGCACTTGTCTGCTCGTGCTCGTGTGCCATCACCCAGAAGGCCATGCGCACAGGCCCACTGTGCCTCCTATGCATGCGCACATTACTTGCACAACTCGTGTGACCCATGCTGCATGCTTCTGCGCATGCGTGTGCAACCCCTCATGCATGTCGCGTGCTTCTGCACATGCGTGAGTGTCTCCTACATGGCGACGCTCCCCCGTACATGCACGCCAGATACCCGACAATCAGCTGTTGGGCGGGTGGCGCGCGCGCATGTGCAGTACACCTTTTCTGGGCGAGTGCTCGTATGCCGGCAGTAATGGCTCTGCATGCCACGTCTGGCACGTGTGCCATAGATTCTCCCCCAGGGCCTTATACCATCCTGGACAAAATATTGTCCAATCTTCTTTAAAAGCTCCAGCAATGGAGAATCTACAACTCTGGGAGGCAAGCTGTCCCACTAATTAATCACTGTTAATGTCAGGAAATTCCTCTTTATTTTTAGGTTGGATGTGTCTTTGAAGAGCTTCCATTTTCTGTCCTGGAGAAAAAAGTCTTCTCTATGGAAGCCCTTCAAGCAGGGGTGGGATTCAAATTTTTTAACAACCGGTTCTGTGGGCGTGGCTTAGTTGGTGGGTGTGGCTTGGTGGTCATGTGACTGGCTGGGCGTGGCCAACTCAATATCACTCACATCGAGGCACACGTATCTCCTCGTCTGGCCTCTCGTGACTGTGGGGATGCTGCAACGGTCATAAGTGTGAAAAATGGTCATAAGTCACTTTTTTCAGTGCCATTGTAACTTTGAATGGTCACTCCACACAAGCAAAGTACCAGCAAAGGAGGGGGAAAAAAACTCCAGAGAAGTTCCTGAGACAGGAAGTATAGTCCTACCAAGAATGTAAAAAGGGTTAACGGAGAGGCAGTTTCTGTAAGCAACACCAGAATGTTTCCTTCCTGCCTTCCTTACAGGATTAGGCCAGTCATTTCTTCTAACAACCGGTTCTCCGAACTGCTTAGAATGTTAACAACCGGTTCTAGCGAATAGGTGCGAACTGGTAGAATCCCACCCCTGCCTTCAAGTATTGGAGAATGGCTACCATGTCTCCCCTGGGTCTTCTTTTCATTAACACACCTAGTTCCCGTAGCCGTACATCGTACGATGTCTCCTATCTTCTTCTCTTCTCCAGGCAATGGAAGAGCTGAAGATGTCTGGATCCATTGCGTCCTACGACCAACTGGTGAAGCAGGTGGAGGCGCTGAAGAAAGAGAACACACACCTCCGTCAGGAGTTGGAAGACAACTCCAACCATCTCTCCAAGCTAGAAAATGAGACTTCTGATATGAAGGTGGGGAGACCATCTTTTTTCCAACATTGAAAACACTGGGCTTTCTTTACTGGTTGTGAAAACATTGCTTTTCCAGATTACAGGGAGTCCTCGACTTCTGGCCACAACTGAGCCCAAAATCTATGTTGTTAAGTCAAACATTTGTTAAGTGAGTTTTGCCCCGTTTTATGATTTTTCTTGCCACATTTGTTAAGTGAATTGTTGCAATTTTTAAGTTAGTAACACGGCTGTTAGTTGAATCTGTCTGCCCCATTGACTTTGCTTGTCAGAAGGTCGCAAAAAGTGATCACCTGACCCAGGGACTCTGCAACCGTCATATATATATATGAACCAGTTGCCAAGGATCTGAATTTTGATCATGTGACCATGGGGCATTATGTGCAATGGTCGTAAGTGTGAAAAGCGGTCATAATTCACTTTTTTTCAGTAACTTTGACTGGCCTAAAAACTCTAAACAAACTGTTGTAAGTTGAGGATTACCTGTATTTGTTTTTGATTATCTTAATATCTCTCCAAATTCTGTTAAGCATCCTTTCCAAAAGAAACACTTTACAACTCTGAGTATCTATCTATGGAGGTTCTCAGTTATCCAGGTCATAGTTGTCCCAAAGGTGCTTTTTCAAGAGTCAACTGGACTTTCTGGTTTTTCTTTGAAGACATTTCACTTCTCATCCAAGAAGCCTCTTCAGCTCTGATTGGATGGTAGGGAATGAAAGGATTTATATTTTTTGCAGACAGCTGGTCATTTGCATTCTTTTTTGAGAGTCATTGAGGCCACTTGGAGGTTTATCTGTCCCAAAGTATTGCAAATGGGTGTGGAACCTTCTTGGAATTTCACAGTCCTTTCAGCAGTTCCAAGAAGATTCCACACCCATCTGCACCTCTTAGGTGACCCTGCAGGGACAGATAAATCTCCAAGTGGCCTCAACAACTCTCAAAAAAAAAATACAAATGACCAGCTGTCTGCAAGGAGTATAAATCCTTCCATTCCCTGCCATCCAGTCAGAACTGAAGAAGCTTCTTGGATGAGAAGTGAAACATCTTCAAAGAAAAACAAAGTCCAGTTGACTCTTGAAAAAAAGCATCTTTGGGACATCTTTTAGTATGTTAGTCAGTGGAGATTCTGAGGCTGGGATTTGTAATCTCTGAGTCAAGGATATTTGATGTAACTGTGGAATTGCAGAGTGGATGGGTCTTATCTCTGTTATACAAATGTATCTGGACACATTGTGAGCGTGATCTGTGTGGACCTTTATGGCTGCTTCTTAGAAATATCTGTTATTATTGTGGTTGGTTACACACTCAGCCAGATGCTCAGACTGGATTTGGCATTTTTATTCATCCATTGAGTCCTTCTCCAGGTTTAGGACAGACAGATGTTATTTGTTAGCGTTATAAGTATGATCACAGGATGTAAACTGTTCCAAGTATTATGATTGTTATTGCTATTAATCAATTTAATTTAGCAACCCACTCCATGAGATAGATTTGCTGTATATTTGGATATGTTTAATTGACCAGCTTTAAGTGAGTTTCCTCTGTATTTTGATGCTTGGTTTCTTTCCATATGAGAGAGGAAGCAATATTCCCATTCTTCCTTTCATGGCTAATCTTTCATTAGTTTCCTAATTAGAGTTTATGACCATGTTTTGCTGCTGGTTTAGTTATCTTGATTCTTCATACTTTTTCCAATTGGATAGGAGAACTAGTTACCCTTCTGGCTTTCAACACAAAGATGACAGTCTAGAGTGACTATTAAATGAGGCTGCTCTAGCCACAAAGTCTTTATTGCTCCAACGGTCCCTCTCTCCCTCTCCCTCCCTCCCTCCCTCTCTCTCTCCTGTCATCTATCCATCATCCATCCATCTCTCCCCCCCTCCCTCTCCCTCTCTCTCTCTCTCATCCGTCATTTATCCATCCATCTCTCTCTCCCCACTTCTCTTTCTGACCATGTTAAGAGAATCCTGGGAGTTAAAGTCCACAGAAAGTTTTAAGCTGCATAAACAGAGGGATAGAATCAAGATCATATGAAGTGTTAATACCACTTTATAATGCCTTGGTAAGGCCACACTTGGAATCCTGCATCCTGTTTTTGTCGCCCACAATGTAAAAAAGATGTTGAGACTCTAGAAAAAGTGCAGAGAAGAGCAACGAAGAGGATTAGGGGACTGGAGGCTAAAACATACGAAGAATGGTTGCTGGAACTGGCTATGTCCAGTCTAATGAAAAGAAGGACTATGGGAGACATGATAGCAGTGTTCTAATATCTCAGGGATTCCCACAAAGAAGAGAGAGTCGAGTTATTCTCCAAAGCCCTTCAGGGCAGGACAAGAAGCAACGGGTGGAAATCAATCAAGGAGAGAAGCAACCTAGAACTAAGGAGGAATTTCCTGACAGTTAGAACAATCAATCAGTGGAACAACTTGCCTCCAGAAGTTGTGAATGCTCCAACCCTGGAAGTTTTTAAAAATATGTTGGATAACCATTTGTCTGAAATGGTGTAGGGTTTCCTGCCTAAGCAGGGGGTTGGACTAGAAGACCTCCAAGGTCCCTTCCAACTTTGTTATTCTAAATGACAGACCAGTGAACAAACAACCTTCCATTCCAATCACTCCTACGATCTCTTTAAACACTGATGATAAGTATGGATGCTATAACAAAATACTATTAGGGTTTCCCTCCCCCAATTACTCAATAGTTTGTTTGTTTTTTAATGACAAAAGATATGGCTAGAAAGATATTGCAATCGCTAGAACACCCTAAGCTCGTGCAGTTTTGTTAAGGAATAAATCTCATCAACCAAGAAGCCTAGGATTTAAGATAATCTGTGCAATACAGAAATGTGCTTTCTGCAGGAGGAAAAAAAAGAAAACAACAACGAATCCATTTAGCTCCCTTCATTATTCATCTGTAAAAGCTTAAAAGCTTAATTTCCATTTATCGATCTATAATGACAACATCTCTATTACAGTCTGATTGCAGAATCTTTATGAGGAACAATCTGCTTTGGCTTCCACCCTACCCTGCTGCTTTTCTTAATTCTACTGCATTTTCTTAGTAAAACTAAAATTACACAGACTACATCTATACCAGGGGTGGGATTCAAATTTCTTAACAACTGGTTCTGTGGGCATGGCCTAATTTGTGGGTGTGGCTTGGTGGTAACGTGACTGGCTGGGCGTGACTTGTATGTAAATATTGTAAATATTTATGTAAATATTTAATTGTTTTTATAAAAAAAAGAGCAACTTTTACCCAAAAATCAGGCAAAGCAGGCAGGCAGATTGAGTTGCTCACAGAATCATAGATTCACTCAGAGATCTTTCTTTCTGCAATCTGCTACCTGAGTCTGCACTGAAAAATAGAAGCTTCAGTCCTAAGGAAGGTTCAGCTGTGCTTTTAGATTAGCTAGAAAGCAAGAAATCCAATTATTTCCTGCTTTCTAGCTAATCTAAATCTCCATGCACAGCTGATAGTCAGAACAGCTGATGGTTGGAGGAAAAAAAGGAAAAATAGGGACTTACCAAAAATTAGGCGAAGGCACAAGGCAGGCAAGTTGGATGGCGCGCATGCCAGGTAAGGAGTGCCAGTGGCGTGGCTTGCCGGTTCTCTATAGAACCGGTCTGACCAGATAGAATCCCACCCCTGTCCTATACCGTATATTAATATATTGTATATAATGTATACAATGGTAGTCCTCTATTTATGACTGTAATAGAGCCTGCCTGTTACGATCATTAATTGTGATGGTCACAAAGCAGATCTCTATGTGGTTAGACTCTTTTTATGACCCTTTTTTGCAGTAGTCTTTAAGTGAATGTTGCGATTATAATGTGAATGCCATGGTCATAAACAAACACTACGGTCATTAAACAAACCCATTATTTATTATGGGCTGTATTTATTATTTGTATCCCACTTCATTATTTTTACAAATAATTCAAGGTGGTGAACATATCCAACACCCCAGCCTCTTCCTATTTTCCCCACAACAATCCTGTGAGGTGAATTGGGCTAAAAGGGAGTGACTGGCACAAAGTCATCCAACCAACTTTCATGCCTAAGGCGGGACTAAAACTCACATTTTCTTGGTGATTGGCCCAGAGTCACCCAGCTGGCCTTCATGGCTAAGGCAGGACTAGAACTCACCATCTTTGGTAATTGGCCCAAAGTCCCAGCTGGCTTGCATGACTAAGGTGGGACTAGAACTCACAGTCTCCTGGTGACTGGCCCAAAGTCACCCAGCTGGCTTGCATGACTAAGGTGGGACTAGAACATTTTCAATAACCGGCCCTTTTGTCCAGTTTTCAGGAAAAACATGCCCACAGCTAACCACTGGTTCATTTAATGACCATGGCTTTTACTTAATGACCATTGCAAAAAGGTAATAAAATGGGTCCATCGTGTGTCCAACCTCTTTTACAACCATCACAACTTAGTACAACCATGATGGGCAGACTACATTATGGTCAAAAGTCAAGAACTACATATATTTATTTTAAATCAACAAAATCAAAAATCACATTCATTTTTTTTCATTTTTTTGCAAAAAGTTCAAAAGAAGCTTCCAGTCACCAATAAAGGTAGACAATGTCTTCTCTTGAATCCAAGAAGTCAATTTATTCTCTTTTCAGTAAAATCTACCCGCTTCACAAACTTTTCTTTCATAGTGGGTTAGTATCGAATCTTTCCAACTCTCTGCATATAGTAAGCTCACTGTAGTAATCATATATTGAAATAACCTTCCATAGCGTTTTTTCTTAGGGGACGTGGTGGCTCAGTGGCTAAGACGCTGAGCTTGTCGATCAGAAAGATCGGCAATTCGGAGGTTCGAGTCCCTACTGCCGTGTAACGGAGTGAGCGCCTGTTCCTTGTCCCAGCTTCTGCCAACCTAGCAGTTCGAAAGCACGTTAGAAAATAGTAGAAAGTAGAAAAATAGGGACCACTTTGGTGCATTCCACAAATACAATGAAATTTGAAAGCTACTGCAGCACAATGCCCCAAACACCACATCACAATCACACTACAGAGTATGTAAAAATTAAAATAATTAAAATAATAATAATTAAAAACCTAGTCTAAACCCTATCTAAAACATTTCTATTTATCTATATCTATCTATCTATAATACTGTTACCAAGCATTCTAATTTTGACTACTTGTCCACAAGGTTCTGCAGTAGCCATAAGTATGAAAAACAGGCATAAGTCGTTTTTTCAGTCACTAAATGAATGGTTGTAACTCAAGGATTGTCTGTAGTGATCTTTAAAATCCTCTATATCCACATCCATCTTGACTCTTTTGATCTCTCCTTGCAGACACCCCTGGAGAAAAAGAAACAAAACCAACTGAAGTCATTTCACTAGATTTTTTTTTTGAACTGCTCAGAGACGATGATGATAACAATAATAGCAGGATGATGTTTTGCATAATATCTAACCTTGAGGGAAGGATCTTCAATTCTACGCCCACAGGAATTCTTGCAATAAAAATAGATGTGTTAAGAATAACGCTTTGCTTTTCCTCAGTGAAATGTTTGGATTGTAGATTGTACAAAAATTGAATTGTTTTGGGAATTTATTATTATCAATATTCAAATGTATTGGCCACCTAGCTCCATAGACTCTTGCTGATCTGAGCAGGGGGTTGGACTAGAAGACCTCCAAGGTCCCTTCCAACTCTGTTATTCTGTTCTGTTCTGTCAGAAAGAGAACGGACAATTACCTGAACAAGCGCAGGGGTGGGATGCTACTGGTTCGGCCCAGTTCTATAGAACCTGTAGCTGCGAAGAGTAGCTGACACCAATCTGGTTTGGTGTTTGGCCCACACGCCTGCCTGGGCTCTAGGCTGTCCTTTATTCCCTGCTTTTCTCTCCTCAGCTGCTTTGCGTGGCACAGCTGAGGTTGAAAAAGCAGGAAACAAGAGGGTTTTCAACTCCTGTGCACTGCTTTTTCAGCTGTCCAGGCAGCACAGCTGATTTCTTGCAAACGCTGCATACACACGCAGTTCGGAAAACCGGCAAATCGCTCTACTGGCTGGCCCCTCTCCTCCCTGCCCACTCACCTGGCATGCGGGCCATCCAACTTACCTGGTTGGTAAGTTGCTATTTTTTCCTTTTTTTTTTTGAACCATCAGCTGTTCTGCTCTGCCGGGAAGATTTAGATTAGCTAGAAAGCAGAGCCGAACCTTCCTTAGGACTGAAGCTTCTACTTTTCAGTGCAGACTCAGGTAGCCAATTGCAGATAAATCGATCTCTAAGTGAATCTGTGATTCTGTGAGCAACTCAATCTGTCTGCCTGCTTTGCCTGCTTTTGGGTAAAAGTTGCTCTTTTTTTTAAATAAAAAATTCAATATTTACATACATGGTATTTTGTGGGTTAATTTTGTGGGTTAAGTTTGTTTGCAAGCAAATTTTATATGACAGACTCAGTTAGCCAATTGGAGATAGATAGATCTCTAAGTGAATCTGTGATTCTGTGAGCAACTCAATCTGTCTGCCTGCTTTGCCTGCTTTTGGATAAAAGTTGCTCTTTTTCTATAAAAAAAATCAATATTTACATAAATATTTATAATATTTACATACAAGCCATGCCCAGCCAGTCACATGACCACCAAGCCACACCCACAAATTAGGCCACACCCACAGAACCGGTTGTTAAGAAATTGGAATCCCACCCCTGACCTTTAGTATGCCCAAAATTCAATCTATATATGAAAAAATTATACCAGTGTTTCTCCACCTCAGCAATTTTAAAATGGGTGGACTTCAACTCCCAAAATTCCCTAGCTGGCTGGGGAATTCTGGGAGTGGAAGTCCACCCATCGTAAAGTTGCTGAGGTAAAGAAATACAGCATTATACCTTCCATTTTGTGACTGTCGGCCTGCCTTCATACAATCAATTGACTAATCAATACATTAATTAATATTGTAGCCCAGCAAACTAGAACTTTAACCCTGGACACTGAATTTTGCAACAAGGAGACTTTTATTCTTTATTATTAACAAGTCTTGCTCCCCAAGGAAATCTGGGTTGTTACTTCTATTTAAGAGATAAGAAATATTTCCAGATATACTTCTATAGCATGTCAGAACATACATGCAATTTGTTAGGGATGAGTAACAAGTGAATAATAAGTCCATGCTGCAGGGGCTCCCCCACCATGTTTCGATTTTAAAAATCCATTGAGGAGCTTAAACAATGAATAAAAACAGTCCCAAACAGTCTCCATACGCAGTCACGCCGAGCAGAGGATAATAGAGATTTTGCCCACATTGAGGGATTATCTTGTCACGAGAGCGAAAGCGGCACAGAGAGCGAGGACAAAAAGTTAACTGGGGTTTATTCAGGTCGCTTCCTTGTTCTCACTTTCTTGGGTTTTTATTTTTTAATTCTTCCTTCTTCCCCAGGTGGTTTTGAAGCATCTGCAGGGCAAACTGGAACAGGAGGCCAAGATGATGGTGTCTTCAGGACAAATGGAGGTTTTAGACCAGCTAAAAGGTGAGTGGGAGGTTGATATCCTGAAGACTAACTTCAAGTCAGAAGTTACGAGGAAAATGGCACATCACGTGGACAGACTTCACCATAGTTCCAACTGGGGAACTGGGAGCATCCTAGAAAAGGGGTGTCACACTCAAGGCCCCGGGGAGCCAGATCTGGCCCATGGGGTGCTTCAATCTGGCCCTAGTGCCGCCCTGGAAATAGGGCCCGTGGTGCCTCTGCCAGCAAAAACAGAGCTCCGTTTTCGCTGACAGAGGGTTGCAGGAAGCTGTTGCAGCCGAAAACGGAGCTCAGGAGCTCTAGTAGAGCGCTCAGGCCACCACAGGCCACCCCAACATGAAGGACGTCAAACTGGCCATGCCCACCTGGCCCAGCAAGGTGAAATACAATCCTGAAGTGGCCCTCATTCAGGGGTGGGATTCTACTGGTTTTGACTGTTTCTATAGAACCGGTTGTTATTTATTTATTTATTTATTTATTTATTTATTTATTTATTTATTTATTTATTTATTTATTTATTTATTTATTTATTTATTTATCTTATATACCGCCCTATTTCCCAAAAAACAGTGCAAAATTAAAAGGCTGAGAGCTAAAAAATAGAGGGCTAAAAACTAAAAACCAGACGAAACGGAATTAAAAATCCCCTAAAAACCCTAGGCCAGACCGGCTTGATGAAATAAATAAGTTTTCAATGCGCGCCGGAAGGTCAAGAGATCAGGGATGGTCCTCATCTCCAGGGGTAATTCATTCCAGAGGGAGGGTGCCCCTAACGAGAAGGCACGCACCCTCGGGGTCGCCAGCCATCCAGCCGGCAGCACCCCGAGGAGGCCGACTCTATGGGAGCGTATTGGTCGATGGGAGGCCGATAATGGCAGGAGGCGGTCCCGCAAATATCCTGGACCCAAGCCATGGAGCGCTTTAAAGATGGTAACTAGAACCTTGAAGCGCACCCGGAGGGCCACCAGGAGCCAATGCAGCTCCCGCAGAAGTGATTTATGATTCTGTGCAGTTCGGAGAACTGGCAAATCATGCCCCTGGCTGGCCCCGCCCCTCTCCACCTGCCTCTCCCCTCCCTGCCCAGTCAGTCCTTATCACACATGCCCGACATCGCTGACTGTGTTCTCCCCCGCCCAGTCACTCCTTAAGGTATTTCTGTTTTTCCCCTTCTGACAATCAGCTGTTCCAATAATCAGCTGTGCCAGGATCCCCCTCGCTGTCTTACTGCTTCACCCAGGAGGCTTCCCTGAGACCCAGGAGGCAAAAAGGGGTGTGCGGGGAGGGGGGGTGAGAGCTGCACCCCCCTGCACCCTGTTTTTTGCCTTCCTGGGCGCCAGGGAAGCTTCCTGGGAACAAAACCCTCCTCTAGGAGGCTTCCCTGAGGCCCAGGAGGCAAAAAAACCAAGGGGGTGCTGAAAAAAAAGTCCACGTCCACCCAGTCACATGGCCACGCCCACTTAGCCATGCCCACAGAACCAGTTGTTAAAAAATTTGAATCCCACCTCATTGAAATCAAGTTCGACACCTCTGTCCCAGACCAAGCTAAGTCTAAAAAACATGAGAATATTGTTTCTCAACCTTGGTAACTTTAAGATGTGTGGACCGCTAGGCTGGCTGCAGAATTCTGAGAGCTATTCCATACATCTTAAAGTTGCCAAGGTTGAGAAACAATGCACTAGAGAATTTCTGGAGGTCTGACACTCGGATGAAGCAGCCATCGACAGGCACACAATGATAAACGACATCTACATACCATTCAAAAGAGACAATCGAAAAGTGAAAAGATCACAATATTCCTTCCCTTCTTCAGCCTTGCAGATGGACATCACCAGTTTGTACAACCTGAAATTCCACCCTCCAGCCCTGCTTCCTGAGCCGGTCTGCCAGGATCATAGTCCGGAACAGAGCCTGTCCCATTCAGCCCCTCTCCAAAGGAAGGACAGCATGGGAGATCTGGGTCGGGCCACCATCCGCCTCTTGGAGGAGCTGGACAGGGAGAGGTGAAGTTGTTGGAACAGAGATTCTTCTTCTTCTTCTTCTTCTCCTCCTCCTCCTTCTTCTCCTTCCTCTCCTTCTCCTTCTCCTTCTTCTCCTTCCTCTCCTTCTCCTTCTCCTTCACCTTCTCCTCCTTCTCCTTCTTCTCCTTCTCCTTCCTCTCCTTCTCCTTCTCCTTCACCTTCTCCTCCTTCTCCTTCTTCTCCTTCTCCTTCCTCTCCTTCTCCTTCTCCTCCTTCTCCTTCCTCTCCTTCTCCTTCTCCTTCCTCTCCTTCTCCTTCTCCTTCTCCTTCTTTCTATCTTTCATTTAACATGTTGCTAGGATCCAGCCGGATGCCCATGTTTGGAGGAAGAGAACTTTCAGTTTCTTTCTTGGTTTTTTTTTTTCAGCAGAATTCATATTTGTTTCTGTCCATAGTGATAAAGACTCCTTTCTCCTCTCTTCCTTCCTCCCTCCCTCCTCTTTTTGCCTTCCAAAGTACAATTGTAAGCCATTTTCCTCTTTCCTCTTCCTCCCAGGATCTATATGACTTTCCTTTCCTTCCCTTCTCTTCCCTTTCCCCTTCCCTTTCCTCTTCCTTTTCCTTTCCTCTTTCCTTCCCCCAAATCTATATTAATCTTCTTTCATTCTTCCTCTTTCCCACATCAACCAGGGTAACTTCTCTCCTCCCTCCCTCTGTCCTTTCCTTCCTTCCTTCCTCTTTCCTTTCTTCCTCTTCTATTTACCCTTCTTTCCTTTTCTTCCTTCCCCCTTTTTTGTTTCTTTCTTTCCTTCCTTCCTTCTTCCCTCCCTGCCTCCCTCCTTTCCTCTACATTGCTCTTCCTTCCTTCTCTAATTGCCGTCTTTCCTTCCTCTTTAGATGTTTTCTGTTGAGCGAGATTGAAAAGGAGGAAAAAGAGAAACTCTGGTACTACACTCAACTGCAGAGTCTCTCTAAGCGACTGGATGAACTGCCCCACGTGGAGACGGTGAGTTTCCAGGCTGGTGGGTGGCAGGACCAACTCGAGGACAAGGAGAGGGATATTTCCCCAAGTGTATCTCAGCTACACCTTCAACATCCCCTTGTCTCAAATTCTGGCCCTTAAATTTTGGGGAGGAGGAGAGACCAGGAAGGGTGTGATAAGCAGAGGGGGCATCTCTGACTTACCTCTTTTCTGCCACCGCTCCCCTCCTCCCCCCGCCCAGTTCTCAATGCAGATGGACCTGATCCGTCAGCAGCTGGAATTTGAAGCCCAGCACATCCGGACACTCATGGAGGAGCGCTTTGGGACGACCGATGAAATGGTACAAAGAGCCCAGGTGAGGATGAGGAGGAAGGGGAGGAGGAGGGCTGGAGGGGGAGGAAGAGGAGGAGAGGAGAAAGAGCAGGTGGAGGAAGGAGAGGAGGGAGAGAAGAAGGGAGAGGAGGAAGAGGGCAAGGAGATGGAGGAGGGAGATGAGGAGAAAGAGAAGGAGGAAGAGGAAGAGAGGAGGGACAGGGGGAGGGGGAGAAGGAGGGAGAGGAGGAGAAAGAGAAGGAGGAAGAGGAAGAGAGGAGGGACGGGGAGAGGGAGGGACAGAAGGAGGGAGAGGAGGAGGGGAAGGAGGAAGAGAAGGAAGAAGAGAAAGAGAGAAGGGGGAGGAGGAGGGGGAGGGGACAAGGAGGGAGAGGAGGAGGAGAGGGAGGAGGAGGAAGAGGAGGAGGAAGAGAAGGAAGAAAAGGAAGAGAGGAGGGACAGGAGAAGGGGTAGGGGGAGAAGGAGGGGGAGGAGGAGGGGGAGGGGGAGGAAGAGAAGAAGAAGAGGAAGAGGAAGAGAGAAGGGAGAGGGGGAGAAGGAGGGAGAGGAGGAAGGAGAGGATGAAGAAGGAGAGGAGGAGGAGGAAGAGGACAAGGAGATGGAGGAGGGAGAGGAGGAGAAAGAGAAAGAGGAAGAGAGGAGGGACAGGGGAGGGGGAGGGACAGAAAGAGGGAGAGGAGGAGGAAGAGGAAGAGAAAGAAGAAGAGGAAGAGAGGAGGGA
Source organism: Bungarus multicinctus (assembly GCA_023653725.1). Lineage (NCBI taxonomy): Eukaryota > Metazoa > Chordata > Lepidosauria > Squamata > Elapidae > Bungarus > Bungarus multicinctus. The sequence continues at coordinate 160,630,204 of CM042838.1, read as the reverse complement.
AAGGAGGAGGGGGAGAAGGAGGGGGAGGTGGAAGAAGAGGTGGAAGAGGAGGAAGAGAAAGAGGAAGAATAATACAGAATAATATTGGATGTGACCTTGAAGGTCTTAGGTCCAGCTCCTCTCTCAAGCAGAAGACCCTGGACTTACAGTTATTTGTTTACTAATAGCTTGAAGCTACAACGGCCCTGAAAAAAACAACTTAGGACCATTTTTCCCATTTAGGACAATTGCAGCCTCACATGATCAAAAATTGGACGCTTGGCAACTGGTTCCTATTTATGACGGTCGCAGTGTCCCAGGGTCACGTGATCCCCTTTTGCGACCTTCTGACAAGCGAAGGCAGTGGGGAAGCCAGATTAACTTAACACCTGCGATGCTAATTTAACAACTGCACCAATTCCCTTAACAACCGGGGCAAGAAAGGTCATAAAATGGAACACTTCACAACTATCAACTATCTCGCTTAGCAACAGAAATTCTGGGGCTCAATGGTGGTCATAAGTTAGGGACTACCTGTATAGCCTTCTAGTCAAGGAACGCAGTGGCTCAGTGGCTAAGTCGCTGAGCTTGTCAATCGAAAGATTGGTGGTTTGGTGGTTCGAATCCCTAGCACCGCGTAACGGAGTGAGCTCCCGTTACTTGTCCCAGCTTCTGCCAACCTAGCAGTTCGAAAGCATGTAAAAAATGCAAGTAGAAAAATAGGGACCACTTTGGTGGAAAGTAACAGCGTTCCATGCACCTTTGGCATTTAGTCATGCCAGCCACATGACCACGGAGACATCTTCGGAAAGGGCTGGCTCTTTGGCTTTGTAACAGAGATGAGCACTGCCCCCTAGAGCTGGAAATGACCAGCACATATGTGCAAGGGGAACCTTTATACCCTTCTAGACCAATGGCTGTCCAATCTTTTCTTGAATACCTCCATTGTTGGAGCATCCACAACTTCTTCAGGCAAGCTGTTCCGTAGATTCATTATTCTCACTGTCAGGAAATCCCCCCTTATTTCTAGGTTGGATCTCTCCTTGATCAGTTTCCATCCATTGCTTCTTCTCCTGCCCTCAGGTGCCTATCTAAAACATATAGGCCCTCTCCCTTTCTCTGTGACAGCCCTTCAAATATCAGAACGAGGAGGACGTTGGCCTGGCCTATTCTCTCCTGCTTTCCCAACCAACTTGCAAGATGGGGGCCATCGGGGGCCATCAGATGGTGGCCATGATTGCACCCTCAAAACCCAGCTCCATTTTTAAGAGTGTCAAACGCTGCACTCGTTTTTGCACACTTGTTGCAAAAGCCACGAACGATTAAGCTCCCACCCATCTTAGACTGTGAATCTGTTCTGACCTAGCCTTCCCAAAAGCACGACGCAGACTCCTCGTCCCGATAAAACCCCTTTTATTTAGGTTAAAGTGCATTCCTTTAATTCACATCCCAGCAAAGTCCCGGCCAACATTCTTTCAAGAGATTGCACAACTACAGACCTTTATCAGGCTGGGAGAGTTGCCAGGCCGATATCTTCCATACGCCACTCTGTAGCAGACAATACTTGGCAAGGAGTCAGGAACAGATCTTCACCCTCAGGAATTGAACTAATTGTCTCCTGCAAACACCACTCCCCTTTCGCTCCTCTTCATTCCCCATGGGAGTGGCCATTCATCGTCCACCTGTGCCTTTACTCCCGAGTCGACCCTTGTTCCCTTCTCCTGGAAGCTCTGCGCATGTGCACACTGGGAACAGGCTTCAGCTATTCTTCTGCCCCACTGATCTCCAACTCTGAAAGCAGCTGATAACTGTCAGACAGACCTGGCCCCATCTCTGCCTCTGACGCAGAGCCCTTGTTTGAGCCTTCCCCAGACTCCAGGACTGGCCCATGTTCCTCCCAACCTCCTCATTGCCTTTTTTATTATTTTTTTTTTATTTTTATTTATTTATTTTATTTATATGCCGCCCTTCTCCGGAAACTCAGGGCGGCTTACAGTCTTTAGAGCACCACGCTAAGTGCTCGGCAATAGCCTTCATTCCATTGTATATGCCTGCTTATTACGAGGGCTTTTTGGCCCCTCCAAGCGACATTTTTTACAAAGTCAGCTTATTGCCCCCAACAATTTTGGGTCCTCAATTTACCTACCCCGAGAGGATGGAAGGCTGAGTCAACCTTGAACCTGGTGAGATTCGAACCTGCACTAATTGCAGGCAATTGAGCTAAGTGCTAGATGATTAACAGCCTGCACCACCAAGGCCCGTCTGAGTTTGCCACCAGCTCTTCTGGCTACTGGAGGGCGGCAACACTAACTGTAGATATTCCCCACACATAAAAATAATAATTTTTTAAAAGAGCGTCTCCCCCCATCACCTGAAAAAGGTTTCCTGCACAGTGCGGACTATCCTATGGCAGGGTTCATCTCTTGGGAGAAGAGGAATGGCTTCTAATGCCACGTTTTTATTTTAAATTTTTGCAGATCCGGGCATCTCGTCTAGAGCAGATCGACAAAGAGCTGATGGAAGCACAAGATAAAGTGCAGCCCTCGGAACAGCCGGTAAGAATTACAGAATTATATAGAAGGCCAGGCGTGATTGGACCCACAAGGAATTTGTCTTGGTGCAAATGCTCTCAGTGTACATAAAAGATACATTCGTCAAGAGTTAAGGTACAACACTTAATGATAGTCATAGGGTACAATAAGCAATCAAATCATACTAGGAATCAGTCAATATAAATCCTAAGGATACAAGAGGCAAAGTTACAGCCATAACTTTGTCGCTTGTATCCTTATGATTTATATTGACTGATCAGTGGTGGGATTCAAAAGCATTTACTACTGGTTCTGTGAACGTGGCTTGGTGGGCATGGCGTGGCTTGGTGGGCATGGCAGGGGAAGGATACTGCAAAATCTCCATTCCCTCCCCATCCCACTAACTTGCTTTCCAGCTCCGTTCTCCTGTGCAGGGCAACCAAAGGAGACTCAGCCAATCAGCTGGGGCTCGGGAGGCAGAGAATAGATGGGGCCAGGGCCAGTTGGAGGTGGGATTTGCCAGTTCTCTGAACTACTCCAAATTTCTCCAGAACTGGTCAGAACCTGCTGAATACCACCCCTGAGCAAGATGCTAGACCTGTGTTTCCAACGCTGGCAGCTTTCAGAGGGGTGGACTCCAACTCCCAGAAGGCTGGGGAAAGCTGCCAAGGTTGAGAAACGCCATTCTAGACAGTGGGGTCTGCATGGAAGGGTCAAAAAAGTCAAGATGGCAGCTGCCATTGCATGATGGAAGCCTTGTCCTTTTCGTATGGTGAAAAAGGATCAGGCTGTTGACTATGTAGCTACAGCTGCCATCTTGAATTTTTTTGGATACATATTCCCCCACTCCCCCAAAATGGAGGAAGGATAATTTTTTGCCCAATTTCTTCCACACCTATGCTGAGAGCTATTCTTTAGAGAAGGCAATTCCAGGAAAGAAAGAATTATGTAATTATTGTATAATTATGCTGGTCTGTCTCAAGTGCCTGAAATAAAATAGGCAGAAGGAGGAAAATGTATTGGCTTATTTTTAGAACACTAGCTAGCAGTCTTTTTCTTCCTTTAAAGTACTTGCTGAACTCCAGGTGGTTGACTTTGGGTCAATCACTCTGTCACACAGGGAGGTTGTTGTGGGGAAAGTATGAAGTAGGACTGTATTTGGTATTTGCTGCCTTCAGTTTTATTTCTCTCTCTCTCTCTCTTTCTCTATGTATCTAACTATCAATCAATCTATTCTCTCTCTCTCTCTTTCTCTGTCCTATCTATCTATCTGTCTGCCTATCTATCGTCATCTGTCCTCTCTCTCCCTTTCCATATCTGTCATCCCTCACTTTCTCTCTGTTGCTATCTAATCTGTCATCTATCCATCATCTATCTATCCATCGTCTATCTATCTATCATCTATCTATCACCTATCTATCACCTATCTATCATCTATCTCTCTATCTCTCTATTTATCTATCTATCTATCTATCTATCTATCTATCTATCTATCTATCTATCTATCTATCATCTATCTATTGTCATCTGTCCTCTCTCTCTTTCTATATCTGTCACCTCTCACTTTCTCTCTGTTGCTAGCTAATCTGTCATCTATCCATCATCTATCTATCCATCATCCATCTATCTATCTATCTATCTATCTATCTATCTATCTATCTATCTATCTATCTATCTATCATCTATCTATTGTCATCTGTCCTTTCTCTCTTTCTATATCTGTCATCTCTCACTTTCTTTCTGTTGCTAGCTAATCTATCATCTATCCATCATCTATCTATCTATCTATCTATCTATCTATCTATCTATCTATCTATCTATCTATCTATCTATCTATCTATCTATCTATCTAAGCCACGGGTGTCAAACTCATAGCGTCACGTTGCCATCACATGACATTTTGCGTCATTTTTCCCATCTGCGGAGCTGGGGTGGGCGTGGACTGTGGGTGACACATCTTGCCCTCAGATTATCTAATCTGTCATCTAGCTGTCATTTCTCACTTTCCATATATATATCTATAATCTCTCTCTCTCGCTATCTAATCTGTCCATCATCCATCTCTATCTATCTATCTATCTATCTATCTATCTATCTATCTATCTATCTATCTATCTATCTATCACCTGTCATCTATCTGTCATCTCTCACTATCTAATCTGTCATCTATCAATCATCCATATATCTCTCTCTCCCCCCTCCCCCCCTCATTTATTTATCTATCTTGGAATAAAATTATGATGATCTTACTTCCATAAGCCACATTTTGGCCTGGCACGTCCTACAAACTCTGATGCTGCAATGGTTAAACCATACTTTATGACTTAGCATGTGTACAGCAAATTGTTTGGATTTCTTGAAAAAAAAGCTATGATGAGACAAGGTCAAAGCTTAACACACGGCATGAATCAAATCAGTGATGGAAAACCTTCTGGGCTCAGTGTGTCGAAAGTTTGGGAAACGCCTGACTTGATTCTGCTAGCAATGTCACACTCTCCACCACCAATCGAAGAGAAACAATTCTATACAGATTCAGTTAGATTTTAAAATATACAGTCTAATCCAGTGGTGGGTTTCAAATTTTTTTTTACCACCGATTCTGTGGGCGTGGGTTGGTGAGCGCCCTTTGCATGCAACACACGTGCTTTGCACCAAACGTGCACTTTGCGCATGTGCGTAGAGGGTTTGCAACTAACCTTCTCCTACAATCCTGCACTCTCCTTGTGTCTTCAACAACTGACACGCGGCAATCCACTGTGCTGTGCGAAGCAGCTGAGGTTGAAAAGCAGGAAATAAAAGTCAGTACAGAGCCCTGGGAAGTGGGAGGGCCCAGCAGCTGATCGTTGGAGCTACCGGTTCAGGCGAACCAGGGCGAACCGGTAGAATACCACCACTGGTCCAATCATATGTGTTGCGATGTATGACATAAAGAAACATCAGTTGTCCAGAGGCTGTGTGAGAGCATACCCCATTCTCCTGCAGCCTTCATAGTCTCTGAAAACCATGCTTTTGAAAATAGTTCTTGCCAGGTTTTAGTGATCGCTGCATGTCACCTCAAATGTGATGTGTCACCTCTGACATGTTTGTCACTGAATTAGGTGGACACAGGTGATTGTGGTTAGATCACTCATTGGCTATTCAGTGTCCCTTTTGGAGTCTGCACAGAACAACACAGGTAACAGATAACAGATAATCAGAGTTGGAAGGGACCTTATAGGTCATCTAGTCCAACCCCCCCTACCGCCCAAGTGGGAGACCCTACACCATTTCTGACAAATGGCAGTCCAATCTCTTCTTGAAAGTCTCAAGGGATGGCACTCCCACAACTTCTGAAAGCAACTTCTGTTTCATTGGTTGATTGTTCTCACTGTCAGAAAGTTTCTCCTTATTTCCAGATTAAATCTTTCCTGTTCAGTTTCCATCCATTATTCCTTGTCTGGCCTTCAGGTGCCTTAGAAAATAGCTTGACCCCTTCCTCTCTGTGGCAGCCCCTCAAATATTGGAGGACTGCTATCATGTCTCCCCTGGTCCTTCTCTTCACTAGACTAGCCAGGCCCAGTTTCTGCAACCGTTCTTCATTCGTTTTAGTCTCCAGTCCCCTCATCATCCTGGTTGCTCTTTTCTGCACTTTTTCTAGAGTCTCAACATCTTTTTTATAATGTGGTGACCAAAACTGAATGCAGTATTCCAAGTGTGGTCTTACCAAGCCTTTATAGAGTGGTATTAGTACCTCACTTGATCTTGATTGTATCCCTCTGTTAATGCAACTTAGGATTGCATTAGGTAGTTCTTGACTTACAACCATTTGTTTAATGACTGTTCAAAATTACAACAACAACTGGGGGAAAAAATGACATATGACTGTTTTTCACACTTATGACCGTTGCAGCATTCCCAAGGTCTTGTAATCAACGTTTGGGCGCTTGCCAACTGTCTCATATTTATGACAGTTCCATTACCCTTGGATGACATGTGCAACCTTCCCAGCTGGCTTCCGACAAACCAAATCGATGGGGGAAGCCAGATTTGCTTAATGACCGCATGGTTCACTTAACAGCTACAGTAATTCGCTGAACTGTGACAAAAAAGCAACTCACTCAATGACTGCCTCACTTGGCAATGGAAATGTTGGGCTCAATTGAGGTCGTAAGTTGAGGACTTCCTGTCCTTTACAAAGGGTGTCCCCAATATGTTGGGTCAGGCGGGGAGGGGATGCTGGCGAAGAGATCCTAAACAAAATGATGAATTAAGGAGGAAGGGCCAGGGTGTCGCCTTGCATGAGAATGGGGTCAAATAATGAGAGGGCAATTCTGGATTTGTTCCTTCCCTCCTCCCTTTGGCCCGGAGGCAATGGAGAGTGTGGGCTTTGTGTGCATTTCCTATACAGTGACAAAGAGGCAGTTGCCATGGAGATGAAAAATAGGCCAGCCGAAGGATGGAGAGCAGTTGGTGGCCCTGCCAGGGTTGGGCAGCTGGGATCTGAAGCTGCTGGGCTGGGAGGGCCAAATGGCTAGAGAATGATCTGATTCGTGTCCAAAATTGGCCTGCGTCTGCTGTGAGATTTGTATGAAGAAGGAGAGGAGGGGAATGATTGGATTGGAATGGGATGGAACCCCCTGTAAATAATAATAAAAAGGTCAGAAAATACAAAAGTCTGCAAGGAGAAGCAGAACGACCCTGGTAAAGGAAAGCAAAGTTAGTACCGATAGCAACAGGCCCCTTGAGTACAATCTAGTCGTGGGATTCAAATTTTTTTACTACTGGTTCTGTGGGCGTGGCTTGGTGGGCGTGGCATGGCATGGCTTTGTAGGCGTGGCATGGGAAGCATGGCAGGCAAAGGATACTGCAAAATTCCCATTCCCTTCCTGCCCCATTAACCTGCTTTCCAGCTCCGTTCTCCTGTGCAGGGCAACAAAAGAAGATGTACTGGATTCGGGAGGCAGAGAATAGATGGGGGCGGGGCCAGTCAGAAGTGGTATTTGCCAGTTCTCTGAACTACTCAAAATTTCTCCTACCGGTTCTCCAGAACTGGTCAAAACCTGCTGAATACCACCTCTGGTGCAATCCCATAACATCTGGAGTACCACTTGAACTCTGTTGGCATTGACAAATTCACCATCAGTCAATTGAAGAAGGCAGCTTTGCTTGGAACAGCTGACATTCTGCAATAATACCTTTAACACCATAAGCTATCAACATCTGCCTATCTCTGATCCTTTGGAAGGACTCGGTGGGTGGAGAAAAGTGTCAAATCCAGCCCAAACATCTGGCTGACCTAAACATCTAAATCTTAGGTGCTACTTAATAGTTGGGTCTCGAAGTTTCTACCAGTTTTGTGAGCCTAATTATAGAATAGAATAGAATAGAATAGAATAGAATAGAATAGAGGAGAGGAGGAGAGGAGAGGAGAGGAGAGGAGAAGAGAAGAGAAGAGAAGAGAAGAGAAGAGAAGAGAAGAGAAGAGAAGAGAAGAGAAGAGAAGAGAAGAGAAGAGAAGAGAAGAGAAGAGAAGAGAAGAGAAGAGAAGAGAAGAGAATTCTTTATTGGCCAAGTATGATTGGGCCCACAAGGAATTTGTCTTGATGCAAATACTCTCAGTGTACATAAAAGAAAAGATACATTTGTCAAGAATCATGAGGTACAACACTTAATGATAGTCACAGGGTACAATAAGCAATCAAATCATACAGTCCATATAAATCATATCATAAGGATACAAGCAACAAAGTTACAGTCATATAGTCACAAGTGGGAGGGGATGGGCGACAAGGAGTGATGAGAAGATTAATAGTAATAGTAGTGCAGACTTAGTAAATAGTTGGACAGTGTTGAGGGAATTATTTGTTTAGTAGAGCGATGGCGTTCGGGGGAAAAATTGTCCTTGTGTCTTGTTGTTTTGTTGCGCAGTGCTCTATAGCGCCATTTTGAGGTCTAAGTCTGCACATCCACCAAAATGGGTTCTGCAGATCCTGACAGGCAGACTCCAGTGGGGTGCAAGGAGGCAACTTTTATTAAATGTTTCTCTGTGTTTCCCAATTCTTATCTTCCAGCCTTCTGGAAAACTGCCAAGCAGCGAAGGGGACGGAAGGCTTGACATCGCAACCCATTCAGAGGAAGTGAAGGGTCAGCTGGGTAGCAGTAAGGTACAATACTATGTTTTTGCAGTCAAAAAAGGTTTTTATGGGCATATGCATAACCATGACCTGCAGGCAGCTATCTGTTGTTTTAAAGGCATACGCGTGATTTGAATAACAGAATAACAGAGTTGGAAGGGACCTTGGAGGACTTCTAGTCCAACCCCCCCTGCTTAGGCAGGAAGCCCTATACCTGTGAGGGCGAACCTATGGCACGCGTGCCACAGGTGGCACGCAGAGCCATTTGTGCCGGCACGTGAGCTGCAGGCAAACATACCTCACTGCACATGTGCACGCCTCACAGCTGATTTTTGGCTGGTTTGAGGCTTTTTTTCGGCCTCCCAAAGGCTTGAGGAAGGCTTCTGCAGGCTTTGCAGGCCAAAAACTAGCCTCGTTTCATCACTTCCTATTTTTCCGAAAATACAGGAAGTGACAAAACGGGGCTAAGTTTTCGGCTTGCAAAGCCTGCAGAAGCCTTCCTCAACCCTCTGGGAGGCCAAAAAAGGCCTCAAACCAACCAAAAATTAGCTGTGAGGCACAGTGCAGGTAAGGGGGTGGGTGGGGATTGCGTGCACATGCGTAGGGAGCGTGGGGGGGCACGCATTGCCTTCTGGGTGCTGGCATGCAAGCACGAGTGTGCAAGGGCGCACAGAATTTTTGGCACAGGAGCCCAAAAAGGTTAGCCACCACTGCCCTATACCATTTCACACAAATGGTTGTCCAATCCCTTCTTAAAAGCCTTCAGTGATGAAGCACCTAAAACTTCTGAAGGCAAGTTGTTACATTGGTTAATTGTTCTCACTGTTAAGAAGTTTCTCCTTAATTCCAGGTTGCTTCTCTCTTTGATTAGTTTCCATCCTTTGTTTCTTGTATTGCCTTCCGGTGCTTTGGAAAATAGGTTGGTCCCCAGTTCCTTGTACCAACCTCTTAGATATGGGAACAGTGCTATCATATCACCCCTAGTCATTCTTTTCATGAAACTGGACATATCCTAGATGTATTTGCACTGTTGGAAAGTGAATAGAATAGGAAGGGACCTTGAAGGTCTTCTAGTCCAACCCTCTGCTCAAGCAGCAGACCCTGTACCATTTCAGACAAATGGCTGTCCAGACGCTTCTTAAAAACCTCTAGTGATGAAGCACCTCCAACTTCTTGAGGCAAGCTGTTCCACTGGTTAATTGTTCTGTCAGTAAGTTTCTCCTTAATTCCAAATGCAGTACAGCCTCCACGCAAACTACTATTGATTGATTCATTGATTTTGTTTATTTCTAATTTCTTTAATATAATCACCCATCCCACTTGTGATGACTATAGGAGACCAATAGAGGAGCTGAATGCAACACAATCCCAGCGTAAATAAACATGCATATATAATGTACATGTGAGGACTAAAATCATCGCATTTACAGTCCGTAGTTTGGAAATGAATCAACCCAAAATCAATTAACTTTATGGCCTAAATGCATGGGAGAACAACCACTTCTTTAATGCCTTAGATAGGTTAACGTGGTTGGGATTATCTGGATCTCCATGGGGACGTGGTTCCACAGGGTAGGATCGGTGCTGTTTCGCTACTGGAATTTAACCCAATCCTACTGTCATGCCCTTGGTAGAGTCGGACTCTGAGGGAGGGGAGAAACAGCCGACAGGGAGTGGAGGTGTGGCTCCCGAGGTTGTGAAGGAGGCTGAGAAAGGGCAGAGGCCGGCTGGGCAGTCAGAAGAAAAACCAGGCCCATCCCCTCTGCATCCTAGGACATGCAGGGAGAAATGGAGAAGGAAACAACTTGGCTTACGAGAGAGGAAGCGGCCATGATCCCCCTCATTAGTTGCAGCTGGGGAGACTAGTATATAAGACAGACGGTTAAAACACAGTGTTGTCAGAAGCAAAGCGTGTTTTATTTTGGGCTGAAGTTATCTTGGTTAGCGTCCTTCCAACAGACTGTGCCTTGTTATCTCCTTGAATTTGGTAATTACTTATCCTGGTCCGTTGTGGAAATTTCTTCATTGTAGTTTGTTTGGTTTTTTATTTCACCTCTATCTGTTCATTAAGTTCAGACTGTATTGTTTTCTTTTGAAGACTATTTTTGAGTAAGTTTTATCTCCAACTGAGAATTATTGAACAGTGGGGCCAAGTTGGAGGCATTAAAGGACATTTATTTACATTTTGGATTTTGTTACGTTTGTGTTACGCTCCGGGTCATCACATCTACTTTTGCTGTACAGTTAGTCCTTAACGTACAACCGGTCACTTTGTGACCATTCAAAGCTACCCTGGACCTCCCCAAAGCTATTTGAAGTTCTGACAGCTGCCCCCATCCACGGTCACATGATCACTTTTTGGCACTCAGCAACTGACCCATCTTAACAGCTGTTTGCCACATTCTGCAGTCATGTGACCAATATTTTACTATGGGTTTTTTTTTTTTGCTGGAAATTAGTATTTACTTCATTTCTAGCAAAAAAACCTCTAACCCTCTCCCATTGCAGACAATGGATTCACTTAATGATCATGCATTCACTCTACAACTGCCACATTCACTTAACGGCCACAGGAAATAAGGTCATAAAAATCAGGCACAGCCACATTGTGATTTGCTTAATGACCACTCTACCTTACAACTGTAATTCTGTGCTCAATTACAGCCATACGCTGAGGACAATCTGAGATGGTTAAGGCATCCACGCTGGAAACTTGGGTGACTCTGAATTCTAGTTTTGCCTTAGGCACTGTTGGCAGAAATATCCCTCAGTTCCAAGTGGGGAAAAAGACACTGGAAACATGGAGGCTGTTTGGAAAGATGGTGTAATGGTGGGCTGGATCACATGGCTTGGAGATCTTGGGTGAAGAAAAGGGAAGAGATGCTGAGGGTGCCTGGGTTTTATACCCTCTCTGGCTTTGAACTTCCTGGGTCACAGGAACAGTATCCTGATTAGTTGCTGTCAGAGGTCATAGCTAGCTTTGTAGTTTGCCTGTGTGCAAATTTGGTTGAAACTTGGTGGGTGGTGCAATGAAGGGCAATTGAATGGCTCTACCTGAAGGAGGTAGAACTTTGTTATGTAGAATAGACTGGCCCAGGTCTCTAATTGCCCATTAACCAAGGTGGGGGTGGGGGGCTGAGTTTCTGCCTCTCTGAGTTTCTACTTCTTTTTTTAGGGGAAATACTCTGCCTTTTTAATATATTCTAAAATATTTTATTGTTCTAGGAGAGGGGCGGGTTTTAACTTCCAACAGCACAAAGGCAGCTGGGTGACCTCCTGCCAGCCACTTTCTCTCAGCCCTAAAAAGACGACAATGGCAAGTCACTTCTAAAAATTTGCCAAGAAAAAACTTCAGGGACTTATCCAGGGAGTCACCAGGAATCAACAATGACTTGAAGGCACCCGCCCCCCCCCCAAGCAAGAAAAGAAAACAGGGTTTGTCTGCGAGGAAAGAGTCAAAAGAAAAGTCAAAATAAGGGCCACATCCATACAATCAAAGTTTTGCCTGGTTTTTTTTTTACATGATGCAAATCATAGTTTCAAATCTCAGGTGCTGCCGGCCTTTTACGTGAGTGCCATCTAGTGGCAGCATCAAAATGTGCAGCTCCCAATCCTCTCAGGCTTGGTTTTGTTCCAAAAAGGAAGGCCATTTGCACCAGGTAGTCCTCGACTTACAACCACAACTGAGTCCAAAATTTACATAAAGTGAAGGTTGCCCCATTTTATGAACTTTCGTGCCACCATTGTTAAGTGAAGTCACTGCAGTTGTTAAATTGGTAACGGCTGTTAAGTGAACCTGGCTTCCCCATTGACTTTGCTTGTCAGAAGGCCGCAAGAGGTGAACGCATGACCCCCCCCCCCCCCAAGACGTTGCAACCGTCATAAATATGAGTAGGTTGCTGAGCGTCTAAATGTTGATCATGGGGGTGCTGCCAACATTGCAAGGGTGGAAAAACGATTATAAATCACTTTTTTCAGTGTCATTGTAACCAGTGGTGGTTACAAACAATTTTTCTACCAATTCTGTGGGTGTGGCTTGGTGGGCGTGGCAGGGGAAGGATACTGCAAAATCCCCATTCCCTCCCCACCCCACTAACCTGCTTTCCAGCTCCGTTCTCCTGTACAGGGCAACCAAGGAAGACCCAGCCGATCAGCTGGGACTCAATGGGAGGCAGAGAATAGATGGGGGCAGGGCCAGTCAGAGGTGGGATTGGCCGGTTCTCTGAACTGCTCAAAATGTCCGCTATCTGTTCTCCAAAACTGGTCAGAACCTGCTGAATACCCACCTCTGATTGTAACTTCAAATAGGCACTAAATGAACTGTTGTATATAGAGGACTATTGTGGAATGAAACGCAACAATAAAGAATGACATGAAATACAGCGGTTTGTTCACGTTAACAATAGCATTGAAAAAAGTGACTTATGACCGGTTTCCACACTTAAGACCATTGCAGCATCCCCATGGTTATGTGATCAAAATTCAAACACTTAGCAATTGACTCATATTAATGATGGTTGCAGTATCCCGGGATCAAGTGATCACGATTTGCGACCTGACAAAGAAATTGAGAACAATCAACCAATGGAACAGAAGTTGCCCTCAGAAGTTGTGGAAGCTCCATCACTTGAGATTTTCAAGAAGAGACTGGAGTGCCATTTGTCAGAAATGATGTAGGGTTTCTTGCTTGGGCAGGGGATTGGACTAGATGACCTACAAGCAGGGGTGGGATTCTACTAGTTCGCACTTATTTGCTAGAACCGGTTGTTAACATTCCAAGCAGTTTGGAGAACCGGTTGTTAGAGAAATTACTGGCCTAATTCTGTAAGGAAGGCAGGAAGGAAACATTCTGGTGTTGCTTACAGAAACTGCCTCTCCGTTAACCCTTATTACATTCTTGGCAGGACTAGACTTCCTGTCTCAGGAACTTCTCTGGAGTTTTTTTTCTCCCTCCTTTGCTGGTACTTGGCTTGTGTGGAGGGACCGTTCAAAGTTACAATGGCACTGAAAAAAGTGACTTATGACCATTTTTCACACTTATGAATGTTACAGCATCCCCATAGTCATGAGAGGCCAGGCGAGGAGATGCGTGCCTCAATGCGAGTAATGTTGAGTTGGCCACGCCCAGCCAATAACATGACCACCAAGCCATGTCCACCAGTCACATGACCACCAAGCCACGCTCACCACCTAAGCCAAGCCTACAGAACCGGTTGTTAAAAATTTTGAATCCCACCCCTGCCTACAATGTCCCTTCCAACTCTGATTATCTGTTAGCTGTCAATGGGGAAGCCAGATTCACTTAATAACCGCATTACTAACTTAACAACTGCAGTGATTCACTTAACAACTGTGGCAAGAATGGTCATAAAATGGGGCAAAGCTCAATTAACAACTGTCTCTCTTAATGGTAGAAAGTTTGGGCTCGATTGTGGTCATAAGTCAAGGACATCCTGTACAGAACAAAAACAAAGGACCAGCAAGATAAAAGAAATCACTTCTGTGCTAAGTGTGAATAAAAAGGGATTTCTTTCTCCTGATCCTCAGGTGGAAGTGGTCTTCTGGCTGCTTTCCATGTTGGCTACCCGAGACAAGGAGGACATGTCGCGCACGCTGCTGGCCATGTCCAGTTCCCAAGAGAGCTGCCTGGCCATGCGCAAGTCGGGGTGCCTCCCTCTCCTCATCCAGATTCTCCACGATTCAGACCGGGAACCGAGCGCTCCCGATAGTCCCGGAGCCGCAGGGAAGGATTGTCGCATGCGGGCCAACGCTGCCCTCCACAACATCATCTTCTCTCAGCCCGACGAAGGACAGGCCAAGAAGGAGATGCGGGTGCTACACGTGCTGGAACAGATCCGCTCCTACTCCGAGACCTGCTGGGACTGGCTCAGGATGCAGAAGGAAGGGGCCAAGATCCCCGAGGGGGGAGCAGGTAGAGGTGTCGACTCATAAAACATTCCTATGCCTGTTTTAGTAATTGCCATAAAAAAAAAGCGGGGGGAGGAAGGAAATCTGGAAGAGCAATGGAGCAGTTTGAAAGCGAAAGTACATTCCAACTCTTAACTTTAAAAGATTGTAGCTACACTACCCGAGCTTTTGCCTGCAAATATATTTAATTGGAGAACATGAATGATGACACCCAGCCTGTGAACGTGCTCAATTGGAGAATCTGGTTTATGAGACGCCCAGGGGGGAACGGGGAACAGGGTCACAGGTGACTGTAAATTACGTATGCCAGAGTTGGCTTCATACAGGGCAGTGCCAGTATGTCGCCTCTAATGAATCCTTTGAAGTTTTTTGAAGTTTGGCTCAAGAATCATGATTTAATAAGGGCGATTGCTGGAATCCTGACAAGAGGGAGGATTGGGGTTACCTATCAGCCTTTCCAGGTAGTCTAAAGCAGGGGTGTCAAACTCAAGGCCTGTGAGGTGCTTAGATCTGGCCCATGGGGCCGCCCTGGAAACAGCGAAGATCCAGCCTGTGGTGCCTCTGTTAGTGAAAACAGAGCTCAGAAGGGCCACAGGCGACCCTCCGAAGCTCCATTTTCACTGGCAGAAGGTTGCAGGAGGCCGTCACAGCTGAAAACAGAGCTTGGGAGCCCATTTTTACTAGCAGAGCGCTCGGGCCACCACAGGTGCCCCCAACGTGAGTTACATCAAGCTGCCCATCCTGGCCATGCCCAGCCCAGCCCATTGAGGCCAAACACAACTCTGATGTGGCCCTCAATGAAATAGAATTTGACACCCATTATCTTTATTGTAAGTCTGAAAGAACATCTCTCTCCCTCACTTTTATAGTCCAGGAAACTAGGAAGAAGTGTTCTCTCATAGAACCGGTGGGAAAAAAAATTGGAAGCCCACCACTGTCTGACAGGATAGTGGGAAATGGATGGATTTATATTCCTTGCAGACAGCTGGCAATTTGCATCCTTTTAGGGGGTCGTTGAGGCACTTGGAGGTTTATCGGTGTCCTCAGGGTTACCCGTGTGGTGCTCCTGGTTCTTGTAGTCTGCAATTTTCCTCTGGAAACCCATTCCTATTCCCACACTATTCAAAGGGTGTTCAGACGAAATTGCATAGCCAAAAATCTGTAAAAAAATTACAGACTACAGGAACCAGGAGCACTACTCAGGTGATTCCGAGGACACAGATAAACCTCCAAATGCTTCAACCACCCTCTCAAAAGATGCAAATGACCTGCTGTCTGTAAGGAATATAAATCCTTCCATTCCCCACTATCTTGTCACAGTTGAAGAAACTTATTGAATAAGAAGCAAAATGTCTTCAAAGAAAACCAGAAAATCCAGTTGCCTCCTGATAAAAGCACCTTTGGGACTGTTTTACCTGCTCTCTATTCCTCATAAAGACTTTCCAGAGGAATCCATAGCTCACTGACTTGTCCACAATCTTCTTAGAGATGGCCCCCCAGTTTCCACAGAGCCCAGAACTCTAGTTCCTTTGCAGGCCCTCAACCAACCTGAAAAATGTAAATACTTAAGACGTTCAAAATAATTTCCGCATGAGGGTTACTTTGATTTTTAGTCCATTTTGTTTTGCTTCAGTGTTTTTAACGACTTAACTTTTAATGGAAATTGCCCTGAGCTACTTTGGAAGGGCAGTAGAGAAAGGAAATGAACTGAATAAATAAAAGCCACACTCTCCCTTTATTAGCATAACAATGCAATGATTACATTAGATCGAGAGACAGAAACTGACTTGAGGTTATGCAATGGCAGATACTCAAGTTCTGTTGACTTTAAAAATATTTCTTTACATGGAATATTTCTGTGCCAGGCTTCCAGTTGTTAGATTCGCTAAGAGGCTTGCTAAAGGATATTTGAACAGCATTTATTCATGCCTCTCCCGATAAGAAACCAAACATTTAAAAGAGAGCCTTACTATTAATCTTCTCATCACTCCTTATCACCCATCCCCTCCCACTTGTGACTGTATGACTGTAACTTTGTCGCTTGTATCCTTAGAGTTTATATTGACTGTTTCCTAGTATGATTCGATTGCTTATTGTACCCTATGACTATTATTAAGTGTCGTACCTTATGATTCTTGACTCTTGATGAATGTATCTTTTCTTCTATGTGTACTGAGAGCATTTGCACCAAGACAAATTCCTTGTGTAATCACACTTGGCCAATAAAGAATTCTAAGTTCTAAGTTCTCACCAACATGTTTTTGAAGTTATAGTTTTCCCAGATGTCTGTATTTTGCGTTGCAGCTTTCATGAGCTCATTTCAAAATTATTGGTTTCAAAGCAACTGTAATGTTCTTCATGTAGGAGAGCTTATTAATATTTCAGAAGAGTCTCGCTACTTCTCCTTTCTAGCTACCGTCTCTCTGCTTAGTATTCTCTTTCCATTCTCTAAACATTTTCATTCCTTTCCTCTTCATAAGCCTTTCTAGCCTGCTGATCTAACCAGCAACTTTTTGAGCTTGTGCCCAGTTCTCACAATCCTACTTTAAATGGGTTCATTTTGGGGTATAAACCACCAAGGGATGTCAATCCACTTGAATGCATCCAAAGTCAATGCAATGAATGGTTTGGGTTTCTGTTCCGTTCACCGCATTCCACTTCCTTCTCTGCAGCTCCTGTTCCAATCGAGCCCCAGATTTGTCAAGCTACCTGCGCCATCATGAAGCTCTCGTTTGATGAAGAATATCGCCGTGCCATGAATGAATTGGGTAGGTTGGGAGCAGTGCAATCTGCCACCTCAGAGAAATAGCAATAGCACTTCGATTTGTATAAAGGTAAAAATTCCCCTTGCACATACGTGCTAGTCGTTTCCGGCTCTAGAATTCGGTGCTCATCTCGGTTACAAAACCGAAGAGCCAGCACTGTTCAAAGACATCTCCGTGGTCATGTGGCCGGCATGACTAAACGCCGAAGGTGCACGGAACGCTGTTACCTTCAAAGTGGTCCCTATTTTTTCTACTTGCATTTTTTACCTGCTTTCGAACTGCTAGGTTGGCAGAAGCTGGGACAAGGAACGGGAGCTCACTTCGTTACGCGGCGCCAAGGGTTCAAACCGCCAAACTGCAGATCTTTCTGATCACCAAGCTCAGCATCTTAGCCACTGAGCCACCCCATCCCTACTAGATTTGTATACCGCTTCATAATGCTTTACAGCCCCCTCTAAGCGGTTTACAGAGTCAGTATATCACCCCCCCAACAATCGGGGTCCTCATTGCTCAGGAGGATGGAAGGCTGACACCACCTCGAGCCTGTCAGTATCGAACTCCTGGCAATAGAATAGAATAGAATAACAGAGTTGGAAGGGAACCTTGGAGGTTTTCTAGTCCAACCCCTTGCTCAGGCAGGAAGCCCTATACCATTTCAGACAAATGGTTATCCAGTCTCTTCTTAAAAACTTCCAATGAGCAGAGTCAGCTTGCAATGCCAGCTAGCCCTCGACATAACCACCACAATTGAGCCCAAATTTTCTGTTGCTAAATGAGACCTTTGTTAAGTGAATTTTGCCCCATTTTCCAACTTTTCTTGCCTCGGTTGTTAAGCGAATCACTGCAGTGGTTAAGTTAGTAACAAGGTTGTTAAGTGAACCTGGCTTCCCCATTGACTTTGCTTGTCAATGTGATCACATGACCCTGGGATACTGCAACGGTTATAAATACGAGTCAGTTGACAAGTGGCTGAATTTTGATCACGTGATCACAGAGATGCTGCAACAGTCGTAAGTGTGAGAAATGATCTTAAGTCACTTTTCCAGTGCTAGCTGTCCTGATTTGGAACAGTCACTAAATGAATTGTTGTAAGTTGAGGATTACCTGTACTGCATTCTAACTACTGCACCATCCCGGCTCCTATCCTAAGTAAATCCAAAAGCTTTGCAAATCCAATGGCTTAAGGTTGGCCACTTAAAAGGATTGCCAGTGGCAGGGCTACTAAAATGCCAGTGGCCAGTATCTGGGAACTCCACAACCCTTTAGGTTGGTATTCAGATGTTCCCATTCCAAGGAATGTATTTTCTGTAATGACTCTTCCAAAACATGTGGGTGACTTCATGGATACATTTCTGTAGTTTTTTTGGCAACCACATACATGTATTACTTGACTTACAATCATAATTAAGCCTGGAATTATGGTACTAAGGCTAAGTCATGCCAGGCACTAAGTAGGCCATCATGTGACCAACCTGATTTTATTAACTTTTTGCAGTGGTTGTTAAGCAAACCCATTGTCTGCAATGGGCATTTTTTTGCTAGAAACCAGAAGTAAACACCAGTTTCTGGCAAAAAACAAAAACCCAGTAAGTTTGGTCATATAATGGTGGGATGCTGCAAATAAATGCTGTACAATACATGTAACTTTTTTGAATCTGCTGTAACTTTAAATAGTTGCTAAGCAATCAGTCATAGGTCAAGGACTACCGGTAGAAGTATTTCACCATTGCCCTCATCTTCCAGGATGGACATTTTTCCCCCTTAATAAGTATGATGTCAACTCATAAAATATTTCTATGGTCTTCATGATTTAATTGGGGTAACTGCCGGAATCCTGACATCTGACTTAAATAGGTCTGATGTTCTTTAGGTTTCCAAAATAACAGATTAACAGAGTTGGAAGGGACCTTATAGGTCATCTAGTCCAGCCTCCCACCCAAGCAGGAGACCCTATACCAGTAATGGTGAACCTTTTTGTTGTGGTGTGCCAAAAACACGCATGTGCGCATGCCGGCACCCACAATGCAATGCGCCTCGCCCCACCTATGCATGCGCGTGCAACACCCCTCCCCCACCCCCTTACCTGCACTGTGCATGCGCACGCCTTCCAGCTGATTTTCAGCTCGTTTGAGGCCTCCAAAGGCTGCAGAGGCTTCCCTTGAGCCTCTGGGAGGCCGAAAACTGCCTCAAATGGGCCAAAAATCAGTTGGGAGGCTCACGCATGCACAGTGCAAGTAAGTTTGGCTGGGGCTCGCATGCCCATAAAATGGCTGTGTGTGCCACCTGTGGCGCGTGTGCCATAGATTTGCCATCATGGCCCTATACCATTTCTGACAGATGGCAATCTAGGCCAGGGGTAGGGAACTTGGCTCTTTTATCACTTATGGACTTCAACTCACAGAATCCCTGAGTGAGCCATTAAAGGTTCCCCATCCCTGGCCCACTGGTTTTTCAGTTGTGTGGGAAATCAATTTTTGACTGGAATGGGACTGTTTAATATACAAATGTAGGACATATTCTTTATATATTCTTATATGTCCTACATTTGTATATCAAACAATCAATTTGTTGACATATTCTTTATATATTCTTATATGTCTTACATTTGTATATCAAACAATCAACATTTTCAAAAGTGTTCCCCAACTGAGAGCACATGTGAGACAGTAGCTAAGGCTTTGAACCGGCTGTAGGCCTGAGGTCAGCCGAGTCACTTTGGATCAGCCACAATCTCCTTGACCTAGAAAGAAGGGAAGAACAAGAAAAAATGATATAGATAGCAAAAATGATGCCAAGGAAACAAGGAACTGCCCATTTAGTCCCCAGGAATCAAGATTGACTTGGAAAAATCCCATGTAGGTAGTCCTTGACTTATAGCCAGAGGTGGTATTCAGGAGGTTCTGACCAGTTCTGGAGAACTGGTAGCAGAAATTTTGAGTAGTTCGGAGAACCAGCAAATACCATCTCAGACTGGCCCCAGCCGCATCTATTCTCTGTCTCCCATTGAGTCCCAGCTGATCGGCTGGGTCTTCTTCGGTTGCCCTGCACAGGAGAACGGAGCTGGAAAGCAGGTTAGTGGGGTGGGACAGAATGGAGATTTTTACAGTATCCTTCCCCTGCCACGCCACCAAGCCACGCCCACAGAACCGGTAGTAAAAAAATTTGAATCCCACCATTGCTTATAGCATTATTCATTTAGCAACCATTCCAAGTTATAATAGCACTGAAAAAAAAAAAAGATTATGACCAGGCCTCACACTTACAAATGTTGCAGCTTCCTCAGGGTCAAAATTTGGGTGTTTGGCAACCGGCATGTATTTACCATGGTTGCAATGTCCCCGGGTCACATCACTGCCATTTGCGATCTTCCCAGCCAGCTTTTTAGAAGCAAAACCAATGAGGGGGGGGAGCAGGATTCGCTTAATGACCATGTGATTCACTTAACAAGTGCAGTAATTCGCTTAACGACTTGGGAAAAAAAATTGTAAAATTGGACACGGCTCACTTAACAACTCTCTTAGTTGCTTAGTAATGGAAATTCTGGTCTCCATTGTGGTCGTTAAGTCGAGGACTGCACAGTTATGTATTTTCCACAGTTCTGTCATCTGACTGCTTTTTCTTTGCATTGACCATGATAAATGTGATTGGGTGAATTTTGCATCCTTGGTTGTGCACTACTGTTGGGGGGTGGTTCATCGCTCACGGTTTTTCTCTTCTCCGTTTCCCTTCCCAGGTGGACTGCAGGCCATTGCTGAGCTGCTGCAGGTGGACTACGAGATGCACAAGATGACCAATGACCCCCTCAACCTGGCACTCAGGCGCTACACAGGCATGGCCTTGACCAACCTCACCTTTGGGGATGTGGTCAACAAGGTGCGATGGGACTCAAGACAGAAAAACTGAATCAGGCGGGAAAGGAAGATATATCATAGATAGATAGATAGACAGATAGATAGATAGATATTTCAAGTGAGGTACCTCACTTGATATATCTATATATCTATTAGTACCTTACTATTAGTACCTTGCTCTTGATCAAGTGAGGGACTAATACCACCCTATAAAGCCTTAGTAAGACCACGCCTAGAGTACTGAACCCAGTTTTGGTCACCACACTATAAAAAATACGTTGAGACTCTAGAAAAAGTACAAGAAGAGCAACCAGGATGATTAGGGGACTGCAGACTAAAACATACAAAGAACTGTTACAGAAACTGGGCATGGCTAGTCTAGTGAAGAGAAGGACCAGGGGAGACAGGATAGCAGTCTTCCAATATTTGAGAGGCTGCCACAGAGAGGAAGGGGTCAAGCTATTTTCTAAAGCGCCTGTAGGCCAGTCAAGGAATAATGGATGGAAAGTGAACAAGGAGAGATTAACTTGGAAATAAGGAGAAACTTTCTGACAGTGAGAACAATCAACTAATGAAATACCTTGCCCTCGGAAGTTGTGGGAACTTCACCACTTGAGACTTTCAAGATGAGATTGGACTCCCATCTGTCAGAAATGGTGTAGGGTCTCCTGCTTGGGCAGGAGGTTGGACTAGATGACTTACAAGGTCCCTTCCAATTCTGATTATCTGTTATATATTTATATATCTATAATATAATTGATATACTGTATTTTCTGGCGTATAAGACTACTTTTGAAACGAAAAAAAGTCAACCAAAAATCGGGGGTCATCTTATACGCCGAGTATAATTTTCCAACTCGATCCTGCACCAATCACTGCAAGGCTGCTCGGACCGCCTCTCTAACTCAGCCAATCCAAGCAGGCTTTTTATGCATGCAAACGAATTTTCCAACTCGATCCTGCACCAATCACTGCAAGGCTGCTCAGACCGCCTCTCTAACTCAGCCAATCCAAGCAGGCTTTTTAATTAAAAAAGAACTGGTGTTGCCTTGGAAGTGGGGGGGTAGTCTTATACAGCGAATATAGGCCTAAACCTATGTTTTAACTATAAAATTAGGGGGTCGTCTTATACGCCGGTCGTCTTATACGCCGGAAAATACGGTATATAATATAATATAATATAATATAATATAATATAATATAATATAATATAATATAATATAATATAATATAATATAATATAATATAATATAATATAATATAATATAATATAATATAATATAATATAATATAATATAATATAATATAATATAATATAATATAATATAATATAATATAATATAATATAATATAATATAATATAATATAATATAATATAATATAATATAATATAAATATAATTAATATAATATTTATTGCCTGAGTTATAAAATGTCAATTCTTCAAGTATTTACCTAAATAAGATTTTTACCCCGTTTTTTAAAGTGCAGTAGCCAGCTTCAAGGAGAACTCCTGTTATAGGGAGTCCTCGAGTTATGACCACAATTGAGCCCAAAGTTTATGCTGCTAAGTGAAACATACATTAAGTGAGTTTTCCCCCTTTTACGGCTTTTCTTGCCACCATTGTTAAATGAATCATTGCATTTATCAAGTTAGTAATATGATTGTTAAGGGAATCTGGCTTCCCCATTGATTTTGCTTGTCAGAAGATCGCCAGAAGAGATCACGTGACTTTGGGACACAGCAACGGTCATGAAGTATGAACCAGTTGCCAAGCATTTGAATTCTGATCACATGACCATGGGGATGCTGCAAAGGCCATAACTTTGAAAAATTGTCATAAGTCACATTTTTCAGTGCCGTTGTAATTTTGAATGGTCATGAAACAAATTGTCAAGGTATTGTTACAGGTAGTCCTCAATTTAAAACTAACTTAAAATTCAACGTTGTGTGCCTGTTCAAAGTTACAATAAAAGGTAAAGGTTCCCCTTGCACATATGTACTAGTCGTTTCCAGCTCTGGGGGGCAGTGCTCTTCTCCGTTTCTAAGTCAAAGAACCAGCGCTGTCCAAAGGCGAAGACGTCTCCGTGATCATGTGGCTGGTGGCATGACTAAAAGCCGATGGTGTATGGAATGCTGTGACCTTCCCACCAAAGTGGTCCCTATTTTTCTACTTGCATTTGTACGTGTTTTCAAACTGCTAGGTTGGTAGAAGTTGGGACAGATAACGGGAGCTCACTCCGTTACGCGGTGCTAGGGATTTCAACCGCCAAACTGCCAACCTTACTGATCGACATGCTCAGCGTTTTAGCCAATGAGCCACCACATCCCTTTTAAAGTTACAATGGCACTGGACTTATGATCCTTTAGAGGAAAATAAAATCAATCCTAAAAAAAACATCCATCCCTAACTCCTATTCCTTACTCTTTTCTTGCTGTTTAGGCAACGCTATGTTCGCGGCAAAGGTGTATGCAAGCTATCGTGGACCAATTAGCATCTGACAGTGAGGAACTGCACCAGGTATGGTGGGCCAAAAGAAGACCGGATGCAGTGGTGGAATTCAAATTTTTTTTACTACCGGTTCTGTGGGCGTGGCAAGGGAAGGATACTGTAAAATCTCCAATTAGAGATTATATTTGCTGGTTCTCTGAACTACTCAACATTTTCTCTACCAGTTCTCCAGAACTGGTCAGAACCTGCTGGATACTGCCTCTGACTGGATGGTCACTGAATTTGCACCCTACCAGCCCTTCTCCAGTAGGTCCAGGCCCAGATGTCTTCTTCTCTGAGCATGTAAAGAAGGCACTTCAAAGCTGCTTTACATCATCTCAGATTATCGATCTGGCCCATTGGGGAAAAATAGCTGCTGAAAGGTAGCTTTGACTCTGAAACACTCCTTGTTCAGGAAAATGAATGTTATTTATTAGATTTAAAGCTCACCTTTTATTTAGGAACAGTGCTAACTCCTCCGTTTTCACACAACCCTGAAGTTAGTTGTGCTGTAAGTGAGGAATTGGTGCAGAATCTGCTTCTAATCCAGTGCTTTTCAACCTGGGCAACTTTTTAAGATGTGTGGACTTCAACTCCCAGCATTCCCCAGCCAGCCATGCAGCCATTTTATGCTCCCCCCCCCCCAGACTATAAAACATCTGGTCCTTCGGCTGTCCCTATCTGGCCTGCGAGGATTGCTTTTATTTTGAAGGTGACTGCTTTTTTTTATTTTTTTATTTACCAATTTGAGTGTATGTCTATGGAGATTCTCAGACTTCCAGGTCATAGCTGTTCCAAAGGTGCTTTTTTGAGAGACAAGTGGACTTTCTTTTGTTTTTCTTGAATGAGAAGTGAAACATCTTCAAGGGCCTTGGTGGTGCAGGCTGTTAATCATCTAGCACTTAGTGCAAGCTGCCTGCAATTAGTGCAGGTTCGAATCCCACCAGGCTCAAGGTTGACTCAGCCTTCCATCCTCTCGGGGTAGGTAAATTGAGGACCCAAGATTGTTGGGGGCAATAAGCTGACTTTGTAAAAATGCCGCTTGAGAGGGCCAAAAAGCCCTAGTAATAAGCAGGCATATACAATGGAATGAAGGCTACTGCTGAGCACCTAGCATGGTGCTCCATAGACTGTAAGCCGCCCTGAGTCTCCGGAGAAGGGCGGCATATAAATGTAATTAAAAAAAAAAAAGGAAAATCAAAGAAAGCCCAGGTGCCTCTCGAAAAAGCATCATAGGTATGTGTGAGAAGCATATAAAAATGAATCAACAGACTTTTGATAATCTGATCCATAGGATGCTTTATTAGGGAAAATACTGCAGTATGGATCCCTTTACTCCAGAAAAAAAACATTTTCTAGGAGGAAGGAGACCCTCCCATTTAGTGAATACAGCTTATATAAGTTTATCAAATCACATGGTTACATAACACTTCCTGTTTCCCATATATGGACGTTATACAATCTTCCATGGAAAACTTCCAACATATTCAGATTTCCTGTTTTTCAAATTCCAGAAAATTATAAGAAAACATTAATATTAATATAAATGTGACATTAATATAAATGTGACATTTATAATGTCAGAGTGCCCCAGCACACACCTCTAACTTATACCAAGTACATAGTTTTGCAATATTGTATTATTCCTAGCAGAAAACACATTTCATAACTGTTCTGAGCTTTAAAAGTTTAAACTGCAAACACAAAATGGCTTCAGTTCGGCTCTTTTATATTCTCAGGTGTAATAACCAAATTTTTCTTATAACAATATGCATGCATGCATCTCTACACACCTTCAAAGCCCTATTGGTTTGGTCCTCCACAACAGTACTAGTTTTTTTTCTTGTGGCCCCCTAGGAAAATTAATTGCCTACCCCTTTCTTAGGTGGTATCCAGCATCCTACGCAACCTCTCGTGGCGAGCCGATATGAACAGCAAGAAAGTCTTACGAGAAGTCGGCAGCGTCTCTGCACTGATGCAGTGCGCCTTACGGGCCAGCAAGGTAAGAAGGGTGAGGTGGAATCGACAGCCAACTTTGCTAAAGTATGGTCAGGGGTGAGCTTCAAAAATTTTAGCAACGGGTTCTCTGCCCGGTTTATTTGTTTATTTTGTCAATTGCTTACAAGATAATAGTTATAGGTAAAAACATAGTTATGAATACATGGATACATATAAGAAAAAAAAGAAAAAACAATAGGACAGGGACGGTAGGCACTTTGGTGCGCTTATGCACGCCCCCTACAGGCCTCTTAGGAAGGGGGTGAGGTCAATAGGGTGAGGTTGCTGAATGGTCATGGTCATGGTGGGTGTGGCCTAGTCAGCCTCCATTACCATGGTGGGGGGAGCGTTTTTGCCCTCCCTGTGCTCTGGAAGCTTTCCTCAAGCCTCCGGGAGGACGAAAATGGGCTCCCCGGGCTCCGGAGGCTCTATGGAAGGTGGAAATGGGCCCATTTCCAGCCTTCCCAAACTTCCGGGAGGCCCATTTTGTGCCCTCCCTGAACCTCCATGTGCGCCCTGTACTTATCTGCATCCAAAACGGGCCGTGTGGGGACTCCTGGGAGGAGAGGGCTGGGATGGGTGGGGCCAGCCAGGAGTGGGATTTGGGGGTTCTTCGAACTGCACAGAATCTTAGCTAGGGGCTCTCCCGAACTCCTGCAAACCCCCAGCAGCCCATCCCTGAGTACGGTCACCACTGATGTTTGCACAAAATGGACAATAATCCTCCTGGCCATAACTCCTACCAGCAGGGGTCACAAGCCCACGTGGACCTCAACCCGCCAAGAGTCGAATCTGGGTCTCTCTTGGAATGAGTAGGCTTCCGAAACAACAACCTTAATTATGTTTTGTTGCCTACATTAGGATTGATTGATATTGATTTATCACATGGCATGTTCACAGTGGTGATATTCTACCGGTTCGGTCCACTTCGGCTGAACCAGTAGTAAAAAAATGCTATACACCCAAAATAGATTAGCTAGAAAGCAGGAAATCGTCGGATTGCACGGCACAGCTGATCCCCACCCCTCACTTCAAAATGCTTCTTTTTTCAGGGCTTCCCTGAGGCCCACTAGGTCAAAAACAGGACATGGGGGGAGAAAGAAAGAAAGAGAATGAAAGAAATAAAGAGGGAAGGATGGGAGAAAGGGAGGGAGAGAAGAAAGAAAGAGAAATAAAAAAAGAAAAAGAAAGAAAGGGAGGGAGGGAGGGAAAAAGGAGAGGAAGGACCTCAAACCTTGGCACTAGATGCCGCTTCAGAGGATGTTTTGAAACAGCACAGCAATCCAGGGCTGGAAAGTACCGGGAGGTCATCTAGTCCAACCCCCTGCTCCAGAAAATGAGTTTCTGTCTTTTGATGTCACTCGTGTTCGGCCTGGGTGGTCCGAGCACTCTGCCAGTGAAAGCAGAGCTTGGGAGGGTCCCCTCCCAAGCTCCATTTTTGCTGGTAGAGGCATCATGGGCCAGTTCTTCACTGTTTCCAGGGCAGCCCTGCGGGCCAGATCTAAGCACCCCGCAGGCTTGATCCGGCCCACAGGCCTTGAATTTGACACCCCTGTTTTAGCAGTAGCGGTGTCTGGATGTCTGGATCTCAACCTGTTTCGCTCCAAGTAAGCTACTATGTTGCTCAGTGTTGGCAGTCAAAAACCTTCCAATTTTATTGAAAGAGAACCTTTTTTCATCTTTTTTTTTTTTGTTCCTACGCTAGGAGTCCACCCTGAAGAGCGTCCTCAGTGCCTTGTGGAACCTCTCAGCTCACAGCACTGAGAATAAAACCGCCATCTGCATGGTGGAAGGAGCACTCGGCTTCCTAGTGAGCACACTCACCTACAAGTGCCAGAGTAATTCCCTTGCCATCATTGAAAGTGGAGGTGGGATCCTAAGGAATGTCTCTAGCCTGATTGCCACCCGGGAAGATTACCGGTTAGTCATCTCCATTTTCCTCCTTTGCAGCCAGAAACATCTTCCTTCCCCCATTGGTACAATGGTACCTTAGTACTCAACTGCTTTGAAGCTCATCTAATTTGGTACTCGACGCCCTTTGGTGTGAAAATATCGTCCTGGTAATCATCATTTGTTTGGTATTCAACGGACAAGCTAGATCTTGTCAATGATGGCTACTTTGTGACTCACTGCATTACAGGTAGTCCTCGACTTTAGTGACCATTCAAAATTACGACGACATTGAAAAAAGTGACTTATGGCACTGTTTTTCACAGTTACGACCTTTGCAGCTCATGTGACCGAAATTCAGATGTTTAGCAACGGTCATTGTTATGACCGTTGCAGCGTCCCAGGGTCATGGGATCCCCTTTTGAGGCCTTCTGACAAGCAAAGTCAATGGGGAAGCCAAATTCACTTAACAATTAGGGCGTGGCACAATAGTAACAACATCACAAAAATAGATAAAAGTCCCTTTAATACCTCCAACTTGGCCCCCAATGTCCAGTTATCATCGGCTGGAGAAAAAACTCTCCCAAGAAGAGTTTTTTTAAAAGGAAGAAATTCCGTCCAAACTCAAAGTACATATAAATTATAACAAAAAACCAACACAAACCATACTGCAGCCATTAACAAGACAGGGAAGGATGAGGGATTGAAGACATCAAAAAATAACAAAACACACACACTTGGGAGGATGCCAGAACTCAGATAAAACTTGACAAACCGGAATAACTTCACGCTTTGCTTCCAGCAATTTAGCCATGCATAGTTTGCCCTTTTAAACACTCTTCCCAGCTGCAGCCAATGAAGGGGATCAGGGCCCTTTCCTCCTCCGTAAACCACATGACTCACGTTGCTCCCTTATCTGTTCCTCCCTGCGTGCCCTAGGATGAAGAGGGGGTGGGCCTGGGTCTTATTCTGAATGCCCAGCCGGATTGTGTCCTTCCCCAGTTTCTTCCACAGCCACCGGAGCCACACTCCCATTCCCCGTCAGCTGTTCCACCTCTCCCTCGGAATCAGATTCCAACAGGGGCATGAAATTACTTAGGTCAACTAAAAAGTTGGGGGTGGATTTGTTGGAATCCTGACAACTGACTTATCAATTGCAGCGATTCATTTAACAACTGTGGCAAGAACAGATATAAAATGGGGCAAAACTCACTTAACAAATGTCTCACTTAACAGAAATTTTGGGCTCAATTGTGGTCAAGGACTACCTGTATGTATTCCTTATGGGGAAAAAATTGTTTGGTATTTATCATTTTTGGTACTCATCCTGCCTCCCGGAACCAATTAAAGAGTCAAAACCAGGCCTTGTGGTCCCCAACTGCATCTTGGACCCTTTTCCCAAAGTCCCCTAGTCTGCCAGAAAAAGAGTGGCTTTATTTCCATTTAATCTCCTAAAAATCCTTATATAGCTAGTCCTCGATTTATGATCATAATTCCATCACTAAACAATGCAATCATTAAGTGAATCACATTCAATTTTACTTCCTTTTTTTGTTGTGATTGCTAAGTGAATCCACTTCCCTTACTGACTTTGCTTGCTGGTGCTTCTTGGGAAGGTCCCAAATAGCAACCACATGACTCCAAGATCCTGCATCCGTTACAAATACAGGCCAGTGGTCAAGCACCCGAAATTTGGATCCCTTGACTGGGGGGGAAACACTGCCGTTGTAATTTTGGTTGCTAAACGAATGGTTCTAAGTCAAGGATTACCTGTATTCTTTTTCCCGCCGATGTGGTCCGTTTTTCCTTTTGGATAGCCACACCTTGGATATGAAAGCTAAAACCCCACTTGGGTTGTTGTTTTCAGCAATTGGTATTCAGAAGTGGACTATGAATTCAGAGCTCTTAAAATAGCTCTCAAATTCCTCCCCTCCTTAAGTTATATTGAAGTTATACCTTACAAATGAAAGCAAATAGAGGGATCTCAGGATAATGTTGCCGGATCCAATCTGAGTCGGTCATTGGGACCAGAGGTTTTGTCTTCCGTGCTTTTGGACTCCTGCTGGAGCCCATCTTCAGGGAACAAGAAGCCTTAATAAGACCACACCTAGAGTGCTGTATCCAGTTTTGGTCACCACACTATTAAAAAAAGATATTGAGACTTGAGTGCAGAGAAGAGCAATCAGGATGATTAGGGGACTGGAGACTAAAACACACGATGAGAGGTTGCAGGAACTGGGTGTGGCTAGTCTAAGGAAGAGAAGGACCAGGGGAGACATGATAGCAGTCTTCCAATATTTGAGGGGCTGCCACGGAGAGGAAGGGGTCAAGCTATTTTCCAAGGCACCCAAAGGCCAGACAAGGAATAATCTACGGAAATGAACAAGGAGAGATTCAACCTGGAAATAAGGAGAAATTTTCTGACACCGAGAGCAATCAACCAAGGGAACAGAAGTTGCCTTCGGAAGTTGTGGAAGCTCCATCACTGGAAGCTTTCAAGAAGAGACTGGACTGCCATCTGTCAGAAATAGTGTAGGGTCTCCTGCTTGGGCGGGCGGGTTGGATTAAATCAGGAGTCGCCAACCTTTTGGACCTCAGGGACCAGCAAACTCATAATTTTAAATCCCGCGAACCGCTAATACGAATTTTGACTGACGGTGGCTTGTTGATGTTGGTGGGAAAGTCAGTCCCATATTCCAGAGTGGCAGTAGTCACAGCACTGGCCCTTTGGTCATCCCTGACCAAAGGTCATTCCTCCACCCGGATGCACCAGCCTGCCATTGACTGGAGGAGCTACTCCAGGATGATCAAAGGGCCAGTCTTGTGACTACTGCAGCTCTGGAATATGGGACCAACTTTCCCACCAACATCAGCAAGCCACCCCGGGGCGGATTTTCCTTCCGTGCCGTTGGTCTTACCTTCCAGTTCCAGCTTGTGTAGCTCTACTCAAGGTAAGGTTTGCGCTCAGCCAAAGGGTGAGGGCCGGCGGGTGGGTGGGCCATGTGAGCAGCGCAGCCTTGCGTTCCTGCGCAGCCTGGATTAATTACTTGGGGGAGAGTGCTTTGTGGGGGACATTTCTCTGTGGACCACCAACATTTTCTCATGGACCACCAGTGGTCCCTGGCACACTGGTTGGTGACCACTGGGCTAGATGACCTACAACGTTCTTTCCAACTCTGTTTAATCTGTAAATAATAGGAATCCAAAAGCTCGGAAAACAAAACCTCTTATCCCAGTGACCGTCCCAGATTGGATCTTAGACCTTCGTTGACCTTTCCTTTGTTTTCCTCTGGGATCTGAGCTGATTTTATCTTACCCTCGATCTGCTCTTTCCTAGGCAAATTCTGAGGGATCACAACTGCCTTCAAACTCTCCTCCAGCACCTCAAGTCACACAGCCTGACCATCGTCAGCAATGCCTGCGGCACCCTGTGGAATCTCTCTGCACGGAGCCCCAAAGACCAAGAGCTACTATGGGACCTGGGGGCAGTCAGCATGCTCCGGAATCTCGTCCACTCCAAGCACAAGATGATTGCCATGGGCAGTACCGCAGCCCTACGCAACCTCCTTGCCAACCGGCCGCTCAAGTATAAAGATGCCATGGTTGTCTCACCAGGTTCTTGTATGCCCTCCCTCTATATGCGGAAACAGAAGGCCCTGGAGGCTGAATTGGATGCCCAGCACTTGGCTGAAACCTTTGACACCATGGAGAAGCAGACAATGAAGAAGCAGAGCATGACCAAGAAACCAATGAGGCACATGGATAGTTTGGCCAAGGACTATGCTTCTGATTCAGGCTGCTTTGATGATGACGAAGTGCCTAACGTCTCTAGCAGTACAGAGACAGGAAACGCGTCGGTTCTCTCCATGTTCTTAAATTCATCCTTCCTCCAAAGTCAAACTTTGCCGAGAACAGTTTCCCAAAGAAGAGGCCCAGAACCGGAGAAAGATCAAAGTGGGAAGTCCACAGAAGTCAAGAAGGTCTCCCCGCTGCTTGCGTCCCAGGACAACGACGTCTCTGCGGTGGCTGAGAAGTTGGCCAACAAGATCACTACGACTGTGGCCAAGATAGATAAGTTGGTGGAAGACATAACCACTCTCCATACCTCCTCTGATGACAGCTTCAGCCTCAGCTCTGAAGACCACTGCCTTGAATGGCAGTATGGTCTGGATGAAGCCCATGAGGCCCGTGCCCAGTCATGCTCTCCATGCCGCCTCTCAGACACCAGTGGAATTATGAAGCGTGAAGGTCTGAGCCGGGCTCACACCCTCCTGCGGCTGAAAAACGCTTACACGAGCTTGTCCAACGATAGCCTCAACAGCGGAAGCACCAGTGATGGCTACTGCCCAAAGGAACACATGAGACCATGCACTCGGACAACTTTCTTGGACTTTAAAGATGAACTACACCGGTATCAGAAACGGCCCAGCCGTCTTGATTTGAAGAACATCTTGATGAATAGGCCAGAAAAGATGGAACTGCCTGAGAAGAAACCACAAGAATCCAATGTGGTGGTGGAGAAACCAGAAAGAGACAAACTACTTGAAAAAGCCAAGGTAACAAGGCTTCCACCTGACCCTGATGTTGCTGAGAAGGAGTCTGAATGTAAGAAGAAAGAGGGAGGCAGACAGCTAGATCCTGATCCCAAAGTCCACACAATCAAACTCTCCCCATCATATCAGCATGTGCCCCTCATAGAGAACAATGCCATAGCATCTAGGACTATGGGGGTCTTGGGAACCAGCTCTTACTATCCCAGCTTATCCATGAAAACTACCGATAATCTTAACAAGGTTCCAGAGAAATTGACCACAGCAGAACCAGTGAAACAACGGCTGCAGAAATACGCGATGGAAGATACGCCAATTTGTTTCTCCCGATGCAGTTCCCTGTCTTCTATTTCCTCCGCCGACAATGTCCTAGATGGACAGAGTCACAGTGAGAATGAGATGGACACCGATTCCTCTCTAGAGATCATCGAGGTGGAAGAAGTGGAAGAAGCTCAGAAGGACAATCAAGAAAAGAAGGCAAAGCAGGGGGTGGAACCCCTCAACTCATCTTCACAACCCATTGCTATCCCCCTCCCTAAGAAAGAGAAAATGTTTCTTAGAGGGGCATCACCTTCTCGCCATGAGGATTTGACCCCTTCTAGCTCATCTGAAAACTACATCCAGGAGACTCCTTTGGTGATGAGTCGCTGCAGTTCGGTCAGTTCTCTGGGCAGTTTTGAGAGCCCGTCCATTGCCAGCTCTATCCAGAGTGAACCCTGCAGTGAGATGATTAGTGGTACGGTCAGTCCAAGTGAGCTCCCGGATAGCCCTGGTCAAACCATGCCTCCAAGCCGTAGCAAAACACCTCTGTTTGAACTCAACAGCCAGCCAGAGAAGGAGGCCAGCCAGTTCAACATCCAGTGGGAGAACAACGTCAAGAAATTTATGGACATCACGGATTTTAAGGAGCGTTTCCAGATGCCCCAAGACCTCGACTCCATGGTCTACTTCACAGTGGAGAAACCCAATGAGAACTTTTCATGTGCCTCCAGCTTGAGTGCATTACCCCTCCATGAGCACTATGTCCAGAAAGACGTTGAATTGAAACTTATCCCGCCGTTCCCAGAAAGGAGTGGGTTGAACTTCATGACACATGAAAAGAGAGATGACGAAAGGGCCATTGAGGGCCAAAGGAAACTAGAGTGCCTTGAATTGACATCAGATGAGGATATTGAAATTCTGAGGGAGTGCATCAATTCGGCCATGCCATCCCGTTTCCGGAAGATCAGGACATCCCTGGTCTCGGGCCTTCCAGGCCAAGTCCTAAACTCTCAGTCAAAGAAGTCAATGCAGGTTCCAGTCTACATGTTAGTTCCCGCCAATTCCCACTTGGGTATCCCCAAGCACAGATGGGCCACGGTCACCAGACCCAACAAAGACTATCTGGGCAATGAGGATTCCTTCACTGACTCAGCAGAAGGCACCCCCGTCAACTTCTCCAGTGCCGCTTCGTTGAGCGATGAGACCCTTCAATACCCTATGAAAGACGAGGGAGATTCCCGGCATTGCTCTGGAAAAAGAAAGGAAGTAACGGGGGCTCTGATGGGAGGGCTCAAGAGGGAGATCCGCCAGCTTGAACAAAGCAGCTCCCGGATTGGAAGAATCACCTCCAGCCATTCCACACCAACCAAAATGGCCTCATCTTCTAAGCACAAAACTGGATCGAATCACACCAGCCCGCTCCGTGCAACCCGGGCCCAATCGGCTGAGTCCAGGAGAGGAAACATTCCCCTCAGAAACCTAGAACTGACTTTCTTGAGGCAAGGTAGCTCAAGGGCAAGTTCTGAGGGCAACCGTTCCAAGAAGAAGGAGGAACCTCGGGAGAACAGCAGCCATGACAGCGATGGAGCCTTCCCATCCTTCTGCCACACCACACCAACTGAAGAGGCTGTCTACTGCTTCTATGAGAATGACTCTGATGACCTAGTAGAGTTAGATATGAAGAACTCACCTAAGAGAAAGCCCAACCTGGCCAGCAAATGTCAAAAGAAAGAATGCTGGGCTAAGAAAGAACCTGAGCTAAGTTCCAGTCAGCAGCTTCATGCTAAAAACAAGATGGCACCCCATCTCCGGAGCAACTTGATTGCAGATGAGACTCCACCATGTTACTCTCTCAGCTCCTCCCTAAGTTCCCTGAGTGATCTCGAACTCTATGCGACTGGAGAAAGGATGCAGATGTCCAAGATCAAAGCTAACCGCCAACCGACCATGAACCGTCGGCAGGGGACGAGAGCAGCTGTGTCCAAAGGGAGGGACAGCTCTGCCAGTTCCCTCAGTTACAATTCAGACAATGATCTCCTGCAGAAGGGCATCGGCTTGAGTGGGCCCAAGAGGAGACGCCATTCAGCCAAAAGGAAGAACGCTGAGAAGGAGCAGAAGGGTCTCAAGACCAAGGAATGGAAGCCCGAGGGGTTTCCTGATGAAATCGCTTCTGAAAGAGGTTCAGATCTGGATAGCATTGATTGGAAAGCCATCCAGGAAGGAGCAAACTCCATTGTTACTTGGCTGCACCAAGCTACTTCTTCCCTTGGCAAGGAGACGTCCTCAGAATCTGACTCCATTTTGTCTTTTATGTCTGGCCTTTCAGCAAGCTCTGCTTTACAGCTGAGTTTGGACAGAAGAGACAAGATCCGAGGCAGGAAAGGTCCCACCGGTGGCACGGAGAAGAAAAACCTCCCCAAATCTTTCCAAGATGGCAAGAATCTGAATGAAACAAGAGGTGCCGGCAGCAGGAATAAGACGGAGAAAAACGTAGGGCAGCAGAAGCCACTGAGCAACCTACCTGTCGTCTTCCGAGGCAGGACAGTGATCTACGTGCCTGATGCAGCCAAGGAATCCCCAGCACAGAGTTCCAGGTCCACCCCAAAGAAAACAGGAGGGGCTACTAAGCAGGAAATTCCCGAGAAAACTCTGAATCTCAACCAACCGAGATCCAGGAGTCTCCATCGGCCTGGGAAGATCTCAGAAGTGGTGGAGTTGATGTTGCCCAAAAGAAGCGCGACCCCACCTGCCAGGATGAATAGAGCACCTTCATCTGGATCCTCCAGAACGTCCACGCCCTCCCAACCCAACCAGAAGAAGCTCACATCACCATCGCAGCAACCCAACCGACAGACGCCATCACGTGAAACTGGAAAGACCAGTGGAAGCACCACACCCATTGGCCCAGCCCCCAAACCGGTCCAGAAATCCCCCGTGTCCAAGCAACACAAGACCCAGAAATCACCTGTCCGCATCCCTTTTATGCAGAAACCCGTTAAGAAGACTCTTCCGGTGAGGAACACCATGCCTACGCTGGACGAACGAGGAGGAAACAGCAGCAATGAGCTAAGGCCTAAGGTCAATGGAAAAGGTATTCTCCAGGCCAACCGCCTTAATTTGATGCGCATGTCCTCAGCAAGATCCCTCAGCAGTGACTCCCACCAGTCGGGCTTCCTACGGCAGCTGACATTCATCAAGGAGTCGCCCACTCTTCGCATGAGGCAACGTTCTGAGGTCTCCTCTTCTGAGCATTTGTCTTCACTCTCTCAGGGTTCCTCGCCGCGGAGAGGCCGCCTTGGCCTGCCGACCGTCTTCCTCTGCTCTTCCAGATGCGATGATCTCAAAGCAGACAAGCCAACTAGGTTGAGCCAACGCCCCGTCATCTCCCGGGGGCCTCTTCCCAGCCAGAATCCCTCTGCAGGAGGCCCCCCAAGGCTGCCCCGCAGGACAAGTTCAGAAAGTCCCTCCCGACTTCCCGTCAAATCCAACAATGTTCCTCCAGAGCCTTTCAAGCGTTACTCGTCCTCTCCTCAAATCAACATCGTCAAGAGGGCCGCTAGCCCTATTTCTACTCTGTCGGACGGCCCTGAACCCTCAAGCGGGAGAAAGAAGAACGAGGAGGTCTCAAAACTCCCGGTGATTCCTCCTGCAGAGAAAGGCACCGAAAATCAACAGCGGCAGCGGCAACAACAACCACAGCCACAGCAACAGCAGCCTCCACCACAGCTGCCGCCGCAACCACATCCACAGCCACAGCAGCCAGCGATGGTGAAAGGAACCTGGAAACGTATCCGTGACGAAGACATACCCCATATTCTGAAGAGCACCCTTCCTTCAACGGCATTGCCCCTGGTTAGCACTTGGCAGGAAGAAGAAGAAGAAGAGAGCGATCAGACGCCTGGACTCCTCCAGCCAAAGACGAGTGACGCAGTCGTGCAGACTGAAGACTTCTCCACCACAAAGACTAATTCCAGCACCTCCCCTACTCTGGAGACCCAGAAGGCCGTCAAGATCCCACCCGACAGCTACGAAGGAGATGGCTTTGCTCCGGCGAAGGCCACCACCGCGTCCATCTCCTTCACTCACGAAGGGTCGGTCAGCTCTCTTGGGAGTTTCCCTTCCAGCAGGCACAGTTCCCCAAGCCGGGCTGTTCGGGTGACCCCATTTAATTACACCCCCAGCCCAATGGTGGAGCCCACCATCAAAGAGAAGCAGGCGGAGAAAACACAAGTTTGACAGCCTTCCAGCTTGGTCTGACAAACGACTGGGATGTTCTTAGCTAGCCACCAAGATAGATATAGATAAGCTATATATATATAGCTTATATATATATAAGCTATATATATATAGCTTGGGTGTGTATATATATATATATATATACACGACAAATGTAACTTCTTAAAAAATGAATACATCCAAGCTTGGGGATATATATATATATATATATCCCCAAGCTTGGATGTATTCATTTTTTAAGAAGTTACATTTGTCGTTTTACCCCCAACTACCACCATTCTTAACAAAACAAGGAGGATTGGATGAGCGTTTCTTATACGCACAAGACTAGAGGAATCGCTTCTTGTGAGAATAACAGAAGACACAAAGGAGCAAAACGTACAGGTAATCCTCAACTTGCAACCACAATTGGGGCCAGAATTTCCGTTGCTAAGCAAAGCGGTTGCTACGTGAATCCCGCCTGATTTTATTTTATTTTTTTTGTCCCGGTTAAACAAATGACTGAAGTTGTTAAGTGAATCACATGGTTGTTAAGCGAATCTGGCTTCCCTCATTGACTTGGAGTTAGGATTCCAGCAATCGCTCTAAGGAAATCATGATTCTCGAGCCTAACTTCAAAAAACTTCAAAGGATTTATTAGAGGCGACATACTGGCACTGTTTTAGTAGTTGCCACTTGGTTTGTCGGAAGCTAGCTGGGAAAGTTGCAAATGATGATCAAATGCTGGCTTGCCAAGCACTCAAATTCTGATCACAGGACCACGGGGGATGCTGCCACGATTACTAAGTACAAGGACCAGTTGCATGTCATTTTTTTCGATACCGTTGTGGTTGTAAGTCGAGGACTGCCTGTATTTTTCTTTCTTTCTTTGCAGACAACGTTTTGAAATGAGTGGAGGGTTGCAAAACATAAAACCAGCCCCAAACCCAGCAGCTGTTGGCAGGAGGGGGGTTACAAACCGACTTTCAGAATTATTTGAGTGGGCATTTTATACAGGAGCATTTTTCCTTCATTCTTGTGTAAAGAAGTGGGAATTTGAAGCAGAATTCAACGTTTTCAACCACCTGGGGTGAAAAGTTGACTCCAAACACACTGAACTTCTTGTCAAAATTTGCAAGGGCCTTTCTGGATGTCTCCTGTTTTGGAAGGAGTTGCTTCATCATTACAGTCTCACAAACCCCCTCACAACAAGTCTATTCTCTGACTTTAAAAAAAATCAACCCAACCTTGAACTGGCGCTCTGATTTGGAAATTGGGGCTTCCTCCGTCATTTACAAAAAGACCTGTTCTGAAGCTGACCGAAAGAATACAGCAGGTACGCCAAATTCACCTGCTTCGTCTTAAGGTCAGTTTAGTCCAACATTCATAATCACCCACCTTTTACGTTGTACAGGACTATACAGGTAGCCTTTGACTTACGACCCACCGTCGAGCCAACATTTCTGTTGCTAAGTGAGACAGTTATCCGGTGAGTTTGGCTTTGTTTTTTACGACCCTTCCTTGCCACCGTGGTTAAGTGGATCGCTGCTGCGTTTGTTCAGACAATGACACAGTTTGTTCAACGAACCTGACTTCCCCCGCTGACTCTGCTTGTTAGAAGGTCGCAAAAGGGGATGCTAGGATCCCAGGAAACCACTGCAACCATCATAAACAGGAGTCGGTTGAATTTCGATCACGTGACCATGGGGATGCTGCTAATAGTTGTTAAGTGTGAAAAAAGGGTCGTCAGTCCCTTTTCTCAGTGCCGTCGTAACTTTGAACGGTCACTAAATGAACTTTCATAAGTCGAGAACTACCTGTAAAGAAGACCACGAGACGGCATTGTGCAGGGGGTCTACCAACAGGCCTCCCACCTCCCACTTGAGAATATTTCTCGATCATCTTCTGCCAAATCTGTTCCCCCCCCCTTTTGCTCCATCTTTGGATCCAGCCCCCCAGCTGGAGAATCCCATCGCCAAGGATCCACCCTGGATTATCTGACGGCTGGCCAACTTCACCCATCAAAGCGTGCTCAGGATTCCCCTCCGTTAACTGCTGGTTTCTCTCCACCTGGAACTTTTCTCTTCCCCAAGTCTGTGAAGACAATCCTCTTTACATTAGAGGAGAACTTGAAACACAACCGTTCATTAAAGTAATAAACCACAACGTGTCGTGGAACAGGTGGGAGAGAGAGAAAGAGAGAGAGAGAAAAGAGAGACAGAAAACTTCAAAACTCGGCTGCATGCTTTAGATTGCAATTTGGATGTGCAGCTGTTGGAAGGAAGACCTCTTGGGAACAAAGAGAGGCTGATTTCCAAGCAGACATGTCGAAAATTGCACTATTAGTTTTAATATGTGGGCATCAGTGCCACCCCTCTCCCCCCGATTAAAATCCAGATATCCTCAACTATTTATTGGGGGCGGGAAGTGGGAGAAGGGAGGGAAGGAAGGAGAGGTGTTTATACATCTGAGAGGGAAATTTATACATCAGCGAAAAAGAGGGGGGGAAAAGGAACGACAGACAGACCTAGAAAGGATAATTGGCAACCTTGGGGCTGTGAATACATGAGATCTGTAATACTTTGCTGTGCCTCTAATTACAGGCCGTTCTTTAATCTGCTCCATGACTAACCTGTCGTTCTGTGGGTGCTGGGTGGTTTTTACGGAGGGGAAAAGACGCATAAGGGCATCTTAG
The DNA here is from genome assembly GCA_023653725.1 of Bungarus multicinctus. NCBI lineage: Eukaryota > Metazoa > Chordata > Lepidosauria > Squamata > Elapidae > Bungarus > Bungarus multicinctus. Next base: position 160,590,937 of record CM042838.1, on the reverse strand, counting down.
CATTCCATAGGCAAAACCGAATTGGTTGTGCGGGGAGTTTGGGAGGATTTTCAAGGAGGTTTAAGATGGTGGAAATGTTTGGGAGAGGTGATAAGAGGCAGAAGTTGTTGCCAGGCATGTTTCTATTTGCACATGGATGTTTTTCAATCTGGGCCGCTTTAAGAGCTGTGGACTTCAACTCCCAGAATTCCCCAGTAAAGTTCACTCATCTTAAAGTTGAGTGAATTTCAATTTAGTTTAACTTCTCGAGTTTAAGATCATTTCAGGAATCTTGTTAAAATGCTGGCAAATTAGTCCAGGACTGTATTTCCGTGAGGCGCCTGCACTGAGGCTGAGCAGCCAGGATTAAATCTGAACCATGCCTCGGATGACCTAAAGATAGGGGTGGGATTCTACCAGTTTGCACCAATTCATTAGAACCGGTTGTTAACATTCTAAGCAATTCGGAGAACCAGTTGTTAGAAGAAATTACTGGCCTAATCCTGTAAGGAAGGCAGGAAGGAAACATTCTGGTGTTGCTTACAGAAACTGCCTCTCCGTTAATCCTTATTACATTCTTGGCAGGTCTACACATCCTGTCTCAGGAACTTCTCTGGAGTTTTTTTTCTCCCTCCTTTGCTGGTACTTGGCTTGTGTGGAGGGACCGTTCAAAGTTACAATGGCACTGAAAAAAGTGACTTATGACCATTTTTCACACTTATGACAGTTGCAGCATCCCCACAGTCTTGAGAGGCCCATCGAGGAGATGCGTGACTCGATGTGAGTGATATTGAGTTGGCCGCGCCCAGCCAGTAACATGACCACCAAGCCATGTCCACCCAGTCACATGACCACCAAGCCACGCCCACCAAGTAAGCCACGCCCACAGAACCAGTTGTTAAAAATTTTGAATCCCACCCCTGCCTAAAGAGGAAATTGAAGCACGCCTGCTGGTCATGAGAACATGAGATCAGGGCCCCTCCAAGCCATCTCATCCAGCATTCAGTTCCAACTGGGAGGTTCACAAGCAAAGCATGAAGAACAAGTACCTTGATTATGGCTTCTGGTGCCTGATAATTCAAAGGTTTAGTGATTAATAGCCCCTGAGGAATAACCTCATCCTATTTGGAAGCGCTCCAAGGTACATCTGTTTCAGTCTCTTCACATTTTGCTCTTGAGCACAGAATCTCAAATCACTGGGTTGATCTCGCAAGATTCTTATTCTAGCATGGGATCACCACCTTCAAAGGAACCTGAAGGTCATTACTTGAGAACAGTATAATCAGAGGTATCCTATGTTGTTAGGGATAAACAAGAGGACTGTTGAGGAACGTTCAGATTGTAACCCTGTTTTCCTGAAAATACGACCTACCCTGAAAGTAAGTCCTAGCTTGATTTTTACACCTGCGCCCAATATAAGCCCCATCCCCAAAATAAGCCCTAATTAAGATCCCACCCACTCCAGAGTGCATGGGTAAAAATTAAGCTAGGGTGGGGATGGGGGGGGGTGGAGCTGCCCTACTACTTACCTTTGGACAGTTGTAACCAGACCTCGCATACCCCGACACATGACTTGCTGGCTCATTTCTTCTGCAGCCAGCAAGGCTGGCAAGGCTTTCCTGAGGGCCTCTGTAGCTGATAACAAAGCTCTGGATCAATCCAGAGCTTGCTGGCCACAAAGAAGAAGTTCCTGAAGGCTTCTGACAGCGAAAAGGAGGCTGGGGGGCCACGCACACAAGTGAGGTTAGTCAGTGGATGACATCCCCCGAAAATAAGACCTGGTGCCTTTTTTGGTGGCAAAAAATATAAGACAGGGTCTTATTTTTGGGGAAACACGAAAGATCCTTCTGGGCCTGAATTTATAGCCTTTGGGTCTAACTTGGTGAGAAATTCCCTCTTTGTTCAAGTTGGTTTGCTCCTAAACCTACAGCTCTGTGGACCAGACTTTCTCAACTATGGCAGCTTTAAGATGTTTGGACTTCAACTCCCAGAATTCCCCCCAAACTGGTGAAGATGCTGATTTACTTGCATAAAGATGAGCAGAAATCCCTACCAGTAGAAAAAGTAAAAAAAAAATCATAATGGTAGCCACAACTGTGCATTAACATCCCACCCTTTTTTTATATATATGTCTCATGTGGCTAGAAAGGGATGTGGCTTCTAGTGCACTGTTAGGCTGCCACTGTAATATATTTACTAATTCTTTTAAAGAAACAGAGAAAGAAAAAAAAAACATCTGTACAGGTTAGTCCTGTATATTTCTGTTGCTAAGTGAAACACCTGTTAAGTGAATTTTGCCCTGTTTTATGACCTTCCTTGCCACAGTTAAGTGAATCACTGCAGCTACCGTGTTTCCCTGAAAATAGGACCTATGCTGAAAATAAGCCCTAGCCTGATTTTTGAGTTTGTACCTAATATAAGCCCTAGCCGTAGTGAAGGGGGTGGGTGGGCATGGCCGCACAAGAGGCAGCAAGCGAGCGCAGGGCGACGGTGTTGGAAAACCAGGAGTCGATGGGCTGGAGCAGGTACACAGCTGTGGGAGACTTGTTTTCACACAGTGGCACTGGCAGCAGACAGAGGCAGAGGCGCAGGGGAGAAGGCGGCCAATCCAGACTGCGGAAAAGCTGAGTTATCAGTGGGCCAGAAGAAGCAGGCAGCCATGGGAGGCTAGTCTTCATGTCCTCATCTTGCCTTCGACCTGCGTCTACAACTGGTGCCGCCACACAAAGAAAAACCTCCTGCCTGCCTGCTCCAGCCCACCGAGCAAAGGTGGTATTCAGCGGGTTCTGACCAGTTCTGGAGAACCGGTAGCGGAAATTTTGAGTAGTTCGGAGAACTGGCAAATACCACCTCCGACTGGCCTTGGCCCCGTCTATTCTCTACCTCCCATTGAGTCCCAGCTGATCGGCTGGGTCTTCTTTGGTTGCCCTGCACAGATGAACGGAGCTGGAAAGCAGGTTAGTGGGGTGGGGAGGGAATGGGGATTTTGCAGTAGCCAGCAGCAGCCAAAAAAGCCAATGCAGTCCTAAGATGTATTAACAAAGGGATCAAGTGAAGTACTAACACCACTCTATAAAGCCTTAGTAAGACCACACCTAGAGTACTGCATCCAGTTTTGGTCATCACATTATAAAAAAGATATTGAGGCTCTAGAAAAAGTGCAGAGAAGAGCAACCAGGATGATGAGGGGACTGGAGGCTCAAACATATGAAGAACGGTTGCAGGAACTGGGCATGGCTAGTCTAGGGAAGAGAAGCACCACGGGAGGCAGGAAAGCAGTCTTCCAATATTTGAGGGGCTGCCACAGAGAGAAAGGGGTCAAGCTATTTTCTAAAGCACCCGAAGGCCAGACAAATAATAATGGATGGAAACTGAACAAGGAGAGATTTAACCTGGAAATAAGGAGAAACTCTGACAGTGAGAACAATCAACCAATGGAACAGAAATTGCCCTCGGAAGTTGTGGGAGCTTCATCACTTGAGACTTTCAAGAAGAGACTGGACTCCCATCTGTCAGAAATGGTGTAGGGTCTCCCACTTGGGCAGGTGGTTGGACTAGATGACCTACAGCTGGCTGGGGAAGTCCACCCATCTTAAAGTTGTCAAAGTTGAGAAAAACTAAGGTATATCCTGCAGTGGGCCATGGGTTGGACTTGATGACCTTTTCAGTTCCAACATTATGATTGGGCGACGTGCAGCTCTGATTCCTCTTTCTTGTCGCACACACAGATTCAGAGAATGAAATGCATCATTTTTCACCATTTTATTTCACTGATTTACATATGACATTTATAACTAGTCCTGATGATATTACCTCATTTGGGCAATGAAATGTCCGCAAGAAAACAACCAAGCTCAGACAGCACCAAGGACCCCCTCATTTATAATTCACCTTTTCTAAATAAGAATTCAATACAGCTTATAGTGTTTCCTCCTCCTATTTTTACCCACAACAGCAACTTTGTGGGGTAGGTTGGGCTGAGAGGGAGGGATTGCTCCATAATCAGCCAGTGAGCTTCCGAGCTAGAGCAGGACTAGAACTCAGATCTCCCCACTCCTAGTCCCTTCTCCACTAAACTTGATTGGCTCTTGGGCTAAGAGAGAGGGACCAGCACAGAATCAGCCAATGAGCATCTGTGGTTGAGGCGGGACTAAAAACAGGATCTTCCCACTTTTAGTCTAGCATCTAGCACAGGGGTCTCTAACCTTGGCACCTTTAAGACTTGTGGACTTCAACTCCCAGAATTCTGTCTGAGGAACTCTGGGAATTGAAGTCCACAAGTCTTAAAGGTGCCAAGGTTAGAGATCCCTGATCTAGGAAGTTGTGGGAGCTTCATCACTGGAGGCTTTCAAGAAGAGATTGCACTGCCATTTGTCAGAAATGGTATAGTAGGGTCTCCTGCTTGGGAGTGGGGGGGGAGGGGGTTGGACTAGATGACCTACAAGGTCCCTTCCAACTCTGTTAATCTGTAAATCTTCTCCCCTAAAACCCACAATGGCTCTGCTGCCATCCACCTTACGCTCTTACAGCTAGTCCTCAAGATATGACCATAATGGAACTTGCCCATTATAAGTCAGGATGGCCAGTTCTTTTTGCAGCTGTCATTAAGCAATCATAAAACAGCCACAGCAGTCGTTAAACAGCACAGTTATTAAGCGAGCCCATGGTTTGCTATGGGCATGGCTTCGCCGAAGTGCCTGTTTTCAACAAAACTCGGTCGTGTGACTGCAGGGCACTCACTACAAATAAATGTGGATGCACTGCCGAGGACCAGAAGTGCAGTCACATGGCTATTGGAGGAGGCTTGACTGTTGTAACTTCACATCTGGGTTGTAAGTCATCCCAAGGCTACTTATTTACATAACTCGCGTTTATTACTTGTATTAAGTACCTCAAGGCAGTGAACACACATAATACCTGAGAGTCCCTAATCTAGCATACAGGTAGGCCTCAACTTACCACAGTTCATTTAGTGATCAGTCGAAGTCGCAACGGCACTGAAAAAAGTGACTTACGACCGTTTTTCACACTTACGACCCTTGCAGCATCCCCACAGTCACAGGATCAAAATTCAGACGCTTGGCAACTGACTCATACTTATGACGGTTGCACTGTGCCCGGTGGGGGTCATGTGATCTCCTTTTGCGACCTTCTGACCAGCAACGTCAGCGGGGAAGCCAGATTCACTGAACCACCGTGTGGCTAAACCCCTGTGATCCACTTAACAACTGTGGCAAGAAAGGTCGTAAAATGGGGCCAAATTCACTTAACAAATGTCTCACTTAGCAACGGAAATTTTGAGTACAATTGTGGTCGTAAGTCAAGGACTAACTGTAGTACTCACTTGATATCTGGAAATACTGAATTTATGAGATCTGAAGACCCCGATTTTACACAAGGGGACCATAACCTGCTTGAAACTACCTATATCAGGGGTCTCCAAACTTGGCAACTTTAAGACTGGTGGACTTCAACTCCCAGAATTCCCCAGCCAGCATGGCTGGGGAATTCTGGGAGTTAAAGTCCACCAGTCTTAAAGCTGCTAAGTTTGGAGACCCCCGATCTATATTCTTAGATGGTGCTTTAAATAATTCTTAGATCCTAGATTAGGATTTGAATGACAGGTAGGCTGTGCTCAATTTACGACCAAAATGTCGCTAAGCGAGAAATTCATCAAGTGAGTTTGCCCCCTTCCACAACTTTTCTTGCTACATTTGTTACACAAATCCCTGCCGTTGTTCAATCAGTAACATCGTTGTTAAGAGAATCTGGCTTCCCCGTTGACTTTGCAGTCCAAAGGTTGCAAAAGGAGCTCACATGATCCCAGGACCCTGCAATGGTCACAAATAATTCTAATCCTATGACCATGGGGAAGTTGCAACGGTTGTAAGTGTGAAAACTGGTCATAAGTCCCCCCTTTTTTTCCAGTGCCCTTATAAGGTCGAACGGCCACTAACCGAACTGTTGTAAGTCATGGACTATCTGTATTAAGCTGCCATCCATCTTAGACTGTGAATCGTAACTGTAGATCGCCCACATATAATACTAATGATGATGATGATGATAATGATGATGATGATGATGTGATTGGAGCCCTTGAAAAGGGCTGCCTCGCTATTTGGAAATCCTGAATTTATCAGACTTGAATACCCTGATTCTACAAAAAACCACCCTACTTGGAGCAGCTTATATCCTCTGACGCTACCTGAGATCCTAGGTCCTTGGTTAGGACTCGAGCTGTTGAGCTACCAACCAGCCCCAAAGGCTAAAAATTAAAATAATAATAATAATAGTCATAAGTCTGAAAAAGTGTCAAAAATGAGCATGCAAAACTACTGTGGGACTTCTGAATACAGACTGATAAAGTTTTGGAACACAACACCCCTGATATCCCGATTGTGGGGAAGAAAAAAGTGTGGATCGTTGACATTGCCATACCTGGTGACGGCAGAATCGACAAGAAACAACTTGAAAAAATCACCAGATATCAGGACTTGAGAATCGAACGGCAGAGACTGGCATAAACCAGTGCAAGTGGTTCCAGTCGTACTCGGCACACTGGGTGCAAGCATTTAAAAACAATTGGCGCTGACAAGATCACCACTGGTCAACTGCAGAAGGCCACCTTACTGGGATCTGCTCGCATAATCCGCTGATACATCACGCAGTCCTAAACTTGGGAAGTGTTTGACTAGTGATTTGTGATACGAAACCCAGTGCTGTGTACAGTTGTTTTTTGTGAATAATCATAATCATATTGCTGTGTATACAATAATAATAATAATAACAATAATAACAATACCTATAATAATACCTATAATAATACCTGTAATAATACCTATAATAATACCTATAATAATGATAATGGCACCTATAATAATATAATGGCAGCAGTGCCATTATCTTGTGCCAAGAGCCCGTTTCACCTGCCATCGCCCTGCCCAGCAGCCGAGGGCAAAGGTGCCATGGTGCCATGGTGCCACCTCGGGGCGCCCTCCTCTTTCCCTGAACCAGGAAGGGTTAAACTGGAGGCGGCCGTCGGGCTTTACCGCCTACCTGGGCGAAAGGTTCACCTGCGCGCCGCCGGGGAGGAGAAAGTTCGCTCCGCCGTGCCGAAGGGCTGGTGGGGGTGGGGGTCTCTCCGGCCCGTCTTCTACCGCCTCGCAACTCGCAGCCGGACGGTGAGTGCTTCGGGGAGGGGGTTGATCCCGGACTCTCCCTCCCCTCCCGGCTCTTTCGCGCAAAGTTTCCCCCTCTCCGGAGAGGGCTGCGCGCCTCTGGGCTCATGCCCGAACAGGGCGCGGCAGCTTTCCCGTCCTCCCGTTCGCTCGCAGCACCGACCGTCGGGAGCGAAGAAAAGGAGGACGGGGCGATAGTCAATGCCCCCGGGGCCCCGATCCTGCAAGGCCAAACCCCGCCTCCCGGCTTCTGGAGAGCCCCGATTCTCCCCGAAGGAGCCCCGGAGTCGCCTTAAATGGGGCGCGCAAGACTCTGCGGAGCTCTCCCTTTCCCATTTGCACGGTTCTTGCTGCGCCTCTGTTAAGGATTGGCTTTTGCTTTTGAGGGGTGCCCTTCTTTAAGCACGTCTGGGCAGAGGAGATCCAGCAATATGGGGCGGGGATCTGGGATCCTGTTGGACGCAGGTTCTGTGGGATCTGAGTCGGGAAAAGCGGCCGACCCGCTTGCAGGTGCCTTAGGATCGGGTTACACTAGCAATCCTCGAGTGGGAACCGTGTACAAATAGAAACTCTTTGGATGGGCGTTCCCGGTGTGGCCCCATTGAATGCTTTATTTGAGTTTGAAGAGGAATCGGAGAGAGAGCGGCTGGTGGCAACCTCTGCTTTTGTTTCCCTGTTTCTTTTTCTTTTGTGTGTTTGAATTTCCAGCTCCCGGGTTTCCTTTTTTTGTTATGAAACCTGACTTTAAGGAGCCAGAGATTGGGGGATGGGAGGGGGGAAAGGTAGGTTTGGGATTGCCTAGCAAATAGAGCGCAAAATCTTTGGGAAGCTGCTTAAACTAAAATAGAAAGAGTCTAATCATTGGTAGTTTAGTTTATTTATTTATTTATTTATTTATTTATTTAAACTTTTATACCGCTCCCTCTCCCAAAAAGGGACTCGGGGCGGTGTACAGCCTACTAAAAACACATAATAAATACTCAATAAATACAATTAAAATAAATTAAACCAAATTGATCCGGCTGTCTAACCCAAAAATAGAGTTAAAAATTAAAAACTAATAAAACCCCGATTAAAATTAAGTTAAAAAACTAAAAATACAGTTACTGGGCCAGGCCAGCCTGTTGAAAAAATAGGGTTTTCACTGCGCGCCGGAAGGTCAGAATATCCGTAGTTTAGAAATTCATTTCACTTCATGCAGGCAACGACAATCCTGTGAAGTAGGCTGACTTAAGAGGAAGTAAGTAACTAATCAAAGTCAATATTCAATGTATTTTGGGGTGGGGGCAGTCTGATTCTTCCCATTCCTTCAAAGCTTCATGTTAACTCTATAGTTGAATAAGCCATAATATGCCATTTTTCAATTCTAGGAATTGAAGTCCACATGTCTTAAAATGGCCAAGGTTGAAAAACTTTGTGTGAACCTAGGCATTATGGTAGTGTTTTTCAACCATGGCCACTGGGAGTTGAAGTCCATATGTCTTAAAATGGCCAAGGTTATAAAAACACTACAATAGTGAGGTTCACACATCACGCTATGACCTAAATCAGATTTAACAGAGCATAATGGCTGGCTGCACACATTACAGGAAGAGAAAAAGAAATAAGTGGTGAAATTGTTTAATAAAAATCCACTTTAAAAGGATGGTACTTCAATGGCACAGCCCTGATTCACCCCAGTCCCTAAAAGCTACAGTTGAATTATAATTTTTAAGGTCTGAGTGGGAAATTATCCAATGCATCAGGAGCAAGTGCATAGAATTTGCTTCATTTAATCCAGTTTAAAATGAAACCAGACTTTAATAATGTTGGCTTTCAGATGTTGCTCTGGTCCACTTCTAGTCCTTTGGCCGAAAAATTAACCTCCCTTGTGGTATTAAGATAAGGAAATATCTCTCCATCTTTAGTTGGAGAAAAACAGACAGGTTTGGGGCCGGGAGTTACAGGGAAAACAAAACTGAATTTTCTGGTCTTGTGTACATCGTAATCATATATGCAATAGTGAATTTCATCACCTCTGAAGAACCGCTATTTATTATTCATATATTTGTCAGACTTATACCCTACTTTTTTCAGGAGCAAAAGGCAATTTGCAAGGGACTTATTAATTTATTCCCTCTGAGGTAAATAAGATCGAGAGAGAGGAACTGGCCCCATGTCCTGCAAACAGCTTTCATGGATGGATGAAGGGGGAACATAATATATGTCACCCCACTACTAACTCAGCCTTTTCCCCAATACAGCTAATGAGTTTCTGAGGCTGAGGGGTGTGTGAGGGGGAGGGTAACTAGAATCTGGGTTTTCTTGTTCCCAGTCCAGTCCCTTCTCCATTACACCTGATTGGTTCTTGGCTTGAGAAGGAGGGAGTGGCTCAAAGTCAGCCAATGAGCACCCATGATTAGTGGCACTAGAACCTGAGGTTCCCCACTCCTAGTCTAGGACTTTTATCACTACACTTGATTGACACATTGGCCTGAGAGGGGAAGTCAGCCAATGAGCTTGTATGTCTAAAATAGACTTTCAGCCCCTTCCCTACTACACCTGATTGGTTCTCAAGCTGAGAGGGAGAGACCAGTCAGCCAATGAGCTTCTGGGGGGCGGGGGACTTGAAATAGCTCTCCCAACACCTAGTCCAGCACCTATACCGTTAAGCCATCTGTCAGATAAGGTCTCTTTCTTGAGCAGGGGGTTGGACTAGATGACCTACAAGGTCCCTTCCAATTCTGTTATTCTTGAAAATCAGATAACAGATAATCAGAGTTGGAAAGGACCTTGTAGGTCATCTAGTCCAACCCCCTGCCCAAGCAGGAGATCCTACACCATTTCTGACAGATGGCACTCCAATCTCTTCTTGAAAACCTCCAGTAAAAAAAGTTTTGAACAGAACCCAACTCTCCACAAAGTCCACGTTTTTGGTACTACAAAGTCCATATTGTGTGCCCTTCACTATTCCAGCAGCTTCACCAAGGCTCCACAATGGCTCCCTTTGTTTTTTGCTGCAAAACATTTTACCCAGGCACCCCTTGGATGTTGTTCTTTGGGGAGGAGATATTAGAGAGGAAAGACTCAAGATCTTAAGCTGATTAGAGAAGGGGAAACTAATATTGTTCCTCATGTTTGACCTCTGTTGAATTTATCTAGGACTTCCAGCCAGCCAGCCATACCACCAAAAAAAAAAAAAGTAGTTTATTTGCAGGGCATGACTTTTTGGAGAAAAGAATTGACCTCGTGGCTGATTTTGGAGATTTCTCAATGTCCACCCTTGACTGGTCTTATCGGCTGCAATCTTTGTGCTGCTGCTGATGGTTGCTTAACTCTGCACAGGGTTTGTGAAAGAAAAGGCAACACCAGGGATGTCCACAGGAGGGGAGAGGAGTCAAACAAGTCAAGATGGCGGCTTCGATACCCTGATTGACTTTTGATCCACCCTGGATGCCCTGGCAAGCAAATCAGGCAACAAATCAAAGCAATCATAGCATTACAGGTAGTCCTTGACTTAAAACAGTTCGTTTCGTGTTGGAAGTTACAACCGTACTGAAAAAAGTGACTTATGACCATTTTTCACACAACCATTGTAGCATCCCCTGCCTTGGTCATGTGATCAAAATCCAGACGCTTGGGAACTGACTCACATTTATGACCATTATGGGGTCATGGCCACTTTTTTGCAACCTTCTTATAAGCCAAGTCAATGGGAAAACCCGATACACTTATTAACCATGTTAACAACGGTGGCAAGAAAGGTTTTTAAATGGGCCAATTCACTTAAACGTTTCACTTAGCAACAGAATTTTGGGGCTTAATTGTGGTCATAAGTCAAGGTATTGCAAAAAGTAACTAGCACTCCTTGCAATAAGAATCATTGCAATATCTCCATATGGTCATAATTTGGGTGCCTAGGAATCAGCATGTCTTTGCAATATATACGGTACCCCTTGGCAGCCGACACCAAACCGACAGGAATAGCCAACGTTCCCCAAGAAAGGCTTAAGACGCAGAAGGGTCTTGACAGATTTGAACATTGGGCACTATCTAACAAAATTAAATGCAATGGTGAAAAAAGATCTACATTTAGGCAAGAAAACCCAAGTGTAGTATAGGGGGTACCTCAGGGGTGGTACCCCCACCTCTGTAGAACCGGTAGCTCTGAAGAGCAGCAGATATAGAACTGGTTCTATGTCTGCTGATGTTTTTGCCTACACGCCTGCCTCAGCTCTTACCTGACCTTTATTTCCTGATTTTTCAACTTCAGCTGCCAAACGAGGCACAGCTGTAGTTAAAAAAAGCAGGAAAAGAGGGCTGTTTCAAAGGCTGCTTCTCTGCACGCAAGCGTGCTGATGACGATTTGCAGGCGACAGGCGCCCGCTCCGCAGTGTGCAGGAAACCACATCATAAATCACCAAACCTCGTAAATCCCGAACCGGTAGTTAACCCTGTTGTATCCCACCCTTGGGGTACCTGGCTCAATAATAGTAACTGTGAGAGGGATCTTGGAGTCCTAGTGGACAATCACTTAAATATGAGCCAGCAGTGGGCTGCAGTTGCCAAAAAAGCCAATGGAGTTGTAGGCTGCATAAACAGAGGGATAGAATCAAGATCACAGGAAGTGTTAATACCACTTTATAATGCTTGGTAAGGCCACACTTTGAATACCGCATCCAGGTTTGGTCGCCACAATGTAGAAAAGATATTGAGACTCTAGAAAGAGTGCAGAGAAGAGCAATGAAGAGGATTAGGGGCCTGAAGGCTAAAACATACAAAGAACGGTTGCTGGAATTGGGTATGCTTAGTTTAGTGAAAAGGCGGACTAGGAGTGATACGATTAGCAGTGTTCCGATATCTGAGGGGCTACCATAAGGAATTAGGGAGTCAAACTATTCTCCAAAGCACCTGAAGGCAGGACAAGAAGCAATGGGTGGAAACTAATCTAGGAGAGAAGCAACCTAGAACTAGGGAGAAAATTCCTGATAGTTAGAACAGTCAGTCAGTGGAACAACTTGCCTCTAGAAGCTGTGGGTGCTCCAACACTGGAGGTTTTTAAGATGAGATTGGATAACCATTTGTCTGAAGTGGTGGAGGGTTTCCCACCTGAACAAGGAGTTGGACTAGAAGACCTCCAAGGTTCCTTCCAACTCTGTTATTCTATTTTGTTATTCTGGTCACATGATTGCCAATTGGTACCTTCCCAGGGTTTTTTTTTTTACAAGCGGAGTCAATTAGGGAAGCCAGATTCACTTAATGATTAGAATAGAGTAGAATAGAATAGAATAGAATAGAATAGAATAGAATAGAATTCTTCATTGGCCAAGTGTTGTTGGACACACAAGGAATTTGTCTTGGTGCAAATGCTCTCAGTATACATAAAAGAAGATACATTCATCGAGAATCATAAGGTACAACACTTAATGATAGTCATAGAATAGAATAGAATAGAATAGAATAGAATAGAATAGAATAGAATAGAATAGAATAGCTTAATGATTATGTGATTTCCTTAATGACCATAGCAAAAAAAGCTATTAAAATCAGACTCGCTTAATAAATGTATTGCATAGCAACCAAACATCCCATCCCAATTCTGATCGTAAGAGGAGGACTATCTATATATAAGATGTTGGCTGCTGATGAGCAAGACGCCCTCTGCTGTTCACTTCCATATATAGCATCCCAGAACTAGGAAAACCAGCAAAGTTGTATCACGCTTCTCAGATGAGGCTAAAACTGTGTACAGGTAGTCCTCGACTTACAACAGTTCATTATCAGTGACCGTTCAAAATTACAACGGCACTGACAAAAAGTAACTTATGACAGTTTTTCACAGTTATGACCTTTTGCATCATCCCCATGATCATGTGATCAAAATTCAGATGCTTGGCAACGGTTTCATATTTATGACCGTTGCTGTGGCCCAAGGTCATGTGACTCCCCCCTTTTGCGACCATCTCACAAGCAGAGTCAATGGGGAAGCCGGGTTCATTCAACAATCAGGTTGCTAACTTATCAACTGCAGTGATTCGCTTAACAAATGTGGCAAGAAAAGTCATAAAATGGGGCAAAACTCACTTAACAAATGTCTCACTTAACAGCAGAAATGTTGGGCTGCATTTGTGGTTGTAAATTGAGGCCTACCTGTATAAATAAATTTATATTCTGCCCAGTCGAGATGGACAGCATATAAATTTAATAATAAAACAATCAAATAAATGAGTAAAATACCAAGATTATTTATTTACTTACTTACTTATTTTTATTTATTTATATCCTACTTCCATTATTTTTACAAATAACTCAGGGTGGCAAACATAACTAGGGCAATTTCTTCCTCCTGTTGGTTGCCATCTTGGGAACGTCCCATAATTTAAGGGTTTGTCTGTGAGCATCTTCAGTTGTCCTTGTCAATTGTCTCTTTCTGTTTGTGTATTTAAAGAAGGCGACAATCTAATATGGACTGTTTTAGTTGACTGGTTACGTCAGATCATAGTTTCTCAACCAAGGCTGGCTGGAGAATGCTAGGAATTGAAGTCCATACCTCTTCAAGTTCCTGAAGAAACACTGCATCAATTAAAGATTTCATTCCTTCTCGAGAGCTCAATTAAAAGTTATTTTCTCTCGGTTGCTTTCTAATGTGAAGTTTAAAAACAGAGGGTGTTTTTTTTTTTAAAGAAAGGGAGTGCTTTTATTTGAATAAAGACATTGTAAAAGCTTCCTGTACTGACTGGGGGTGCCTGATTACATTTGAAGCAGAGAACATTCCACCCCCCCCCCAAGCATTTGAGATGCTGATCACAATCCCATTTCCAAAGGAAAATCAGATTTTAAGAAATACTTCAGTTTTGACCTCTGCATGAAAATAGATCGGCCATTTTATTTATTTTATTTATTTATTTGTCAATTTGTCAGTTGCCTACAAGATAATAGGTATAAGTAAAAACATAGTTATGAATACATGGATACATATAAGAAAAAAATAAATAAACAATAGGACAGGGACGGTAGGCACTTTGGTGCGCTTATGCACGCCTCCTACAGACCTCTTAGGAAAGGGGTGAGGTCAATAGTGGAAAGTCTAAGGTTAAAGTTTTGGGGTTTGGGGAAGAAACCACAGAGTCAGGTAGAGTATTCCAGACATTGACCACTCTGTTGCTAAAGTCCTATTTCCTGCAATCAAGTTTGGTGTGGTTAACCTTGAGTTTGTATCTATTGTTTGCTCTTGTGTTGTTATGGTTGAAGCTGAAGTATTCATTGACAGGCAGGACATTGCAATGTATGATTTTGTATACTATACTTAGATTGGACCAAAGGCGGCGTAGTTCTAGGTTTTCTAGGTCTAGAATTTCGAGTCTGGTGGCATAATCCTTCTCAATCCTGCAACTACAATACCCATACACCTGAAGGACTTCAGGCTGGCTAAGCTAATTTAGCATTTTTGCAGTGTTTTGAGGTTTTGTTAAAACACTTACCTTTGACCTCTGCCAAGCAATTTCCCCCTTTTTTGTCTGCTAACCCCAGTCTAAACCTTCCACAACAAATATTGACACTGGGAGCAGAAGGGGAAACTAGAATTATCTGCAGTTTACTAAATTCAGAGAGAGATTCAGAGGCAAGGTCAGCAATTTTTCAGGCAGAATGTTTGCGTTCGAAATCCCTCTGAATGTTTTGAATTCACCTCCAGCGTAAAGGTATAAATTGGCCAAATAAAGGAAGGAACTGTTGAACCCATGAGTTCATAAGACCCCAGCCACTGATCAGCAGGTCTGATAAAAAGATGTAAAGCAGGGGTGGGATTCACAATTTTTAACAACCAGTTCTGTGGGCGTGGTTAGGTGGGCATGGCCATGTGACTGGGAGGGCGTGGCTTGTTTTGGGGTTTTTTGCAGCACACTCTCCACCCTGGGGCCTTCTGAGCCTCAGGGAAACCTCCTGGGAGGCGTTTTTGCTCACAGGAAATTTCCCTGGGGCCCAAGAAGGCAAAAAATGGAGCGTGGTGCTTCCCCCCCCCCTCCATTTTTTGCCTTCCTGGGCATCAGGGAAGTCTCCTGGGCGAAGAAGTAAGACGAGGGGAATCCCGGCACAGCTGATCATAGGAACAGCTGATCATAGGAACAGCTGATGGGAGGGAAAAAAAAGAAATATCTGAAAGAGTGACTGGGCAGGGAAGAACCCAGTCAACGATGTCGGGCATGCGCGCGATGTTGCGCATGCACAATAAGGACTGACTGAGAGGGGAGGGGTGGGCAGAGAGGAGAGGGGCCAGCCAGGGGAACGATTTGCCAGTTCTCCGAACTGCACAGAATCATAACAACCGGTTCTATAGAACCAGTCTGAACTGGTTACAATCCCATCCCAAGAAGGCAGCAAAGCTGTCTCTCTCTTCTCCTGTCCTTTCCTCTACTGACTTTTCATCTAGGTTTAGAGTCAGCTTGATTTTAGGGGTGAATGTTACGTATTGCAATTAGTTGCTGAAGCTAGTAGCTGAAGTCTTCACTCAGGACCGCTATTGAAGCGGGAAAATACTTTAATCTGATTGGTTGCCCGGCTGACAGCTCCCTATCAAAGGAGCACTGTCAGCCAGACTGTTGTTGGTTGTTCGTATGTATTCAATAAAGAGCTTTTGCTGAAAATCACTCTGGTTCTCTTCCATTCGCACCCTGAATCTAACAGTGGAGGCAACAGCTAAAAAGCAGGAGATTTTGTTGATCTAAGTGTGACATGGTAGCAATGTTCCAATATTTGAGGGGCTGCCATAAAGTAGAAGGGGGTCAACCTATTCTCCAAAGCACCTGAGGGCAGGACAAGAAGTAATGAATATAAATTAATCAAGATGAGAACGAAGTAGAAATTTCTTGACAGAAAAATAAATCAGTGGAACGGCTTTCCTCCAGAATAGCAATAGCACTTAGACTTATATACCGCTTTACAGTGCTTTACAGCCCTCTCTAAGCAGTTTACAAAGTCAGCATATTGCCCCCAACAATTTGGGTCCTCATTTTACCCACCTCGGAAGGATGGAAGTCTGAGTCAACCTTGAGCCTGGTGAGAATCAATCTGCCAAATTGAAGACAGCCGGCAGTCAGCAGAAGGAGCCTGCAGTACTGCACTCTAACCACTGCACCATGGTGGCTCATAGAAGTTGTGGGTGCTGTATCACTAGAGGTTTTTAAGAAGATATTGGTCTGAAATGGACTAGGTCCCCTGCTTGAGCAGGGGGTTGGACTAGAAGACCTCTGAGGTCTCTTCCAACTCTGTTATTCTGTTAAAGAGGAGAAAGAGCGGCAATCTCGATTGTGAATTCTAGTCCCACCCCAGGCATAAAAGCCGGCTGGGTGACTTTGAGCCAGTCTCTCTCCCTTCAACCCATGACCTCAGGCTCAGCTGACAGGCTGTTGAGTCAATTCCTGTCACAACCAATGGATCAACACTGAGTTGATCTGAAGAAGGAAAAAAAATTAAAAAAAAGGACCTTGTACTGTGCTAAGTAAATAAATCAGTACAGCGTCCAAAAATGAACCGTGGGAATATTGGTGCTTTTAAGTTAATTCATTGCTAGAAATACACCAGCATAAGTAACGAAGCACAGACCAGCATTGCTAAAGGGTTTTTAGGATTTTAATTTGGTTTTTATCTAGTTTGGCTTTAAACTTCTCTGTATTTTTAAGCTTTTCAGCCTTTCATATTTGGTTTTTTAATTATTCTTAATCTTGTATTGTTCTCTGCATTTTAATTTGGCTGTGCATCGCCCTGAGTCCTGTCAGGGAAATAGGGCGGTATATAAATACAATAAATAAATAAATAAATAAGGAAAGAAAGAGAGAGAGAGAGAGAGAGAGAGAAAGAAAGGAAAGAAAGAAAGAAAGAAAGAAAGAAAGAAAGAAAGAAAGAAAGAAAGAAAGAAAGAAAGAAAGAAAGCTGCCATTAGGGATATATTATTGGGATGCTTTAGGCTAAATCTCCAGAACGTACCCAGGCCCCTAACCATGTTCCTTGTAACTATTCACGGCATAGGAAACCACCACTATGGTTAAGCTGGCAGACCAAGGTTGGAAACTTTTTAAAGTTTCTGTGGTTAAAGATATGGTCTAGAAGGGGTTCAGACACCAGGCTAATTCTTAATTCTGCCTTAAGCACAAAAGCCGGCTAGGTGACTTTGGGCCAGTCATTCTCTCTCTCAGCCCTCGATGACAATGTCAGGCTCCGACGACAAGTCGGTCGATCAATTTCCTGTTGAAATCAGTGGTTCAACAGTCAATTGATCTGGGGGGGCGGGACGGGGGGGGGACACAGAATCTGCTCTTGAAGGAAAAAAAAAAACACCAGGAAGGAAAACAAACAGAGGTGGGAATCAAAAGCTCTTCCTCTCTTGCAGATCACTCTGGCTTCTGGGCCAGCTGCAACCAAATCTGTGTCTCAAGACTATCCGAGGTTTTCTTAATAGCCACAGAAACCTCTGGACTTACATGGCTTGGCAGAGAACTGGCGTGCTCTGGCTGGCTCCACCTGGAATCCGTGCGTGAGTTGGTGAGGCTTCACCTGACCCAGGTGCCTGGGGGCGGAGCTTGGGAAACTCAAGGAAAGAGGAGGAGGAGAATGAAAGGGGGAGGCCCTGCTGCTTTTCCCAGCCTGTTTTTCTGGGGAAAGGCTCATCTGGAGCACGTAGAACAAAGTCTTCCCCGGATTTGGGTGGACCCACTTTTAAAACTCCTTGGAACCAGCCTGTTTTCAGGAAGATGGTGACCAGGTCAGGGGACAACTGAGCAACATGGCTGTGCGGTTTGAGGCAAGTGCAAATAATGCAAAAAAGAAAAAAAGAAAGAAATGTGTGTTTGTGTATGTTTGTCCGCTGCTTTCCTGGCTGCCCAAAAAAAAAAAAAGAGGAAAAATTCCTGATGAGAAAAAGTTTGCACTCCCCCAATTAAAATCTTGATGATTTGATCCCGCCAGCCAGGTGGGCTGGGTTTTGGGCCCAGCATTTTCATTGCAAAGCTGGGTGTGCAGTGGCAGCTGGTCTGGGGCACAAAGGCGATTAATATAGGCTGTTCCAACTGGGCAGTTCCAAGAAGCACGTTTGATGTTTCCAAGATTGCAACATTAGTTTTTAATTCAGTTTGAAAAAATGTTTCTGCAATTTTCCTTGTAACCCCGCCGCCCCCCGAGGAAACAATAAAGGGGCGAGTATGTTTGGGACACCTGGAAGAAGGCAGGTCATTGAATTGTTCACAGTCAACGTCTTGGCATGCATGGGGTGTGTTTGTGTGTGACTGTTTTGTGTTTTGGGGTGGAATGTGGTTTCTACGGACGTGGCTGAAGTCCAAGTATCACGTTCCCGAGAAAGAAATAGGCTTAACTACCGAGGACTCAAAAATTCTGTTCTTCCTCCCATGCTGAACCCCAGGGGCCTTTTTGAAATGGAAACCTGCTGCTGATTTCTCCAGACCTCAGTATCCCAGATAGTGAACAAGCAAGATCAGGCAGTCATTCAACAGGTGTAGCTTTTTCCCTGGAATGGAGAGAATGCCCCGTGGGAAGGGAGTTGTGGGGGGGGGGGGAAGGAGGGAGATACCTTCCTGCTTGTAAAACTGTTGAATTGTGGGCATTGGGAAGGCGAGGATGGCGGTCATATTCAGATTAGGCTTACTGAGATAAACTAAAGGCTTTCCAGATAGCTATAACGTCACCAGCCCAGGAAAGTAGGTTTGCCACCGGCTGCGACAGCTCCCATCATATCTGAGGGAACTGTTTGCCTTTCCAGAGAGTTGGGTTATGGGGCGAAGCCTGCCATTTTCCCTTGTGGCCTTAATGAGCAAGGCTCCTCACTGAGCTGGTGGGATTTGTGGGGTCCTGGATTGTGGGTCCATGACACGCACAAGGTTGGGGGGGTTCGAATCCCCCAGATGAAAAAGAGACAAGAACCAGGCATGGAGAAGAAACGTTAGTCTTCTGGAGAGCCTTTGCCGGTTCAGGCAAGCCATTAATGAGTTCTCAGAGGTCATCTAGTAGTCCAATTCTCTACTTCATGTAAGGAACATCTTCTTAATGTTTCAGACAGAGGAGTTTCAGTTTGAAACTCTCCATGGAGGAGGAGTCCTCTGTTTTAGGCAAAATTGTCACTCCTGAATGTAGTCCGGCCTTAGGCCTGAAAGCTGGCTTTGTGACTTTGGGCCAATCACCAGAAGACTGGGAGTTCTAGTCCGACCTTAAGCATGAAAGCAGGCTGGATGACTTTGGGCCAATCACCAAGAGACTGAGAGTTCTAGTCCTGCCTTAAGCATGAAAGCAGGCTGGGTGACTTTGAACCAATCACCAGGAGACTGGGAGTTCTAGTCCTGCCTTAAGCATGAAAGCCAGCTGGGTGACTTTGGGCCAGTCTGTCAGGTTTCCAAGTGATGAAATCCATTCAAAAAGAAAACAGCAAAGTTTTGTCTCTTATCCCAACCCACCTCAGCGGGTTGTTGTTGCGGGGAAAATAGCAGGAAGAAGGAATATTAAGAATGTTTGAGTTATGTATAAAAGTAGGATACAAATAAATAAATAATCCAGAAATTTGTCTAAAGTTTCGGCCTGATTTTCCTTTTTTTAATTTCCTACCTTTCCAGCCCCCTGAAAAATGGTAAATTCACATTTACAATAATTTACAGCATCCCCGTGGTCATGTGATCAAAATTCAGACGCTTGGCAACTGGCATGTATTTATGGCAGATTCAGTGGTCCTGGGGTCACGTGATCCCCTTTTGCAACCTTCGGACAAGCAAAGTCTATGAGGAAACCAGGTTCACTCAACACTTGTGTTACTAACTGAACAGCTGCAGCAATTCACTTAACAGCCGTGGCAAGGAAGGTCATAAAATGGGACAAAACTCGCTTAACTTCTTTCTCACTTAGCAATGGAAATTTTGGACTCATTGCAGCTTGTGACCGTAATGGACCCCTGAATTGTGGTTGTTAAGTAGCGTGTGGGTTGTTAAACGGGTCACCGTGTGACTATATCCAGTTTTGTGACCTTTCCTGCGGCAGTCCTAAAGCGAATGCCACGGGTCATTAAGCAAATCCATCGTTTGCAATGGGCGTTTTGTGGAGGAAACTGGAAGTAAAGGCTGGTTTGCAGCAGAAAATGTCATAAATCACAGTTATGTGACCATAGGATCCTGCAAATTGAAGCCAAGCACCCAAAATGTGACCATGTAGGCGAAAGGTGGGGTGTGTGTGGAGTGGATGATGGGAATTTCGTAAATAGCCCTGGGGAGCTCTGTCGTAACTTCAAATTGTCAGTAAGCGATTGGTCGTAAGTCGAGGACTATTTGTATGCAGTTGCAAGACCTAAAAGACAGACTAGGGACTGATCAGTGTGGAAAAAACCTATCTATGTGGTGATTATGAGGCAATATTGACATGGGACATAAACAGACGAGCTCACAACATTCTCTAATATTACTTTGATACTCATTTAACCTATTGCCAAATTCTAAGTTACTCAGCCTTTGGTATAATTTTGAAATACTCATGTAATAAATTGCTTTGGAGTCATTGTTGATGTTATCTGTAGCGAATTGTTTGTTCATTTTGTTTATGTCAACATTTTGTATTTATTTTATCCACCATAGTTAAGTGGCATTTTAAGCACCAGTTTGGCTTTTAGGCATTCATTGTTTCGGAATATAAAGTATATACATTCTGGGGTAAAATTGAAGGCCGTGCTAATCTTGTTTCCTGTGAGTTGAGCCTGAAGTAGCTATTCATTTTATGTTCGGTTCCAAATAATCTTTTTTAAGAAGATAAACTAACTTTTTAATGAAGAAATAATCTAATTTTTAAGGAGACACTGAAAACAGCCACTTGTCTGAAATCATATATAGGTCTACTTGAGCCGGGGGCTGGACTAGAAGACCTTTAAGGTCCCTTCCAGCTCTATTCTATTCTAAATTCCAAATCTCAGGTAGATTGCTTTTGCAACTGAAGGTTCTATTTTCCCCACTTTATCCTCATCTCTGTTGGGTTTATGAAGACCAGCACTCTCTTTCTGTTGGTTTTCTCTTGAGATAAACTGCCTCTGAAGTTCTTTTTGATATTCACAATACAGATAGTCCTTACCTTACAGCAATTTTTAGTGACCATTTGAAGTAAACGGTACCAAAAGAGTGATTTATAACAAGTCCTCGCATATAGGACCGTTGCAGCATCCTCCCCACCCGGTCACGTGATCAGAAATTCGATGCTTGGCAACTGGCATATATTTATGAAATATTGCTCTTTGCAACTTCCCCGGAAAGCTGGCTTCTCAGAAGCAAAGTCAGTGGGAAAAGCCTGATTTGCTTAATGGCCAGAGGATTCACTTAACAAGAGCGGCATCACTTGAGATTTTCAAGAAGAGATTGGACTCCCATCTGTCAGAAATGGTGTAGGGTCTCCCGCTTGGGCGGGGGGTTGGACTAGATGACCTTCAAGGTCCCTTTCAACTCTGATTATCTGTTAAGGGCAGCAATTGGCTTAACAACTGTGGCAGTAAAGTTCATAACACATTGGGTGCGATTCACTTAACAACCAGCTTGCTTAGCAATGGAAATTTTGGTCCCATTTGTGGGAGCAATGCATATTGTGGCCGCAATTTTGCAAGTCTGCCATACCTTTGAAAAATCACTGTGTTACTAGAATTCTACTGTTACAGGAAAAGAAGGAAAAAAATAACCAGGCTATTTTTTTTTAGACAGTGTCCAGAAGGTCAATACAGTTATATAAGACTATATTCAAACATATTAAATGATTTTAACTAGATGAATTTATCTAGTAAAGTTTTTGTTCTTTAATTGCATATTTCTGGACTTTGCAAACACGGAGACTTCCTTATATGAAGTACTTTTGATTCATAACATCATGTGCACCAAAACAGGTTGATTTCCCCCCCTGAGGCTGTGCATGAAATATTGGTAGATGTCCTGTCTGGAGTGCAAACATTTTGAACAGTTGAAGAACATTTTGACCCCAAAATTGTATATTCTGAACTTGGATTATTTCCAGGATACAGCATTCAAAACACAGTATTCTGAAATTCTGTTGAAATGCGGTTTTGCACTATGAATTGTTGCACTGGAGCAGTTCAGCACAAAATGCTTTGCAGTTTACTTTGTACTTTACCCCTTTTGTTTTGTGAGAGGATTTTCCATTAATATTCCAAATGACATGATAAATCTTACAAGTTGCTAGATCTCAATGAGTATTATTATTTTTTCCTTCCCCAGCTGAAATGGGCTCAGACAAGGGACTTGGTGGAGGGAGCCGACCTAAAAAAATCAAGGTGGTGATGATTGCAAGAATGCAATTAAAGTCTTGTCCCAGAAAGCCAGTTTGGTTTAGTGATGAAGGCCCTGGCTAGAAAGCAGGAGACTCTGAGTTCTAATCCTGACTTAGGCATGCAAGCTGTTGGGTGACTTTGGACCAATCATTAAGAGATGGTGAGTTGGACAATCACTTAAATATGAGCCAGCAGAGTGGTACAGCTGCCAAAAAAAGCCAACACCTAACATTAACCGAGGGACAGAATCAAGATCACATAAAGTGTTAATGCCGCTTTTTAATGCCTTGGTAAGGCCACACTTGGAAGACTGCATCCAGTTTTGGTCACCACGATGTGAAAAAGATGTTGAGACTCTAGAAAGGGCGCAGAGAAGAGCAAGAAAGAGGATTAAGGGACTGTGGGCTAAAACATGTAAAGAACGGTTGCTTGAATTGGGTACGTCTACTTTGATGAAAAGAAGGACTAGGGGGCTGACATGAGAGCAGTCTTCCAGTATCTCAGGGGTTACCACAAAGAAGAGGGAATCAAGCTATGCTCCAAAGCACCTAAAGGGCAGGACAAGAAGCAACGGATGGAAAACGAATCAAGGAGAGAAACAACCTAGAATTAAGGAGAAATTTCTGACAGAACAATCAGTCAGTGGGACAACTTGCCTCCAGAAGTTGTGAATATTCCAACACTGGACGTTTTTAAGAAGAGACTGGACAACCATTTATCTGAAATGATATAGGGTTTCCTGCTTGAATAGGGGGTTGGACTAGAAGACCTCCAAGGTCCCTTCCAATCTGTTATTCTGTTCTATTCTGTAGATTAGTTCTGGTCCCCACTTAGGCATGAAAGCTGACTGAGTGACTTTGGGCCAATCACCAGGAGATGGTAAGTTCTAGTCCTGCCTTAGGCATGAAAGTCAGCTGGGTGACATTGTCAGGCTCGGGTGATAAACCAGTTGGTCAATTCCTGTCACAACCAGTGGATCAATTTTCAGTTAATCTGAAAAAAAAAAACTGCAGAAAAAACAGTAGGAAGAAAAAAAATATTAAGGTCTTGTTGTCCCCCTTTTTTATGCATTAGTTCTGTGTTTATCAAAATGGAGGCTGAATTGTCTCTGAAGATCCCGTCAGGGATCTGCAAAAGTCAAAATTATTTGCCTGCCTATGCTGAAAAATAATACCATATTAGAATCCCATCAAACCATTATGAGAAACTATAGTGGCAGCGAACACATGAATCTTAATTTTTAATATGGGAAATTTCAATAAATGTCACCCATACAAACAAAAGCTCTTTTAGAGTGCATAATTTTTAAAAGTAGAAAGTGGTCCTGAAAGAAAAAGGTTCAAGAAACAAAGAATTGTTGTTTTTAAAAGGATTCTGAACACACAATCATAAGAAGAGGCGACACCAAAAGGACCTAAAGCAATAATAACTTTTTAAAAATATTTTGTATTATTTTTTACGTCAGTTGGTGTCACAAAGCTAAGATGGAGGAGAGGGGCTCATATAAATTATATAAATAAATAGAGACAATTTTTCAAAGACCAAAGCAATTGGAATGGGGATGGGAGACCACCAGTAAATCTAGATTGGTAATGAAGAAAATTGTAGAAGGAGTAGCAGAACCTGGGGGTGGAGTCATAAGAGGGATTAGCCTGGAATCCGTACGTAGCCACGAATGCGTCCAAAATCCCCCTTGAGTGTCATTGAATCTTACCTAACTCTAATCCGGTGCTAACCTTTGGTTGAGAAGATTCCTGTGCATAGGTTTTTAGCAGTGGTGGGGTTCAAATTATTTGACTACCGGTTCTGTGGGCATGGCTTGGTGGGCGTGGCTAAGGGGAAGGATACTGTAAAATCTCTATTCCATCCCCACCCCACTAACCTGCTTTCCAGCTCCGTTCTCCTGTGCAGGGCAACCAAAGAAGACCCAACCGATCAGCTGGGACTCAGGAGGCAGAGAATAGATGAGGTTGGCGGGACCAGTCAGAGGTGGTATTTGCCGATTCTCCAAACTACTCAAAATTTCCACTACCGGTTCTCCAGAACTGGTTAGAACCTGCTGCATACCACCTCTGGTTTCTAGCAATAAATCAATGTAATTGAATCTTCACATGTGAGCCTGGTCTTTCACACCTAGAAGAAAACAGCAGCAAAATCATGTTCATATTATTTTACCGAATCATTTATAAACAACAATAAAGGTGGGATTAAAAATAAATGTGTAAATAAATAAATATCAGTGCCAAGAAAAAAAAATTACCAGAAGTTGCACATGACTCGAGGGAATTTGTGTACACTTAGATCTCGTGGTGCTAATTGGTTTGCACGACGGGACCAGGGGAATATCTGAAATGAGTGTTTTCTTGGCAATTTGCAGCTCATCTTTGGTGAAAATACAACACTACCAGGGAGTCTGAGCTTCTGGTTTTTGAAATCCCACTTTTGAATTTAAAAGCACAACAGAAGGGCACGTCTCCCTTTGCATTTAATTACACCGGCAGATTTGTCTGGGGCACTTACTTGCAAATGCCCTGAGAATTGTTTCCATAAATATACCACAAAAGGCTGTGCAGAATGCCCCAAGGAGTTTGCAGGGAAGTATCTTTTGTCTTCTGGCTCCTTGGCAAGAAACTGGTGGTAAGATTTGCTTCAGTGGGAAAGATGACCTACTTTTCCTTTCCTTGAAATATTTCAGTGTTACGTTTCTGCTGCTAAATACCATCCAGTCCTTCAACTTACAAGGAGAACAGGAAAATCGTATTCAAAGTCAGCTCTAAAAAATCGCCTTTTTGCTTTTTTTCTCAAAGCTGCAACATTTGTGCATAACTACACAGTTACATAACTACACAGTTGTATAAAGTGCTGTGTAAGTTTTAAAAAGCATCAAAAAGCGGTCAGGAAATTTCTCCTTATTTCCAGGTTAAATCGCTCCTTGTTCAGTTTCCATCCATTATTCCTTATCTGGTCTTCGGGTGCCTTGGAAAACAGCTTGACCCCCTCCTCCTCTCTGTGGCAGCCCCTCAAATACTGGAAGACTGCTTTCCTGTCTCCCCTGGTCCTTCTCTTCCCTAGACTAGCCAGGCCCAATTCCTGCAACCGTTCTTTGTATGTTTTAGTCTCCAATCCCCTCATCATCCTGGTTGCTCTTCTCTGTACTTTTTCTAGAGTCTCAACATCTTTTTTTAATTGTGGAGATCAAAACTGGGTGCAGTATTCCAAGTGTGGTCTTACCAAAGCAGTATAAAGTGATATTAACCAGGAATGGGCTTTGAGCCTCCGGGAGGATAAAAATAGCCTCCCCAGGCCTTGGAGGCCCTCTGGAGGCCAGAAACTGCCCCTTTTCCAGCCTTCTGGAACTTCTGTGAGATCTGTTTTTCACCCTCCCTGAACCTCCTCATGGCCTTGCACTTACCTGAGATCCAAAATGGGTCATGCAGGGACTCCTGGAAAGGGCAGGGTGTGCAGGGCCAGCCAGGGGTGGGATTTGCTGGTTCACCGAACTGGCCACAAGATTAACAACCGTTTCGCCTGAACCAGTGTGAACCGGTAGCAGCCCAGCCCTGATATTAACACTTCATGTGATCTTGATTGTATCCCTCTGTTAATGCAACTTAGGATTGCTTTGGGTTTTTTGGCTGCTGCTGCACACTACTGGCTCCTATTTAGCTGTTTATCCACTAAGACTCCAAGATCCCTCTCACAGTTACTGCTCTTGAGCCAAGTACCACCTATGCTACACCCGTGCGTTTGAATTTTTTTGCCTGAATGTAGAACCTTACTTTTAATAATCTTACATTTCTCAGTTTTAATTTTTTCAGTCAATATCAAGAGATGCCACCCACATAAAGCAAAGCTCTTTTAGATCCTCAATCATTCTTAAATATGTAAAAGGGTCGAGAAATCTAATAAATGTTTGAAAATTTTGGTAGATAGATGATTCTGGATGTTTTCCAAAATTCTGGGATTTTTCAATATTTTTTCCCCTTTTTGGTGCTCTTCTAGGTTGCAGAGATGGAGGAAATGACCATCTGGGAGCAATATACCATTACATTGAATCGGGTAAGTAGAGGCATTGTAGCAGCCACCATAAGAATCAAATAAATAGTAATAATGTCATACTACATGCGTTTTATACTTCCATATTTCCTTGTCTGAAGTGTGAGTTTCCATATTAATAGTTTTTTCTTTTGTTTTTGTATCTGTGATATTCATAGAGCAGATTTAATTTTTTAATTTTAATGCAGGATAAATGGACTTGTTATTAAATTAATGTTATTTTGTTATATATTGATTTTATTTTGAAAGCGTTCATTATCTATGTAGATTCTCAGTCATCCCGGTCATGTTTGTCCCAAGGATGCTCTTTTCAAGAGGCAACTGGACTTTGTTTTCCTTTGAAAGAAGTTTTGCATCTCATCCAAGAAGCTTCTTCAATACTGACTGTCAGATCAAAGAAACTTCTTGGATGAAGAGCAAAACTTCGTCAAGGAAACACAAAGTCCAGCTGCCTTTTGAAAAAGCGCCTTTGAGGCAAAGTAATCATTAGAATTTGTGGACTCACTGGGATTTACTCAATCCTTGAATCTCAGGAAATAAATAATAGAACAAAAGAAATAGAAGAGAATATTTGGCGCTCAGGGTTAAACTGTGGGGTCCTTGGTGGTCTCTGAGCTTGGTGGTTTTCTTGCAGACATTTCATTACCAAATTAGGTAACATCATCTGTGCTAATAGAAAGTGCTCTGAGCAAACCCCACTTCCTATTAGCACTGATCATGTTACCTAGTTTGGAAATGAAACATCTGCAAGAAAACCACCAAGCTCAGAGACCACCACCAAGGACCCCACAAAAGAAATTTTGCATTTATTTCTCATATCAATTGCTATAGCCTTGTATCTTCTTCCTTCTTCCTTAGAATAGAATAGAATAACAGAGTTGGAAGGACCTTGGAGGTCTTCTAATTCAGGGATCGCCAACCTTTTGGACCTCAGGGACCACCAAACTCATAATTTTAGATCCCAGGGATCACTAACTAGTTCTGTGGGCCTGGCCTAATTTGTGGGTGTGACTTAGTGGTCATGTGACTGGCTGGGCATGGCTTATATGTAAATATTATAAATATTTATAAAATATTGAATTTTTTATAAAAAAAGAACAACTTTTACCCAAAATCAGGCAAAGCAGGCAGGCAGATTGAGTTGCTCACAGAATCACAGATTCATTCAGAAATCCATCTATCTGCCATTGGCTAGCTCAGTCTGCCACATAAAATTCGCTTGCAAGCAAACTCACAAAATTAACTCAACACACCATGTATGTAAATATTGAATTTTTTATTTTAAAAAAAGAGCAACTTTTACCCAAAATCAGGCAAAGCAGGCAGATCGAGTTGCTCACAGAATCATTCAGTGATCTCTCTCTCTCTCTCTCTCTCTCTATCTATCTATCTATCTATCTATCTATCTATCTATCTATCTATCTACCTACCTACCTACCTACCTACCTACCTACCTACCTACCTACCTATCGGCTAGCTCTGTCTCTCAAATTTGCTTGCTGTGAATCTGCACTGAATTTGCTTGCAAACAAACCTTCAATCCTAAAGGAGGTTTGGCTGTGCTTAGCTAGAAAGCAAGAAATCCAACCATTTCCTGCTTCCTAGCTAATCTAAGTCTCCCGGTGCAGCAGAACAGATGATGGTCGAAAAAAGGAAAAATAGCAACTTAGCAGACAAGCTTGCCGGGTAAGGAGTGAGTGGGCGGGGAGGGTTTCCGCATGCTATGTCGGCTGAGCAGTCTTGCAGCCTGGATTAATTGCTTTGGGGGGGGGGGTGCTCTGGGGGTGAGATTTCTCTGTGGCCTACCAAAATTTTCTCACCAGTTGGCAACTGCTGTTCTAGTTCAACCCCCTTAGTTCTAGGTTGCTTCTCTCCTGGATTAGTTTCCATCCGTTGCTTCTTGTCCTGCCTTCAGGGGCTTTGGAGAATAGCTTGACTCTCTCTTCTCTGGGGCAGCCCCTGAGATATTGGAAGACTGCTATCATGTCTTCCCTAGTCCTTCTTTTTCATTAGACTGGACATATCCACTTCCTGCAATATTGAGTTATGTTCTATTTTCTTGCAATAAGAAGTGCAAGAAAAGATGTTAACCTTTTCTCCTTTTATGCAGGATCCCCGGAAGGGTTTTGGCATTGCCATTTCGGGTGGCCGTGATCGTCCAAACAGTTCAGATGGCGACACCTCTATTGTCATATCGGATGTGGTGCCTGGAGGCCCCGCTGTTGGACGACTCCAGTGAGTACTTTAAACAAGCAAACTCATGAATCAGGGAAAAACTTTCTCTGGGACTGCCAAGACCCAGTTGCTGTTTGCCTTCTGTGATGTCACAGCAATTTAAACAATGGCTGGGCCAATGGGCCATGCTTGCTGCTTTGTGGGGAGGGCAATTGTGTAAATTATCTCTTGGGGCACCAACTTGCTTGCTCACTTAGTGCCTACACTGTGCCCCACCTTAGCTGAGATGTTTCTGGTGGAAAAACAGGGTAATGTTTCTTAGTTATAGCACTTAGAAGTAGCCTTCAACTTACGACTGGTCGCTTAGCAAGCATTCAAAGTTACAACAGAACCCCACCTCCCAGAAAGGGACCTATGATCCGATTCTGGAGTGCTGAAGGTGGCACACACATACAAACACATACACACAACACACACTAAGCAGAGACATGGCTGCATTTTGGTTACTTGGCAACTGGTTCATCTTTATGACCGGTTGTAGCATTCTGCAGTCACATGCTGCAATTTTCTGATATATTTTTTTGGCTAGAAAACCTACCTTTTGAGCCAGTTTCCAGGAAAAAACCACCAATAGGAATGAACTAATTTGCTTAACGACTGCAGTGTTCACTTAATGACCCCTGCAAGAAAAGGTCACAAAATTGGGTCTGTCATTTGAAGTGCCTCAGTATTATTTCCATTTTTCCATTATGGTGGAAATTCCAGGCTCCATTGTGGTTATCAATTCAGGACTACATGTAATTATTAAATGGTCAAACTCTCAGCTTCAGGAGGGTGATCCATTGTGCCACATTGTGCAATGAAATTTCTTTGCTGTCTCAAACAACTGTACTGTGTTGCATGCTGCTTTTTAAAATAGTTCAACGGACTTTTACATGAAGAAGATCTGAAGATGGGAAATAGTCTGTGTCCTTGGCTTATATACCACAGATCCAATTCTGATATGTCTAAATAGGTGAGGATTAGATCCCAGTTGTGATTTCTGGAGAAGCCAGTACAGGAAAGATCATAAAACAATAGGTTAAAAAATATGAGCTGTGTAAGCCAGCTTCCTATTGTATTCCCATTTGTTCATTTAGAACGAAGAGGACTAGAACCTTATGGTGTCCTGAAGGAGCACAGTAAAAGTACTTTGATTTGCAGACCTTGGGGGTGAAGGAGTGGTATGTCCCAGGCAGAAGTGGTATTCAGGAGGTTCTGACCAATTCTGGAGAACCAGTAAAAGAAATTTTGAGTTCAGAGAACAGGCAAATCCCACCTCTGACTGGCCCCGCCCCCATCTATTCTCTGCCTCCTGAGTCCCAGCTGATTGGCTGGGTCTTCTTTGGTTGCCCTGCACAGGAGAACGGAGCTGGAAAGCAGGTTAGTGGGGTGGGGAGGGAATGGGATTTTGCAGTAACCTTCCCCCAGGAGTGGGGAGGGAATGGATATTTTACAGTATCCTTCCCTTGCCATGCCCACCAAGCCACATCCACCAAGCCATGCCACGCCCACCAAGCCACGCCCACAGAACTAGTAGTAAAAAAAAATTGAATCCCAACACTGGTCCCATGTGGTAAAAGCAGGTTGAAGAGATTTTTTTAATATTCTTTTAATTTTTTTTGGAAAAGAAAGAGGAGAGGAGAAACGTTGTGGCTTCTTTCTCACTTGTTAGGCCAGAGGTTTCAAACTCGCAGCCCATGCCTGGTTTAGCGAAGGGGGGAAAAGTCACGGTATGTCACATGACGACGCTGTGAGCAGGGGTGGGATTATACCGCTTCAGACTGGTTCGGGCGAAGTGCATACTCACCAAACCGGTTGTTACACTGGTTGATGTGAGTTTGACACCTCTTAACTCCCTGTTTACATTTGGCAGGACCCGGGACAAGATTGCCATGGTCAATGGCCTCTCCATGGAGAACGTCTCTTCGTCTTTCGCCATCTCCACTTTGAAAACCTGTGGCAAGTTGGCTAATATTGTGAGTGCAGCTGAAGCAGATCGGTTGGAGAAGGGCCAGGACTTCCAAATCTTTTTGTTCTTTTCTTTCTTTTTTTTCCTTTCCTTTCCTTTTCTTTCTTTCTTTTCTTTTCTTTCTTTCTTTCTTTCTTTCTTTCTTTCTTTCTTTCTTTCTTTCTTTCTTTCTTTCTTTCTTTCTTTCTTTCTTTCTTTCTTTCTTTCTTTCTTGCTTTCTTTCTTTCTTTCTTTCTTTCTTTCTTGCTTGCTTGCTTGCTTGCTTGCTTTTTCTCTTTCTTTCTTTCTTTCTCTCTTTCTCTCTTTCTTTCTCGCTTTCTCTCTCTTGGCTTTTGAGCCAAGAAGATGAAGTCAAGTTTGATATTGGTTTAGGATCCCAGCTTGTTCAGATAATGATAGCTTTTCAGTTCAGAAAAATGGAAGTTGAGATTACATAAAGATGTTCTGGTTTCTTCATCTGAAGGCAGAACAAAAAACAATGGATGGAAACTAATCAAGGAGACAACCAACCTAGAATTAAGGAGAAATTTCCTGACATTTAGAACAATTAATAAGTGGAAGAGATTGGACAACCATTTGTCTGGAATGGTATATATAGGGCCGTGATGGCGAACCTATGGCACGCATGCCACAGGTGGCATGCAGAGCCATTTGGGCGGGCACACGAGCCTGAGGCAAAGTTACCTCACTGTGCATGCATGTGCCACACAACTGATTTTCAGCCCGTTTGAGGCCTTTTTTGGCCTCCCAGAGACTTGAGGAAAACCTCTGCAGCCTTTGCAGGCCAAAAAATAGGCCCATTTCATCACTTCCTGTATTTCCAGGAAATACTGAAAGTGACAAAACGGGCCCATTTTTCAGCCTGCAAAGCCTCTCCTCAAGCCTCTGGGAGGCCAAAATTCAGCTGGGAGGTGCAATGCAGGTAAGGAGGTGGCGGGGGGGGTGTTTGTGTGTGCGTGTGCAGGGGACGTGGGGGGCGCATGCATTGCTTTCTGGATGCTGGCACGCAACTGCGCGCGCACACAATTTTTGGCACAGGAGCCAAAAAGGTTAGCCACCACTGGTACAGGGGTTCCTGCTTGAGCAGGGGTTGGACTAGAAGACCTTCAAGGTCCCTTCCAACTTTGTTATTCCGCTATTCTTGTTTCGTTGCTCATCCTGTAAAAATAGGAGTGACAGATCTACATGAATCATACTTATATATTTATTTATTGGTATTCCACCTTGATTATTTGTACAAATCACTCAAGGCAGCAAACATACCTAATACTCCTTTCTCCTCCTATTTCCCTCATAACAACAATCCTGTGAGGTGGGTTGGGCTGAGAGAGAATGACTGGCCCAAAGTCACCCAGAACAGCTATCATGCCTATGGCAGGATTTGAACTCACCAATTTCTAGCCTGGTGCCTTAGCCATTCGATTAAGCAGGCTCTGCTATTAAAGTTGATTATGGTTTGTGTACTAGAAAACTGCATCAAATTTCAATTTCAGTAATTTTATAGCCCTCGTTATTTTTTTAAAGTTGAGACAAAATCTTTGTCAAAATAGTGAAAAATAAATTGTTGAGGAAAAGAATTGTGCCACAGTTGTTACTCCTCATGACAGGAAATATGGACAAGTTGCCTAAAAAAACCAGCACTTTTCATATTTCTGTTTTAATTCATCTGATGGGTTTGAATCTTTTTTTGCACGGATTATGGTGGTTTTTTTTTAAATTTATTTAATAAAGTGGACAGCCCAGAGCTGTGTTTGTCAACCTTAATAAGTTTTAACATGTTTGGACTTCAACTCCCAGAATTCCCCAGCCAGCTGGCTGGGGAATTCTGGGAATTGAAGTCCACATATCTTCAAGCTACCACGGCTGAGCAACATTAGCCCAGATGCAAATTCTCTTTCTCTTATTGCAGACAGTAAAAAGACCTAGAAAAATCCATCTCCCAGTTACCAAATCCAGCCAGCCGAAAAGCCAGCCTCCCTTGACTCCTACTAAACATGCGACGGATGGGAGAAACGATGACTCGGATGAGGATTATGGGTACCAGGGGGGTGAGTCAGCCCCCTCGGGCCGACAGCCCGGGAAGAGCCCGCAGCGGACAGAAGCAGAACATAACCGCGGTTATGATGGAGACTCGTCCAGCGAGAGAAGTTCGGGACATTATCGTGAGGATGACAACGACAGCACCCGCAGGCAACCCCTCAGGAGCCGGAGGCGGAGCCAAGAAGGCGGCTACCGGAGGCGGAGCCAAGACAGCGGGTCTGATAGGCCCCCTCTGGCCAATGGGCACCATTACAAAGGAAGCACCAGCGGGCTTGTCCTCATGTCTGGGTTTAAGAGACTGCCAAGGCAGGATGTGCCGATGAAACCCGTCCGCTCGGTTTTGGTGAAACGGAAAGAGAGTGAAGGTGAACCGCTAACTTTTCTTTTTTCTCACGCATCTATCCTTTTCTGCTTTTCCAAATTAAGATACAGGTAGTCCTCAACTTCAGGGGTGGGCTTCAAAAATTTTAGCAAAGGGTTCTCTGCCCGGTTGCTAGGTGGGTGTGGCCATGGTGGATGTGGCCTCATCGGCAATTTTGCCCTCCCCGCACTCCGGAGGCTTTTCTCAAGCCTCCGGGAAGGTGAAAATGGCCTCTTTGGGCTCTGGAGGCTCTCTGGAAGCCAGAAACAGGCCCATTTCTGGCCTTCCCGAACTTCTGGGAAGCCCGTTTTCACCCTTCCCAGCTTCCGTGCGTGCCCTGCACTTACCTGCATCCAAAACAGGCCGCGGGACATTTCTGGGAGGGGATAGGCAGGATGGGCGGAACCAGTCAGGAGTGGGATATGGGGAGTTCTCCAAGCTGCACAGAATCTTAGCTAGAGGCTCTCCCGAACCCCTGCAAACCACCCAGCAGCCCACCCCTGCTCATTTAGTGACCATTGGAAGTTGCAACAGCACTGAAAGAAGTGACTTATGACCGCTTTTCAACCTTACCTGATCAGAATTCAGAAGCTTGGCAACTGGCATGTACTTATGACTGTTGCAGGATCATGTGATCAATTTTTGTAACCTGACAAGCAATCCGTGGGGAAACCAATTAACAGCCATGTTACTAACTTAACAATTGCAGCGATTCACTTAACAACTGTGGCAGGAAAAGTCGTGATATGGGGCAAAAACTCACTTAACGATTGTCCGGCTTGGCAGTGGAAATTTTGGTTGTAAGTGGAGGATCACCTGTACGCTTCTTTATTTTTTCTCTCCGCCACTTTCTCTGCCTAATGCGGTTCATCTATCTCAGTTGTTTTTCAAATTTAGCAAGTTTAACATGGGAGGACTTCAATTCCCAGAATTCCCCTGGGAACTGAATCCCAGCCATCCCCATTCCCCACCATCCAGTCAGAGCTGAGGAAGCTTCTTGGATGAAAAGCGAAATGTCTTCAAGGTAAATCAGAAAGTCCAGTCGCCTCTTGAAAAAAAATACTTTTGGGACAACCTTGACTTGGATGATTGAGAATCTCCATAGACACCCACTTTAAAGTTGCCTAGTGTTTAAGAAACACTGATCTGTCTGATCTGCCAAAATTCTAATTTTTCACCTGAATGTGACAGACTTGTGCATTCAATGGAAACCTTTGTAAAGTAGTATGAGCTGTGGTGTGGTTACATTGCAGTACTGCAGGCTACCTTTGCTGAGTGCTGGCTGCCTGTAATTTGGCAGATCGAATCCCACCAGACTCAAGGTTGACTCAGCCTTCCATCCTTCCAAGTTGGATCAAATGAAGACCCAGATTGTTGGGGCCAAGAGGCTGACTCTGTAAACTGCTTAGAGAGGACTGTATAGCACCTGTGAAGCGGTATATAAATCTAAGTGCTATTTCTAATGCTATTGCTAAGTAAAAGTCCCAAATGATCAAGATAAAAAGCCAAATGTATTTAAAAATAAATAATTCTAAGGGGCAACTGTCTGAAATAAAGCTGTGCCTTATGCATGCAGTCCTCGGCCTTATAAACATTCAGTTAGCATCCATTCAAATCACAACGTGATTCACGACTAGACTTTAACTGTTTACTAACTGTTGCCCACATCCCCCTTTAAACTTTAACTGTTGCCGCATCCCCACAGCAGTGGTGGGATTCAATTTTTTTTTAATACGTTCTGTTTGCGTGGGTGTGGAAAGACTGAGGGGAAGGGGGGGAAGGTAAGCAAAAGCCCATTCCCTCCCACCTCCTAAATGCTTTCCAGCTCTGTTCTCCTGGAGGGAACCCAAAGAAGACCCAAGAATGAGGGGTTGGCAGGGGCCAGTCACAGGGGGATTCGTTCTCCCAAATACCCAAATCCCCTACTACCGGTTCGCCAGACCTGGTCGAAAACCTGCTGAATACACCGCCCCACAGTCCGTGATAAAAAAATTTGGCGCGCTTGGCAAGTGGCATATATTTGCGAATGGTTGCTGCATCATGGGGTATATCTGATTCCCATTTGCAAATTTCCCGACTGGCTTCCAACACGCAACATCATGGAGGCGTTGAATTCACTTTAACAGTTGCATGATGCACTAACAACCATGTCGAAAGAGGTTGTAAAACAGGGCATACTTACTTAAACTACATCGTTAAGATATAATTTCTGGTTCCCATGTGGTCATAAAGTCGGAGTAGCGAGACGCTCTGTAAAAACCTACCTCCCAGCTAGAAGAGGCCTTTATGAATGAGGACAATGTTCGTTGTAACTACCTTTTACAAATTTTCCCTTCCTGAAAACCAAGGAATCGGATGACGTGGCAGCAGATTACCAACACTCACGAGGACGGATTGGGACGCACGATAACTCCCCTACAGGAGGGGACATTATGCTCAAGGGGGTTGGAAAAAGGTTTGCATTATCACAATAGTTCATGAATTGCGCGATGCCTGTGCTGTTGCTGTGATTCTCACATTTTTGAGGGAAATTCAGTCTGCACTGAGGATAGAATGGCATGGAATAGAATCAGAATAGATAGAATAGGCGGAAGGGACCTGGAGGGCCTTCTAGTCCAAACCCTCTGCTCAAGCAGCAGACCCTGTACCATTTCAGACCAAGTGGCTGGCCAATCTCTTCTTTACCCTTAGAGATGCGCACCTCCAACTTCTGAGGCAGATGTTCCATGGTTAATGTTCACGTTCAGAGTTTTCCTTAAGCCAAATGCAGTACAGCTCCACAAACACCAGTATTGATTTGATTTCATGATTTTGTTTATTTCAATCTTATATGTAATCAACCATCCCAATTGTGTGCTATAGAAGGCAATAGAGGAGTTGATGCAACAACAATCCAGAAACTGAGAATCCTATAGACTAGATAGACTCGAATAGCTAGAATAGCTTTGTTAGGCCAAGTGTGATTGGACACACAAGGCATTATCTTGGTCCCAAACGCTCTAGTAACCTAAAAAAAGATCATTCATCAAGAATATAGGTATAAACTTAATGATAGTCATAGATAGGGTAGGCTAGGATAGAATAGCATAGAAATAGCATAGAATGGATTCTTCTTGGCCAAGTAGTGTTGATGACACACAAGGATTGGTATTGGTCGCAAATCTGTTTCAGGGTACCTAAAGCCACGTACCTTCTCAAGAGTCCGACTCATCCGGTGACACCAACTTACTCCTCGACACGCACCTTGTCCCTTACAAGTTCTAGGGTCTCCTGTATTAAAACTCTATACTGCGACAGAGTGCAGAGAAGAGCCCCACCGCTGGTAGAGGCTGAAGAGTTGCAAGTGAATGCCCGACTCTTGCAGGGCTCTGTTCGTTTGATGACAAAGAAGCCTAGGGGAAACTGTAGCAGTCTACTAAGTAGCTCAGGGGTGCCACAAAAGAAGAGGGAATGTCAAGCGCTTTACAAAGATCGAGGCCGGCTACGAAGCCCGGGGTTGGAACTAATCACGGAGCGAAGCAACTCGAACTAAGGCGCCCTTTCCTGACAGTTAGAAACCCATTAGCCGTGGCAAACACTGGCTCCAGAAGTGATAAGTGCTCCACCACTGGAGCTTTACAAGATTGAATTTGTGTGACCTGGACCCAGTCTTTGCCATCCTTCAAGGTGGGAACTGATGGCTATGAAGTTGGGACCATCGGCCTGAACAGTAAAGGTTAGAAGGGGCTGTTTACAGCACTAGTAGCGGTATCTATCTAAATGCCTATTGCGTATACCGCTTCATCGTCTTTTATACCTTAAGGGGTGATGTCAGACTCTGCCTCGCAATTGGGTCCTCCTTGACCACCTTGAAGGATGGAAGGCTAAATCAACTTGCGCCTTCAGGAGTCAACGCTGGCACTGGGCGAGTTGACTGGCAATATGGCATTAACCCTGTGCATGGGCTTTCCTTGCCTCCGACATAGGAGGGGACCAAGCGTTTGAGCACAGGAAGATACTGGGCCGCCCCTGGGTGTCCTCTCTATAGCTCCACGGCGTGTCCGCCGAGAAACCTGTCTGTGGTCAGCGACCGGCAGCTGTCGAACGTTGCGGGAAAAATTCCTTCTGTTTTACGGTGGAACAGCAGTTCTTGGTCAACATCTCAAGGTGCGGAGGACGCGATACGCACTTAACCCTGCGATGGTGAGCGGCACTTGGAGCCCTTGGGTGGGACCGCGGGTGTGGGGGGAAATGGACGGGATTCTGAAGGTTGGAGGGATGCCAGAAATAGCCGTAGCTTTGACTTCTCCACTCCTCATGCTTCCAGAGGGGGGGATCTACAGTTCGCCCTATTTGCAGCCGGTCGTTCCTTCTAAGCGTCGGAGGAACCGGT